>CM076582.1:720954348-721554348 GCA_034641835.2 Pinus albicaulis
ATGGAATAGCAAAGCAAATAAAGGATTGAACAACAATTCTGAAATAGAACAGCAAGTCTAAAATGGAACAGCAATTGAATAACTAAGTCCCGCAGGTTGTAACCAAACTTAATCTATTAACTCAAATGCATTCTTTGCAATCAAATAACATTCTTTCACTCTAAAAGCAATTCACACAAATCACACTAATGGAACAGCAATAACTATTAATGAATTATGGAACAGTACTGATAAATCAGAAACGCGCACAACACGAACGTTTAGTATAACAGCTCTGTAACAAAACAGTAAGAACATGCAATTAACTCTTGAAAGGATTAATAACTTGATGCGGAGTCAACACACGATTCTATCTGTAAAAAACCTCAATGATTCAATCTTTAACAAAGCATGTAATATGAACTTATAAAGCATATCAAATTACCAAATAACAATGATAAACAAACCACACAAAAGTCAAGTCGTAATGGTACAGAAGCAAGTGTCCTTCGGGGCCGGGCCCTTAGCCTCCAAGGATACACCGCTTTAAGTTAATCCAGACGCAGAGATGAAATAATCACCAAGCTTTTATTAATGCATCGGTCAAAAATACATTGAACCAGTTCTCAACGAGACTCAATAATCAAAGTTGATGTTTTACAGAAAATTACATAAAAGCGTATCCTATCTATCAAGCTAACAGTGTTGTCCCTTTATATAAAGGTGATGGCGGAGATGTCCAAGTAACATGATAAATAAAGCAGCGATCCCTCAGGATCGAAGATCCTGAGGGATTCGCCAAACTGTTAATTCTTCATCCTTTCCTTTCTTTGGCGCCGAGCTGGTGTCTTCTCCTTCTTTTCCGAGCCGATTTGCTGTAATCTATTTAGCCTTGTTTGCATTCGGTTCTCGTTCAGAGGGACAGCAGTTATCTCGACTTTGTCCTTTCCTTTGGAACGGAAATTCCTCGTTTTCTCCTTTTCCTGTACAGAAAATAACCATTATCAGTGGCTAAGTCTTGCATATCAATTCTCACATGTTTTGTTATGGTTCCTTATTACTTTCCAAATTCATGATACAAAAAGGTTCACAAATTCTATTAAAAAGCCACTGAAATAGTCATCAAAAGCATACCACACAACACAAATGTCAATAGAACAGCTCTGTAGCTTGACAGTAAGGATATGCGATTAACTCTAGAAAGGAATAAGAACGCAATGCAGAGTTAACACACAAATCTGGCTGTAGAAACTTCAATGATTCAACTTAAGCAGAGCATGTAATCTGAACGTATAAGCATATCAAATAATCAACTAACAGTAATGAACAAACCACACATAAACGAAGCTGTAATGGTACAGAAGCAAGTGTCCTTTGGGGCCGGGCCCTTAGCCTCCAAGGATACACCGCTTTGGGTTAACGCAGATGCGAAGATGGAATAATCACCAGTCTTTCATTAATACATTGATCAAAAATACATCGAACCAGTTCTCAACAAAGCTGAATAACCAAATCGAATGTCTTACAAAAGATTACATCAAACGTATCTTATCTCGCTATTCTCTGTCCCTAAACTAACAGTACTTGTCTCTTTTTATAAAAACGATGGCGGAGATGTCCAAGCAATTAGATAAGTAAAGCAGCGATCCCTCAGGATCTTCGATCCGGAGGGATTCGCCAAACAGTTAACTTTCATCCAGTCTTTGCTATTGCGCTGAGCTGGTGTCCTCTCTCTCTTGCCCGAGCCGATTCTCCTTGATCTTGTCTCCCTATGTTTACGTTTGGTTCTCATCCAGAGGAATAGCGGTTATCTCCACTTCGTTCTTATCTTTAGAGCAGCAACCCTTCGTTTTCCTCTTTCCCTGTATAGAAAACAACCATTATCAGTGGCTAAGTTATACATATCGATTTTCACATGTTTTGTGATAGTTCCCTATGACTTTCTAAATCCATGATACAAAAGGTTCACAAATTGTATTAAAAAGTCATTAAAGTAATCATCAAAATCATACCTTTTCAGTACTCCACACACCCCCCTGCTTACCTTGTCTCATGTCCTCATGAAAACATTGTAGTTGACATGTAATGTAGTGAGAGAGTATGCTGGAGAAGGAGTTTCATGCGGAGGCCTACAACCATGTTGAGTGATTAAATAATCAAAGAACTGACCTGCTTGCCCTTCAGGCATATCATACAGGGCCTGGTATCCATGTGTTGGATGCCAAATAATTGGAGCGCGAAATCTACACCCTAACCAGGATGACCCTGCTTTTAGAAGGCTCTGGCCATAGAGATTCAAACGGTCAGCAGCGAACTCAAAGTTCTCATACTTAAATGGCTCTCTGAGCTGGATGTGTGGATCAGAGATTCGATATCGAAATTTGGCTGCATTAGTGGCCAAGTCCTTAATGGAAAATAAATACTCTAAACCCTCTTGAATGAGTGCCTCATGCATAGGCCCTAATGTTACAATGACACCTGGAGTCCTTATGTGGTTTATATGAGCTGTCCATAACTGTACTGGGTTCCTAGGCTCAGCCCTAACTCTTAAGTCTAGACCATTTTCTTGACTCTGAAAGGTATCATAGGCTTTCAGCCACTTAATCTGATTAGCCCCGAATGAAATGAATGCTTGGAATTGAATATCACCAATGGAGGGACCAGGGTTCAATTCAGTCTCCTGACTTAGCACAAGGTCGTGTAAATAGAGTTCACACAACAACCTCTGGACTTTTACTCCATAATGTCTACAACAGTCTATAAAATCATTGACATTGTTGATTTGTATGGGGGTGCCTGCCTTAACAGCTTTTATTTGTAATTGCAAATACCGTTCTAATAGGAACATAGCATAGTTTTTGGCAGGGGCCCTACATGCTAAAACATTATTATATAAAGAACACAAGTCATTCATCTGTTTGATAGTAGTATCTAGTTTATAAGTTACCTGTGTGACTTCCTCTTGTTCCTTCATCCATCCTTCAAAAACCTGCCTTTTAGATTGTCTGACATCCCTTAGTTGCTGCTGCAACTCTTCATATTTCTCTAGCGGAACCGTTTGCTCTTTAAGTTGCTCCATTTCTTGCCGTGCTTGTTTCACCATCTTGTGCAAGGTTTTTGTCTTTGGATCTTTTCTCCATGCATCAGTAGAGGCCGGGAGTTTTACCTGAACCTTCTTGTTACGTTGTTTAGAGTTCAGGACCCTGATTACCCCTGAGGGTGGTGCCTCCGTCTGAATTTCCTTATCATCTTTTTCTGTCTTAATCGGAACGGCAGTTGGAACCTCCGAGTCTTGGAAAACAGGCTGCTTGCGGGCCCTCTTTTTCCTCTTTACTTTCTGGTTCTTTTTCAAAATTCTGATTTGTTGCCTGAGCTGTGTTATCGTGTTTAATAGTTTAGTCTGTTCTTTCCTCAACTTCTTGATTTCCATTGATTCCTTTGAAGGAACGGCAGTCTGTTGATGATGAACTGGATCATGACCAGTTGCTACCTCTTCCTCCTGAGGTTCTTCCTCACTGCTCTGCTCCGGCTGTTCTGGTGTATGCTCCTCAACTGGTTCTGATTCTTCCTCCTGGGGTTCTTCCTCTAGACTTTCCTCTTGTGACATGGGAACAGATTGTTCCCGTTCGGTATTTTCTTCTTCTTCATCATGCATGGGCATGTTCTCTTCTTGAAATTGGTCGTGGGGATTCTCTGAGCTAGAAGGTTGACCGTATTTACTCATATTGGCCAGGATGGCGGCCAGGTCATCTTCTCTTAGTAAGTCCTGTAATGGACTATTCTCCTGCTGTCCCATTTCTTCTTCCTGTTCAGTTTCTGCTTCTTTTTCTGTTCCCGCAGGCTCGGGTACTTCTTCTTTGGGTTGCTCATCTTCAATTATTATTGGTTGGCTGGTGCCTTCCTGAAGCTGTTCCAGCCTTCCCCTTATTCGAGCCAACCGGGCTGACTTTCTGGGTTTGTTTATGCTTCCTCTCATCTGAGCTAACCGAGCTGATTTCCTGGGTTCCTCTGGTTGCTCGGGTGAATCAACTACATGCTTTCGCTTTGCGGAGTCTTGATGTAATTCTGGTTGCTGCGATGTACTAGCAACATTTTCTCTGCGTTCTGCCTGTTGTTCTGGTGTGTTTATAGAACGTCTGCGTCTCAGGGATGGTTCTGTCGATCTTCCTTCAATCAGTGCAATGAGTCTTTCCCAGCTGCTCTGCTGTTGGGTAAGACTATAACTAACAACAAGTCGAATTAACCCGTGGTGACTAACAATTGCCTCTACGTGCTGTGCCCTTTTCATACTTTGTGCAGCATCATGTAATGACGAATTTAAGAGTGCTGGTACATTCACAGAGCATTTCTGTTTTAGAACAGCTAAAAGTTTAAGGTGTCGTGGTCTTACCACGTCTTTTCTTCCTTCGCAAGTAATGTAGCTCTGTATTATTCTTGCTAGCTCTGTCCAGGGTTCGCCTAGGGTCGCTGGCAGAATTCCTTTCCCTTTGATTGTCAAATGCTGGCCTTCATCTTGGAAGATGTCAATGACCTTCTGTAATCGTTCCTTTTTGAATGTCCATACCGGTCCGGTAGCTGGTAGTCCTGAGACTTCTGCAATTATGGCATCAGTGACCGCTATGCGTTTCCCTCTTACTATGGAGTGGTCTTCTTGTAAATTCTGTAAGAACTCCATTGCTACTGTCTCATTACCCTCCTGTAAGCGATTGAAATAGTTCAACCATTCTGCCCTTTCCAGGATTTCTCGGGCAGCAGCAGAGATCGTTAGCTGTTGAGGCTCACTACGAATTGCCTTGCCCCCCATGATTTCGTTGCGATTTCTAAATGGAACAGCAAAAACGTTTTCGGTTTGAAACACAGAGAGCAGGGTTTCGCAAAAGAAAACACAGAGTATGCAAGCAAAAACAACTTGTGCGAAAAAAATAAAAATAAAAATATGCCATGCCGTGAAACCATGCCAAACCGTCGTGAACCAGATTTTCCGAATGATGAATTGACACGTAACACAGGGAATGATGAGGTTAACCTCCCCCCCCCGCAGTGTGATAGGCTGTCCCAGCCGGCAAATAATGGAGAGGCACCCAGTCTGTAATCAAGTCAGAAAGGAACAGCATGTGAATTTATGCCATGTTGAAAAAGGACAACAGATTACCGAAATCGAGGCGGAGGATGGATCGCGTGATATGATTTGAGGCTGCTGTGTTATGATTTGAGGCTGATGGATAGGCATGTATCGTATTCGCCAATCTTAAGCGGTCATGGTCACCTCCGTTTCCATGATTGGTAATGATAAATATTCATGCGGTGTATAAATCGGGAAATAACATGTGATTAATGCCTAGGATAAAGAAACAAAAGAGTGTTAATATCTTACCTATTGGCGTAAGCAAGGTGACTTCGATACCATTAACATTACTCTGCTGCCAACATGTGTCCATAACCTTGGCAGAGTTGTTTTTCACCCCCGGAACCATGATCCTGTGTGTATACTTAGGACTGTTATTATGTCAGAATGTAGACCATTATGCTGGCTTGGTGACCAGTTAACCATAATGCCATTCACGAGGAAAGAGCGAAACGTGGGCAGGCCGGCTCTTAATGAGACCTCCTGTTCCAAGGATTGTTTATTTTGATACACCTTTTGGACCATATCCCTGGTGTGGTGGCCAGAATGGGAATGCCACTTCACTTCCCTCCTCATGATCATGGTAGGCTGGCTCTCAATGAGACCCCCTATCCTGCATTTGACATTTGACATGTTTTTTTCTTTTTCCTTATTTATACACAAAGGGTGGTTCAGCACTCCTTAAGAGTAGGAATGGTGGAAGAAGTCTTATTATCTCAATAGGAAGATTTAAACTCTTTGCCCTTATTCCCAAATATTAATAAAAATATTTTTAAGGGAATCAACATGATAAAGATAACCAATCATGGCAAAAATTAGTAAAACCATGTCACAAAAGGTAAGAAATAAGTATGTCTTTCCATCTGTCCTTTTATTAATGCAGAGCCTTATAGATAGAGCGATTTATGGTTTGCAGATTTCGGTATGTTGTGTCTTTATATTCATCGCATAAATGCATAGCTGAGGCTTGAAGACTAGAAAGAAGACGGGAAAAAGCATCCTCGATTTAAATCATCAAAGAGATCAAAAGTATGCAAATGGTGTTCCGTTGAAAAAGTAACAACGATGGATAATAGAAAAAGGAACAAAACTGCAAATGCCGTTCCTTTTGGGAAAAGGAACGGCAATCATACGAAACACTCCATATGCCATTCCGTTGAAAAAGTCAGCACAGAAATAAAAGAACGCTGTTTTTTTTTTTTTTGAAGAAAAAGGAACAGTGGTAACCAAAAGGAACATCGATAAGCGTAACAATATCGTTTTTCTGAAAAAGGAACAGCAGAGATCCGAATGCTGTTCCTTTAGAAAAGGAACAGCAGAACAAGCAAAACCAATATAAAAAAACACACATATGCTATTAGAAGAGCAAAAATCAAACTTTGTGGAAGAAAAAGGAACAGCAAAATGACAAGAATTATTCAAATCAAACTTATGTACAAGAATCACTCAGAAACAAAAAAAACTTTATGTACAAATTGCAAAAAGAAATAGACCCTTAATGAATTGCAGGTGAGGAAGATTTCTCTTCCTCTCCTAAGATCTCCAGATCAGTATCTCGGCGTATCTGTTGGCAGAAGGATTCCCGAGTAAGTGGTTTACGGTAGAGACGGACTCGGTGACCATTTACCTTAAATGGATATCCAGAACCATCAATAGTGATTAGAGTAAGAGTTCCATTGTCATGTACCTTCTGGATTTCGTATGGTCCAAACCATCGAGTCTGAAGTTTTCCAGGGAAGTCCTGAAACCGAGAATCGTATAACAAAGCCCAGTCTCCCTCGTGGAAGACTTTATTCTTAATGAGCGCATCATGCCATTTGGCTCTCTGCTGTTGAATTAATGCTGTATTTTGTAGTGCAGAGAGTCAAATTTCGTCTAATTCATTGATCTGCTGTAGTCGATTGAGTTGTGCCTCAGTTAAGTCTAGGCCAACTTCCTGTGCTGTACGCAGTGTTTGGATTTCGAATTCTATGGGAAAAATAGGTTGTTTTCGAAACACTAGTTGATAAGGTGAGTAACCAGTGGTGCTCCTCCATGTGGTTCGATAGGCCCAGAGTGCTTCAGGTAGTCGGGTAGCCCAGTCACGCCTATGTGATGCAATAGTTTTCGTTAGGATTGATTCTATTATCTTATTGCTACTTTCTACCTGCCCATTCGCCTGTGGGTGATATGGAGTAGTGATTTTATGCTGGACGTGATAATTGTTGAGTGTTGCAGCTAATTTATGCCCAACAAATTGTGGTCCTCCATCTGTAATTATTTCCCTAGGAAGGCCATAACGAACAAATAGAAGGAACAGGAACTGTATAACAGAGTCCTCTGTGGCTCTTGGTAATGCCTCTGCCTCAACCCATTTGGTGACATATTCTGTTGCCACCAAAATATATGTTTTCTGATTTGATGAAGGGTTGATGGGTCCAACGAAATCCAGAGCCCACCGTTCGAATGGTTCGATGACTAACTGTGGTTTCAGAGGCATTTCATCAGCTTGACCAGGTCGTCCTGCTCGCTGGCAACTGTCACAGGCTTGGACGAAATTCTTTGCATCCTTAAAGATCGTAGGCCAGTAATATCCTGTCTGCAATACTTTATGTCCAGTCCTACGCTCAGCGAAGTGCCCCCCACATGGTCCATCGTGACAGGCTTTTAGGATGTCAAAGATTTCATCCTCTCTAACACATCGCCTGATATGCATGTCTGCTCCTGTGTGAAACAAATTACCTCCAATCCACGAAAATCGAGAACTTTTCTGAATAATCTGCTTACGCTCATTAGGAGTTAGATGTTTTGGTAATTTACCTACTGCAAGGTAATTGGCAACATCAGCATACCAGGGTGTTTGAACAGCAACAGCAAACAGGTGTTCATCCGGAAATTGATCTTCCACTACTGCTGCATCGCTTGATTTTGGTATCCTTGAAAGAAAATCGGCTACAGGGTTTTCTTTGCCAGGGCGGTCCTTGATTGTTATATCGAATTCCTGCAATAAGATTAACCATCGAGTTACTCTGGCATTTGTGATAGGCTTATTTGCTAAATATTTTATAGCAGAATGATCTGTATACAAGATGACAGGGTAGCCTATGATATAATGTCTAAATTTATTGACAGCATGTATTACAGCTAGAAATTCTTTTTCAGTAACAGTGTAATTCAATTCAGCAGGGGATAAATTTTTGCTGATGTAATATATAGCATATGGTTTTTTATCCTCTTCATGCCCAAGGACTGCACCAATGGCTGTATCTGAGGCATCAGATGATATCTGGAACGGTAGGTCCCAGTTTGGTCCTCGAAGGACTGGGGCTGTGGATACAAGCTTCTTTAGATCCTCGAACGCATGGTCACATTTGTCTGTCCAAAGAAAATCAACGTTACCAGTCAGTGCATATAAAGGAGCAGAAATGTGCGAATAATGCTCTATAAATCGTCTATAATAACCTGAAAATCCAAGAAAACTGCGTACCTCTGTTTGAGTAGTAGGAGTGGGAATAAGCAAAAGTATTTGGATTTTGGCCAGGTCTACCTGAATGCCGGCTACTGAGACATAGTGTCCTAGGATAAGTCCTTCAGTCATCATCAAAAAACATTTTTCATTGCTTAAGCAAAGCCTAGTAACAATGCAGCGTTGTAGGACTTTCTCTAGGGTGTCTAGAGCTGGATCGAAGTCATCTCCGTATGGTGTAAAGTCATCCATGTAAACTTCAAGTCATCATTGATTAAATCTGCAAAAATACTAAGGATAGCCCTCTGAAATGTGGCAGGAGCATTACATAAGCCAAAAGGTAAAACTCGATAGGCAAATGTTCCCCAAGGACAAGTAAAGGTAGTTTTATCCTGGTCTTCAGGGGCAATCTGAATCTGATTGTATCCACTGAAGCCATCCAGGAAAGAAAAGAACTTCTTCCCTGCTAAAGTGTCCAATACTTGATCTATGAAAGGAAGAGGAAAATGATCTTTTGTGTTGCCTTGTTAAGTTCCCTATAATCCACACAAATTCTCCATTTCCCATTCTTTTTTGGTACCACCACAAGTGGAGAGACCCATTTACTGTCAGAGATAGGGTAGATAAAATTCACATCTAAAAGTTTCTGAAGTTCAGTTTTTACAACATCTTTTAGATGGGGATTAAGTCTCCTTTGTGGCTGACGCACAGGTCTGGCATCTTTTTCTATGTAAATGTGATGGGTACATAACTGGGGATCAATTCCTTTCATATCAGGGTAGTCCCATGCAAATGCTTCTTGATATTTTGTTAACAGATGGATGAGCTTTGTTTCTTGTTTCGGTGTGAGATTAGCATTAATGTTTAAAGTTTTCCCTGGTGCAATTTCCACAGTTTTACTATTTGCAACAGAAGTGACAGGTATTATTTGATCATGAATATCTTTCAGGGGATCTTCTTCTAACTCATTATCAAATGCTGCTTTTATCATGTGACATTGTGTGCGAGGTTCAGTTTGAGTAATGAAATTGTTAATGGAATCGTCTTCTGTTTGATCTTTGAAATCAAGTGCCTCTTGTATAGTTAATGGAGATCTAATGTTATCAGTAAGATATGATACAGGGTGCTTATTCGTTTTAATCATTGTGACACTTAGCTGCGCTGGAGGATATAGAACTAAATTTTTGCTATTTGGTCCTCTGGTTATGGTCATATTTCCCTGCCGACAGCCAATGTAGGCATCGGCAGTAGCGAGCCAAGGTTTACCTAAAATTAGCGGGTGTCCATCAAGTCGGGTTTTTGGATTAATTATCAGGAAATCGGTTGGATACTCCAGGATTCTACAGAGACCATGACATCATGTAGAGTGCCCTCTGGTCTAACCACAGATCGGTCAGCCAATTCTAACAGAGTAGAGGTGGGTTCTACAGATGTAATGCCGAGCTTTTGGCAAGTTGTGGTTGTTAAAATATTAATTGCAGCCCCTAAATCAACTAAGGCATTAGGCAGGGTCTGGCCATAAATTTGAGCAGTTATAATTGGATTCCCGGGGTCTTCATATTTAAGGGGTGTTTCTCTTCCCGACAATAGGTCAGATAAGGTGCTGACTACTTGGACTCTTGGATTGTTTGTTATATTCCTCCTTGGTTTCTTTATGCACAACTCTTTTATGGTTTTGGCGTATATGGGAATGTCTTGAATAGCTTGGAGGAATGGAATTTTTATGTACAAGTTTTGTAATTCTCCCAGAATGTCAAAGTCAGGGTATTGTATGGATCGAGGTATGGCTAATCGTTCTGGGAACGGAGGAGAGGATGTGGTTGCTTGATTATGAGTTTGTTACTTATTTACATCCTCTTGTTGTGACTGATGTTCTCTGGGTAACTGATCTTCAATATGAACTGTTTTATCTCCCTCAGTTTCAATTATACGCCCAGATCTTAACTGAAGGTCGTTGCACTCTTTTAAATCAGGTCCTAGTTCTGGTGATTCTATGATTTGAATAGATTGGACCTGCCTGTTGTTTGGATTGGGATCGGGTTGGGCTGGGAGTTGTGGCCTCAAGTTAGACTGGGGATTTTGTTGTAAAGCTGGCAAAGTAGGTTGAGGGAGCGGAATCGTTCCGGCTGGGTGGTACATCGGTCTTTGCCAGCTTGTCTGCCAGGGTGAACTTTGTGAAGTAGAGGGGGTCCATTGTGAAGGATATGGGCCATTTTTCCAATATGGTGGAGTGTAAGGGAAATTTGGCCAACCAGTTTGGCTTGTTTGATTCAGCCATGGATTTGGAGAAGGAAATGATTGTGGTGACCAGTTTGTAAATGGGGTTTGAGATTGATTTTGCCACATACCATATTGTTGAGCATTATACTGTGGGTTTTGAAAGAAAGAAGTTGGGTCTGGAAACATACCAAGTTGTCTTGGTTGCCACGGGCGGCGCTGATTGATTGAATTCACCGATTCTGGTTCTTCTTCTGCTTCCTTATATACTGCTTTCAATCCAGGAAGTGAGGGGCAGTTCTCCGTAAGGTGGTCTTTTGTACAGATGGCGCATGTTTGGACTTTATCCAGAGGGCACTCCTTGTGGCTGTGTTTTTTTCTGCAACGAGGACAGAAGATTGCCATGTTCTGTTCTGCCTCTAGCTGCTTTTGTTTAGCTTGCACAATATCAAGTTGTGTAGTTAGTGTCCCCATAATATCAGTTTTAAAATTTTCTAATAAATTTCCAATTTCTGCACGTGTTACTTCTTCTGCTGATACTTTGTTATTTCTTGCAGACCGATCGTATTCTGTCGGTTTTATTCTTGTGCTGCCTCTCGAACTTCTGATACATAAGTCAAGGATGTCGGTAAAATTCTCTTGATAAATATCCCCTTTGCCCATAATGTTTAATGTTTCAATCCATTGTTCCTTCATGCCCCTCATTAATGCATTTTTTAACACATTATCAGGTAAAGGTAGCGATGCATAAGGAGATCTTTGTAAATTATACTGAAAACGTTCCACATACTCCTCTAATGTTTCACTTGGTCTGGCTATCATTTGAAATATTTCGTCTTTTAATTCTCTAGACCTACAATAATCCTGGTATTTCTTTAAGAAGGATTCTTTCATTTGATCCCAATTGTTGATAACCCCACCACCTAGCCCCATAAACCATCTTAAGGTAGCCCCTTTCAATGTAGAGGGGAATAATTTCAATTTTTGGGGATCGGTGGTGTAATCGTACCCCCGACATAACACATCGAATTCGAATAGGAATGCATCCGGATCCTCTGATGTGAGTCCATGAAATGTGGGGATATGCTGAAGAGGGATAGCTTTCATGGGTGCATTTGCTGCAGAATCCACTATAGGATATTGTAATGTAGAGGTTTGAGTGTTTGGCTGGTTTTGAGTGTTTGGTTGGTTTTGAGCCATGGGATCGAATATATGCCAGTAACCTTCTGGGATATCTAGGAGGGTATTCCTAGGTTGGGTGGGAACGGTTTTGACAGGGATCTTTTTAATAGCGCTTCCTTTATCTGGAATAATGGGAATACCCGGTGTTTGAGGAGATTGAATCTCTTCAACAACGACTTTCGCAGCACTCCCCTTATCTGGGCTATCTAATGACTGATTTGTTTCAAGAGGAGATTTTGGTTCCTTGGTTTCCCCTGTTTCTCCTTCTCCTTCACAAAAGTTGCTAGAGTTCCCTTCCTGCAATAATTCTGGAGTGGAATTTTCAACTTCTTGAAAGTCCTGCTCCTCAGTTTGACTATGCACCTCAGCACAGGCTACAGATGGTGATCCTGTGGCCTGAAGGGAACTAGTAGGTGGTTTAGAAGTGTTTTTATTGAAACCTACTGATGGCTGAGACTTTGTTTTCTTATAGATTTCGTCTATGAAGGTTGTTCGACCAAGGGTCACCGGCCCCTTAGCTTTTTCAGGTTTGGATGGGGGTTTGATATTTTTTTCTAGTTTTTTCTGCTTAGTCATGCACTCAAAAATAAACTACGAACTTCTGTTCAAACAAGCAAAAACAAATCTGTTAGGAAAGCGGATAATGAGCAGGTCTTTTACATGCTCTGTACGTAGGTTCTTACCTTCCGTTTTTAGGATCCAACTCCTCCCTAGCAGGCTTGTACACTACTCTGAAAAAGACAAATGGCTTCACTCTTTCCCCGGCAGCGGCGCCAAAATGTAGAGCTATAAAAAGGGTCTCTTTCACCTCTATTCACCTCACATTAATATGTCAACCCGAGAGCGTTTTGTCATTACAAAGAGTGACTCAATCCGAGGCTCATTCGTCAGAGTAATGCTAGTAGTACAGTGCTTTAAGAAATACAAGAGTAAATGGATGCTTAACTGAAATCAAATTGATTTAAAGAAGTAAATCACACACTCAGGAAACTCAACAACTCATCAGTCAAGGGTTCGGTAATGATAAACCATCCCTTCAGAAACTGATAGAAAAAGAACTCAAGCATAGATCACAAGCCTGGGAGCTAAACAGTGACTGATACTGCTCACTGCAGTCTTAGATCATCTCTCACAACAAACCATCAAATGCAGATAAATAGAACAGCAAAGGAAATAAAGGATTAAACTATAATTCTGAAATGGAACAGCAACTCTAAAATAGGACAGCAAATGAATACTAAGTCCCGCGGGTTATATTCAAACTTAATCTATGCACTCTTTGCAATCAAGGAACACTCTGTTATTCTAAAGGCAAATGACACAAATCATATTAATGGAACAGCAATAAAAGTTTGGGAATTATGGAATAATACTGATGCATTAGAAACGCACACAACAAAAATGTCAATAGAACAGCTCTGTAGCTTGACAGTAAGGATATGCGATTAACTCTAGAAAGGAATAAGAACGCAATGCAGAGTTAACACACAAATCTGGCTGTAGAAACTTCAATGATTCAACTTAAACAGAGCATGTAATCTGAACGTATAAGCATATCAAATAATCAACTAACAGTAATGAACAAACCACACATAAACGAAGCTGTAATGGTACAGAAGCAAGTGTCCTTCGGGGCCAGGCCCTTAGCCTCCAAGGATACACCGCTTTGGGTTAACGCAGATGCGAAGATGGAATAATCACCAGTCTTTCATTAATACATTGATCAAAAATACATCGAACCAGTTCTCAACAAAGCTGAATAACCAAATCGAATGTCTTACAAAAGATTACATCAAACGTATCTTATCTCACCATTCTCTCTCTCTAAACTAACAGTACTTGTCTCTTTTTATAAAAACGATGGCGGAGATGTCCAAGCAATTAGATAAGTAAAGCAGCGATCCCTCAGGATCTTCGATCCTGAGGGATTCGCCAAACAGTTAACTTTCATCCAGTCTTTGCTAGTGCGCTGAGCTGGTGTCCTCTCTCTCTTGCCCGAGCCGATTCTCCTTGATCTTGTCTCCCTATGTTTACGTTTGGTTCTCATCCAGAGGAACAGCGGTTATCTCCACTTCGTTCTTATCTTTAGAGCAGCAACCCTTCGTTTTCCTTTTTCCCTGTATAGAAAATAACCATTATCAGTGGCTAAGTTATACACATCGATTTTCACATGTTTTGTGATAGTTCCCTATGACTTTCTAAATCCATGATACAAAAGGTTCACAAATTGTATTAAAAAGTCATTAAAGTAATCATCAAAATCATACCTTTTCAGTACTCCACAGCTGTGTGGCCTCACGGATGCAGATTGGGCAGGGAGCCCAATGGATAGAAAGAGCACATCTGGAGGGATTTTCAGTATCAGGTCGACAACAGTTTCTTGGTACAGCAGGAAGCAGAGATCCGTGGCACTCAGTTTAGCATAGGCCGAGTATATGGCAGTGATTTTGGTTGCATGAGAGGCTATATGGATGAGGAAGATCCTAGTCGGGTTTTTCGATTCACACTTAGAACCTACTGTGATTTATTGTGATAATCAGAGTTGCATCAAACTTTTAGTTAATCCAGTATTTCATGATAGATCTAAACACATTGACATCCGGTATCATCATATCAGAGACTGTGTGCAGCGGAGGATCATGTTACTTTCATACATTCCTACGGAGGATCAGGATGCTGATATCTTGACGAAGGCGCTCACCAGGAGAAAATTCGAATACCACAGGGGTAGGATAGGGGTTGCAGATAATCCATATCTTGTTGAGAGGGAGTCTTGAGATTGCAACAAGATGATGAGCTTAGTGGAAAGGAGTCGCCTTCACTAAGTGGGCTCGCAGGGTATTTTTGGCACAAAGTCTATTTTTAGACTATGTCTATTTTTAGACATATGGATCATGTTCTATGAGTTGTAGGATGTTATTTGTGGATGGTTGGTCAAGTCGGAAAAAAATAGATGGAATTCTATTTTTAGACATACTGGGCGGAATCTATTTTTAGATTGTTAGTCTAAAAATAGATATGTTGAATATTATTAGCTCTTAATAATATTTGGACTCTAAACATTATCTTATCCTCTTGGAGCACTTCAGTTAAGTGCAAAAATGTGGCACATGCAGCTGACATAAGGAATTACGCTATTCCTAGGGTTTAGTGGAGCTATTGCATGTTGACTTCAGTTAGAACTCATGTGACAGAGTTTGGTGGAGTTGATTGAGGAAGTTAGTGGAGTTGTATTCAATTTAACTAAGTTAAACATAGTTGAGCTAGTTATATCTAGTCTAACTGATTGATACACTAGTGAGAGTGGTGTGAATTATATATTAATTAATTCACTAATTATTAACTCATAAATCAACTAAAGAATACATCAGTTAACTTCAGTGCGTGGACAGTTTCAGTGGAGACCAGTGAAGAGGTAGGTGAAAGAGCAAGTGTGACTATCAGTTGTGACTATACTGGTGCATGAGATTTGCACACACATTGATGGAGATGCCAATGAGGATTGCGCAGTGCATACTAGTGGGATTCCAACTTGGATCAAGCCATTATTCATCTTGGATTGTGCAGTAGAGGCAGGCTAACAGGTGGAGCAGATTGGAGCAAATGTTTTGTATGATCTGAGCTTGTGTAGTGTGTAACAATTGGAGATTCTACTGAGAGCTTGTGAGGAGTTTGTACAATGATTGTTACATGATCTCTATCATTATAATATACAGATAGTTGGGGGTTTTCAGCTTTAAGCTTTCCCATAAATACTGTGTTTATATGTGTGATTGTTTATGGTTTTAATGTGCGCATGCGATTGTTTAATTTCCGCAAATTGATGATCAATAGTAGAAGAGGTTATGTATTATGCATGAAGCTCAAATAGTGTGTGATCAGGATAATCTCGGAGAATAATTTAACAGCTATTCAAATTTCTACATGGTATCGAAGCGATATCGATCATTGGAGCAATTGCAAAACATTGAAGCGGTTGATTTTTGTGCCGGTGGAATTCGAATTTGCATCAGTGTTTTCTTGGTGTCGAAGTTGAGATGTCTTTCAACAGATTGCGATTGGAGTATGCCCTTGAGGGTAGCTCGAATTATATTGCATGGAAGGACAGGATGGAGGCGGTGTTAGATGACAATGGGTTGAAGGAGTTCATAGATGTTGAAGTCCCAAAGCCTACTTCTAGCGATGCTGTCGTAATTGAGCCTTGGCAAAAGAAGACAGAAAAGTGTCGAAGGATTTTGTTTGAGGGCGTGAAGGATCACATAGTGTCCAGCCTACATGGTAAGGCTTCTCCATTCTTGATGTGGAAAGCCTTGATAGATTTATTCCAAAGCAAGAGCGACCAGAGGAAGTTGGCACTCAAGGATAAACTCAGAAACATAAATATGAAGAAAGGCGATTTTTATTGTTAGTGACAGGGATTCCAGATTCATTGGGAATTTTTGGTCAAATATATGGAGAATGATGGACACAAAGTTGAAAAAGAAAATCGCTTTTCATCCGCAAACATATGGACAAACCGAGGTAGTGAAGAGAACAATTGTGCATCTATTGAGAGGATATTGCAGCAAACATCCTAAGTTGTGGGATGAACAACTGCATTACAATCAACACGTTTACAACCGGGCAAAGCACTCTTCAACAAAATCATCACCTTTTGAAGTATGCTTTGGGTATTTTCCAAAATTTCCATTAGACTTCATCTTTGGAAAGGATGTTGCAATTGATTGCCATAGTGACATTGATAAGGCTCGAAAATTCATTGACAAAATTCAGATTATACAACAAGAAGTTCAATAACATCTTGAGAAAAGTCAAAGAAAATACAAAGAGAGGCATGAAAAACATCGGGTTGATCACAAATTTCAAGAGGGAGATGAGGTATGGTTGCACATTAGCAGAGAAAGGATGCAAGGGGAAGGTTAAAAGCTCAAACCCATTCGCTATGGTCCTTTCAAGATCATAAAACAAGTTGGTAATAATGCATTCCAACTTGACTTGCCTTCTTATATGCAAATGTATTCAATTGTTAATGTTGAAAACTTATTCCTGTATGAGCCACCTTTGATCGATGATCAAGGCAGTGATGTTCAACTACCTTCTATTGAATATTTCTCACCAGAATTTGTGGATGAGCTCAAAGAAGATACAATTCTTGACATGAGGATAAGAGCATCCAAGAGGGGAAGTGTTGACTACCTTCGAGTTGGGCTCAAAGGCACTAAACCAAGAAATGAAAAATGGATGGAGGTTGGAAAGGTGAGGTAGTTGTACCCTCATCTACTGAACAAGTAGTCAAGTCTTTTGGGGTCCAAAATCTTCCCAATGGGGAGGAATGATCAAGAGTTCATAAATTTTTCTCAAAATTAAAAGTTAGAGGATTGGGTTGAAACCAAGATGGTTGCGTAGATCTCTTCTTTCTGATTCTTGCATCGTGAATGGTTCGAAAAATCGATGTCGTATGAGGAAGATATCACGTTCTGAACGAAATGCCAAACAAGTAAAATTGTGACAGTTTGACCAAGTTTGACTAGGATGCACAGTCAACAAAAAGGGAATATTTAGAGGAATATTCCTTCCTCATAATCAATTACAGGTTGAAAATTTTTTGATTCCTATTGGTCAAATGAGTTTGGAGGGGCCAATTAAATGGCGCCACGTGGCAATCCCTGAGGTGCCACGTGTCCCTCAAATGGAGTGGTAAAATTTTGGTTGGGTCCACAGGGCTCGACCTCGAGACCTCCTGTCGGGCATGCACAAGTCTTACCATCCGCAGTACACATTATGACTTAACCCCTAAGGGCGCATCTTGTATTTAAGTTTTATTGAAAGTGCATTTGGGGTGTTGGGAACCGCTGGTGGTCCCAACCCGCCAATGGTTCCTGTCGTATGGTTACATGGAAAACAACAAATACAACCAAGCCACCAACCATCACTATAAGTGTTAACTGATAGCGTTATAAATTTTGTGTCACATGGATAACGGATAATACAATACCCTCCACGTGGTTTACGAAACCCAACGGTCAACCCTGGTTCAATCCATTTTAAACTGCAGTTTACCACAGGTTCTACCCAACGGTTTGCGTAACCGCGGGTTTTGGGGTTGGCATGTGGCCACCCCAACTGTAAAATTAAATTCCATAGTTAAATTTGGTGGAATATTTGGAGGGCATGCCTTAGTTGGTGAAATTTCCTAATTTATCTCTAGTTAAGTGGAATTCTCCACTTTTAGTGGAGTTTTCCTAGGTGAAACTGGGCAAAAGAGTAGGAGACTCAATTTTCGCCTATTCTAAGTAAATGAAGAGTTATTTTTGACTAATTGGAGCAACCTGGAGCCATTGGTGCAGATAAAACAACCATTAGAGCACTATAACTACATGTAATAGCAAAATTTTGAGCATAATGAAAGATGGACATTTCATTGGGAGTTAGACCAGAAGATGTAGCCCATGAGGGGTGAACTTCTTCATCATGCCTGCTGTGTAAATTTCATGTGGTGATTGTTGGGCAGTGAAAAAGGTATGAAATTACTATGTATTTCCTCTTTCTTTTACTATAGACATATTCATTTTTGCCTTGGAAAGTTAATTTATTGTAAGAATTATAATAGAATTGGAAAGGTTTATGTTTAGTATAAAAAGATGGCTAAAGGTTACATTTTGTTGACAAAACAGGAATTCGACGAGGTGAATAGTTGTACCAAAGGCGGGGTTGAAAATAATGTAACTACTGCTCCATCAGCGTTGAACCATATCTAGCTTAAGGCAAGGAGATTTGAACGAATTGCCAAGAAAAGGCAGGGGACAGCTCAGCCTTGGTCAGAGCAAACAGGATGATAACTAAAAAAAGAGGAGCGAATCCCTCAAGATCCTTCGATCCTGAGGGATCGTTGTTCAAACTCATCTTACTTCTTGAATTGTCCGTCGAGATGTGATATAAAAAGCAATGTCCTTTAGTGACAGTCAGTTAGTGAGTTAGTCGAAAGGCTTTACATTTAAACATTTCCTCTGTAATGTTTTATTGACTCTCAGCTTTGAGAGAACCTCCTCTGTAATGCTTTATGTTGGTTTAATATAAGACACGTGTTTCGTTCATCTTCTAAAGTTCTGAATTAGCCCAGCAGTATTTCACTGGCGCTAACGGCCCGGCTCTGGTGGAATCACTTCGCTGTTTGTATTTTTAATCTTTGTTTACTGTTGGGTGATGTGTGTTTAATGTTTATTTCAAATACAGGATTGATTTATCGTTGTTAGATCAAATACAGAGTCATTACTATTTCATACTTTACAAGAAGCACATTTGTTGATCGGTTATCTTGTTATCATAAAGCTTTGATGTTCTGTATCCGATTCGAGTTGTTGTCCCATTAATTTATGATTTGTGTAAATGATTGTTGTGTGGTAAGTGGCTGTCGACAGGATTGAAGCGTGGAAATCTAGTTGCTTGATTATGTTAGAATTATAATTGCTTTTCAATTCATATTACTGCTCCATTTCTGTTCATTGTTGATTCATAGCTTCCGATTAGAAAATAGATAAGTTATAGTTACATGCTGCTGTTCCTTTCCAGATTTTGTTCCTTTTAGTTATTTTCCTTAATGCGAAGATTGAGTTTGATTTCATTTCAATTGCTTTAAAGATCGCCAATTGTAGAGGACACTGGTTATTGTTTCCAAGTCCCCAGATTGGTTATCTTGCATCGATTTCTAAGGGAAGAAGTTATTGCTACTATATCCCTTATCGATGTTTTGCAAGATTGATGTAGTTTAATTCTCAGAGCATTTCCATTCATGTCACTGTAATTAGATTTCTTTACAAGCACTTGTTACTTTTGCATTTAACATTCTATACTACATCTTCATAGCATTGCTCTTAGATAATTGCAGCCTCAGACAGAGTACACTCTTGAAATAAAAATTCGCTCCCGGATTGATGATTAATGTAAGCTAATTAGGTGTTCAAAAGATACCTTTTTACGACCCAAAATTTTGGCGCTGTTGCCAGGGATAGTGTATGTCGTTTCAAAAGAGTGATGCACAACTGATTTCTTCTGCTTGCGAAGAATTGGGTATTAAAGACGGAAGGTAAGAACCTACGCACTGGGCAAGAAACACACTTGCTCGCAGCCCGCTTCACAGCAGAAGCAAGTAAGCTTCTTTCTTTAGGTAGGAATGAATGTTTGTTTTCTTGAATGAATAGACCAACTAAATGAAACAAAATTCCTCCTAAAACTGAAAAACCTAAGGGACCGGTGACCCTTGGGCACACAACCTTTGTTGATGAAATCCTTAAGAGAACTGAATCTCGGCCATCAGTAGGATTTAGAAGAACTATTTCTAGATAGCCTACTAGTTCCCTTTAGGTTACAGAATCACCATCTGAAGCCTTTTCTGAGATACACAGTCAAACAGAGGGAATTGAGAAATATTCCCAAGAAATTGAGAATCCTTGCATAATTTCTCCTCAAGAAGGGAATTCTAGCAATCTCCAAGAAGGAGAAGGGGAAATGGGAGAAACTGGAGACTCAAAATCTCCTATTAAAGTCGCCCAAACAATAAGCAGCCCAGATAAGGGAAGTGTTGTTCAAATTATTCAGGACCAAGGTCCTCAATCACCTCAAATAGTAGGTCAACAGGGAATACTTATTATTCTAGACAAAGGGAGTGTTGTCAAAGCCATTCCTGCCCCTGCTCATCAACCTAGAAATTCCTTGGAAATCCTAGAGGGATATTGGCATATTTTCGATCAAATGGCTCAGAACCAAAATCAGAATGAACAAACACCCCTGCAGACCTCTACGCTGCAATATCCTATAGTAGACACTGCAATCAACGCACCTATGAAAGCTATCCCCCTTCAACATATTCCCACATTTCATGGCTTAACATAAGAGGATCCAGACGCGTTCTTATTTGAATTTGATGTACTGTGCAGGGGATATGATTATACCACCGACGCCCAAAAACTAAAACTATTCCCTTCTACATTAAAAAGGGCAGCCTTACGATGGTTTATGGGATTAGGTGGGGGTGTCATAACTGATTGGGATCATATGAAGGCTGCATTTTTAAAGAAGTATCAAGATTATTGCAGGTCTTGGGAACTAAAATATGAAATATTCCAAATGACAGCAAAACCAAATGAAACCTTGGAAGAATATGTGGAACGGTTTCAATACAATCTTCAGAGATCCCCTTATGCATCTTTACCTCTACCTGATAATGTTTTGAAAACCACATTAATTAGGGGAATGAAAGATCAGTGGGTTGAAACATTAAATATTATGGGAAAAGGTGATATATATCAGGAAAGTTATTCTAACATCATTGATTTGTGTATCAAGAGTTTGAGGGGCAATACAAGGTTAAAATCAACAGAACGTGATATAATTACAAGGGAAAATAAGACCTCTAATGAAGGTGTGACTCGTGCAGAAATTGGAAACTTGCTAGAAGACTTTAGGACAGACATACTGGGGACTTTAACAGCGCAGTTCGATATTATGCAAGCCAAACAAAAACAAGTTGAAGCAGAGAAAAATTTGGCAATATTTTGTCCCAGGTGTAGGAAGAAACATAGCCACAAAGAATTCCCGTTGGATGTGATTAAAGTCTGCGCCATTTGTACGAAACATCACCCTACAGAGGGATGCCCTTCGCTTCCTGGCCTAAAAGCAGTTTATAAGGAGGCAGAAGAAGAATCAGAAGTGGTATGTCTGCTTAATCAGTGCCGACAATGGCAGCCGCGACAATCAGGTATGCCAAATGATCCGTTTTCTTTTCAGCCTCCTCAATATAATACTCAACAATATAGTGGGATGTGGCAAAATCAACCACCTTTCCCCAATTGGTCACAACAACCATTTCCTCCCACATCTTGGCCAAATCAAACAAACCAAAATAATTGGCCTAGCTTTCCTTTCTACCCACCATTTTGGCAGAATAACTATCCTACACAATGGTCCCCCTCTACTTCTCAGAGTCAGGCCTGGCAGTCAAACTGGAAAAAACCTACAAATCAGCCAGCCAGATCAATTCCTCTCTCTCAACCTACACTGCCAGCTCCCTATACAAACCCCCAGACCAACTTAAGACTGAAACTCCCAGCCCAACCCAACCCAAACCCTAACAATAGGCTAGTTCAGTCTGTCCAAATAATAGAACCCCCAGAATTAGAAACTGAACTGAAGGAGTGCAGTGATCTTCAATTAAGGTCTGGGCGCATAGTGGAATCAGAGAAAAACAATGATGCTCATATTGAAGATCCGTTACCTGTAGAACGAACATTACAAAATGAGAAGGAGGTTCAACAACAAAATCAACAACAAAGTCAACAACAAGTAACAACTTCCTCTCCACCATTCCTAGAACGATTACTCATACCACGTCCATTAGAAAAACCTAATTTTGATCTTCTGGGAGAATTAAAAAATTTGTGTATAAAAATCCCTCTCCTCCAAGCTATTCAAGACATTCCTATATATGCAAAAAACATTAAGGAATTATGCATAAAGAAGCCAAAGAGGAGAACAACCACCAATCCTACTGTCCAAATATTCGGTACCTTATCTGACTTACTATCAGGAATGGAAACACCTGTGAAATATGAAGACCCAGGATCCTATAGTGACAGTGAAAATCAATGGGCAATCATTTCCAAATGCAGTTGATTTGGGAGCATCAATCAATATTCTAACAACGACTACCTGTCAAAAACTTGGTATTACATCACTAGAGCCAACAACAACCTTGTTGGAATTGGCTGACAGATCGGTAGTCAAACCAGAAGGTACACTACAGGATGTAATGGTATCTGTAGATTCCTGGGAATACCCTGCTGACTTCCTGGTTATCAATCCAAAGAGCTGGCTAGATGGACACCCGTTAATCTTAGGTAGACCTTGGTTGGCAACTGCCGATGCTTATATTGGATGCCGACAAGGCAACATGACAATAACAAGGGGAAACTATGTCAAGAATTTAGCCCTATATCCCCCAGCCCAGCCAAGTCTATCAATAATCAAAACAAGAAAACCACCTGCATCATACCTTATGGAAAATATGAGATCACCTCTAACTATAGAAAATTCTCTTGATTTTAAATATCAAATAGATGATGATATCATTAATAGTTTTATTAATAAACCACAAACCAAATCTCAATGTCACATGATCAAGGTAGCATTCGATAATAAAGAAGAAGAAGATCCTTTCAAAGATATTCCTGATCAAGAAATACCTACTACTTCTATGTACAATAGCAATATTGTAGAAATTGAGCCAGGAAAAACTCTAAACATTAATAAAAATCTCACTGCTGAACAAGAAGAGAAATTGCTCCAATTATTACAAAAATACAAAGCAGCCTTTGCATGGGATTACCCCGATATGAAAGGAATTGATCCTCAATTGTGTACTCACCACATTTATATTGAAAAATATGCAAGACCCATTCGCCAACCTCAAAGAAGACTAAATCCTCACCTTAAAGATATTGTGAAAACTGAATTACAAAAACTATTGGATGTTAATTTCATCTACCCAATATCTGATAGCAAGTGGGTCTCTCCATTAGTGGTGGTACCAAAAAAGAATGGAAAGTTGAGGATATGTGTAGATTACCGTGAAATTAACAAGGCAACACAGAAGGACCACTTTCCCCTTCCTTTCATTGACCAGGTATTAGACACATTGGCAGGAAAGAAATTATTTTCTTTCCTCGATGGCTTCAGTGGGTACAATCAAATCCAGATTGCCCCTGAAGACCAGGAAAAAACCACTTTTACCTGTCCATGGGGGACATTTGCCTATAGATTCCTACCTTTTGGCCTATGCAATGCCCCTGCTACATTTCAAAGGGCAACTCTCAGCATCTTTGCAGACTTAATAAATGAAGGCCTCGAAGTATATATGGATTATTTCACACCTTATGGGGATGATTTTGAGCCTGCATTGGAAAACCTAGAAAAGGTATTGCAAAGATGTATTGACACTAGGCTTTGTTTAAGCCACGAAAAGTGTCTTATGATGATGACCGAAGGAGTTATCTTAGGGAATTATATTTCAGCAGCTGGAATTCAAGTGGACCCAGCTAAAATTCAAATAATCTTGTTAATTCCCACACCCACTACACAAACAGAGGTACGTAGCTTTCTTGGATTTTCTGGTTACTATAGAAGATTTATAGAACATTATTCTCGAATAGCTGCACCTTTATATGCACTGACTGGAAATTTTGATTTCATTTTGACAGATAAATGTGACAATGCCTTTAATGATCTGAAAAAGCTTGTTTCAACAACCCCAGTGCTGAGGGGCCCAAATTGGAATTTGTCGTTCCAAATTTCATCTGATGCCTCAGACACAGCAATTGGAGCAGTACTTGGGCAGGAGGAAGACAAGAAGCCATATGCAATTTACTATTTTAGCAAAAATCTATCCCCTGCTGAATTAAATTATACTGTGACTGAGAAAGAATTTTTAGCTGTAGTTCATGCTATAAACAAATTTAGACATTACATAACTGGGTATCTTGTAGTACTATATACTGATCACTCTGCCATTAAATTTTTTAGCAAATAAACCTGTTACAAATGGAAGAGTGACAATATGGTTGATTTTATTGCAGGAATTTGATATCACAATCAGAGATCGACCTGGGAAATAGAACCCTATAGCTGACTTTCTGTCGAGAATGCCAAAGCCAACAGATATAGAAGTAGTTGAAGACCACTTTTCGAATGAACATCTCTTCGCTGTTACTATCAGAACACCGTGGTATGTTGATATAGCGAACTATTTGGTAATAGGTAAATTACCTAAACATCGACTATCCCTTAATGAACGTAATCAAATAATACATCGTAGTACCCGCTTCTCCTGGATTGGGGGCTACCTATTTCATACAGGTGCAGATATGCAAATAAGGAGATGCGTTAGGGAGGATGAGGTATTTGACATCTTGAAGGCATGCCATGATGGACAGTGTGGCGGAAATTTTGTAGATCGTATAATTGCCCATAAATTTTTACGAACAGGCTATTATTGGCCTACTATCTTTAAAGATGCTAAAAAATTCGTGCAGGCCTGTGATAACTGCCAAAGGGCAGGTTGCCCTGGGCAGTCTGATGAAATGCCTCTGAACCCTCAACTAGTGATCGAACCGTTTGATTGTTGGGCCCTTGACTTTGTTGGTCCTATTAGCCCCCCATAAAACCAAAAAACATATATCCTAGTTGCAACTGAGTATGTCACCAAATGGGTTGAAGCAGAAGCTCTTTCAAAAGCTACAGAGGACTCTGTAATACAGTTTCTTTTCCAAATATTTGTGCGCTATGGCCTCCCAAGGGACATAATCACAGATGGAGGACCACAATTTGTAGGTAATAAATTAGCTGAAACACTGCAAAATTACCACATTTAGCATAAGATTACAACTCCATACCACCCACAGGCCAATGGCCAAGTAGAGAGCACAAACAAAGTAATCGAATCTATATTAAAAAAAAACATTGCCTCACACAGACGAGATTGGGCCTACAGATTTCCAGAAGCATTGTGGGCATATCGAACAATGTGGAGACCTACTACAGGATATTCACCATACCCATTGGTATTTGGAAAATAACCCATATTTCCTATAGAATTTGAAATTCAAATATTAAGAACAGCTCAAAAGGTGGGTCTAAATCTGAATGAAGCCCAGGCTAAAAGACTGCAACAAATTAGTGAGTTAGATGAAATTAGGCTCTCTGCTCTTCAACACACAGCATTAATTCAGCAAAAGAGAGCCAAATGGCATGACGCCCATATCAAAGAAAAGATCTTCCACAAAGGATACTGGGCACTCCTATATGATTCTAGGTTTCAGGATTTCCCAGGGAAACTCCAGACACGCTGGCTTCGACCCTATGAAATACAGAAAGTGCATGATAATGGCACTATTACATTAGTTACCATTGACGGATCTGGACATTCCTTTAAGGTAAACGGTCATCGAGTACGATTATATCATAAACTACTTACCCGGGAATCCTTTTACCAACAGTTACGGGAAGATTCTACCATGGAAATTCTCGCTGAAGGGGAGAACACCTCCTCAGCACCAGTTTGTTAAATCATTCCTTTTTTTAATTTTTTACATAAAGCATTTTTCATTTTCTTGATTGTTGTTTTTTTTTATATATTCTTTCATTATTTCTTCATCGTTTGTTTCATGAAATTCGATTTCCTTAAGAAAAAACAGAAAAAATAAAAATAAAAATAAAAATAATAAAAAAATAATTATGTTTATTTTATTTGTTTGGCTGTACCTTTCCAAAGGAAAAGAACTTCTGTTGTTCCTTTCGAAAGGAACAGTAGTTCCGCAGAGTGTCTTTGTTGTTCCTTTCTAAAGGAACAACACTTCCGTAGAGTATTCTTGTTGTTCCTTTCGAAAGGAACAGCACTTCCGCAGATTGTTTTTTGTTGTTATTTTTAAAGGAACAACATCTTTTTGAGTGGATTGTTTTTGTTTTAAGCTAGCATTTTGAATTTTTTTGATCACTTTTATAAAGGCAAATATACCATTTATATACAATCATACAAATTAAAGCTTACTGTAATCAGCAAATCAAAAGAAATCGTCATTTTTTAAGGACATTGTCTAGTAACGATAAGAAAAAAGGAAAAGGGGCATGATCAATAACATAATTTTGCTACTTTATTACCATTGAATTAATCTGATCTATTATCTTTATCATGATTGGTTCTTTCCAATATGCTATAAATTTCTTTGATTTTTATTTATGGAATAGGAATAAGGGCATATTTTTTTCTATTGAGATGTTCAGACTTCTTCCACCATCCCTACTCTTAAGGAGTGTTGAGCCATCATTTATAAATAACTGAGGAAAACTGCTATATGAAAAAGAAAAATATTTACATATTTTATTAATAATCTTATGATTTTTCAGATGGAGGATAGGGGGTGTCATCAAGAGCTAGCCTACCATGATCATAAGGAAGGCAGTGAAGTGGCATTCCCATTATGGCCACCAAACCAGGGATATGGTCCAACAGACAATTGAAAAAATCAACAATTCTTTGGAACAGGAGGTCTCATCACGAGCGGGCCTGCCCACCTTTCACTTCTTCCCAGTGAATGGCATTGTGGTTTATCTGGTCACCAAGCCAGCACAATGGCCTCCGTCATGATATTCAACAAAAATCACTTCCTCAGCATAAATAAAGGACAATGGTTCCGTGGGTAAGAAAGCAACTCTGTCAAGGTTATGGACACCTGTGGGCAACAGAGCTCTGTTGATGGTATTGGAGTCACATTTATACACATCAATAGTTATATTTAACCCTTTTCCTATATCTCTATTTAAATGTCAAATGAAAATATAAATCCTTTACCTTTACTTCCGAACCTATTATACATGAAAATCATTACAATCGATCATATTAGTCTCAAATGGTAAATAATGCAATTGTACTTATGTTTATATTATGCTGTCCCTTCTCCTCATATTTAAATCATTACAAAACGATTTTCTATCCATTACCGATTCATCACATGTGTTGATTTCAGTAATTGCTATAATTTGAGTGAATGTATCATAATTACGCCTGCTTTTTACTGCTGTACTACTGCTGTGCCACACTTGCCTCTCTCAATTGATGGTCGGGGATGACTTATCATTCATTCGAGGGGCACGGATGTCTGCATGCAGATCAAACCCCAAGATTTCTTTACCTGTATTTGAACCAAATCCCTGCATTTTAGGAAATAACAAACTTTCAACGACATTATTCCAATTCACCATGTTGTGCTGTTCCATTACGATTGTTGTGTGTTGAGAAAAACTAACAGAGCATAGAGACGATGGGAGGACGACCAATTCGCAGTGAACCACAGGTGCTGATTGTTTCTGATGCTGCACGAGCAATTTTAGAAAGACTGGGGTGGATTACATATTTCATGAGGATGCAACAACCCCATGAAGCAGTGGCCACCGAATTTTTATTGAGCTTGCAGGAAGGATCCTCCATGGTCAGAGGAAGACAGATAGTTGTATCCAACAAAATAATTGCAGAGGTGTCTGGCATCCCAGCACAAGGGACTATTTGGACTCAGAAAAATATTAGGATTCGAGAAGCCATGAAGATTTTTCAAGATGAAGGACAGACGTTAGTTATCAAAGGTAAAGGATTTCAGCCAACATCATTAGGAGAACCATGGACAGAGTTGGCCAAGATTGTGCAGGCTTATATAACGTGCGACGGAAGAAAATATGTGGTAAGACCTCACCACCTTAAGCCACTGGTTGTATTAAAACATAAATGCACCATTAATTTTCCTGCATTTTTAAATTCTTTGTTGCATGATATTGCTTTTGGTATAAGAAAATCTCAACATGCAGATATGGTGGTCAGCCACCATTGTCTAATTCGGTTAATAGTGAGTCGTAGCCTTGCCCAGCAACAAACCAGCTGGGAAGAGTTGATATTCTCCATTGACGGAGGGTTAGCTTTACCCACTCCAAAACAGAAGAGGCTGTCCGGCTCAATAGCTAAGCCATCTACTCACAGACAGTGCCTCCGATCGAAACGAAGTAGGAAGATGGTGGAAGGACTTCCAGGTAGTAGCAGCCAGCCCCTAGAATTGCACAGCTTAGAGGATGAACAACCTCCACAATTGGAGGGAGTAAGCCCTCGTACTGATGAATAACAGGAATTGGAAGGAGAAATTCGCTACTCGGACGAAGAATCAATAAGTCGCCACACCGGTAGTGAAAAACAATCCAGTGCAGAGGAAGAAAATAATGAGGAAGAAGAAATCGAAGGAAATACTGAGGAAGAAGAAATTGAAGGAGAAATTTGGTATTCGGATGAGGAGGAAGGAAGTTATCATACTTGTGAGGAGGATGAAGACAATCATAGCAGCGATAAGGAAGGAACATAGCCTCCTGAAAATGCTATCGTAAGCCCTTTACAGGAAGACCAATTGGCCTAGATTTTGGCCAATATGAGTGATTATGCACAACCTCATAGCCCTTTGGACCTTAATATTGATATTAATCAACTACCATAATGCTCTTCTAACGACAAAGAAACAACTGGAGAAATGCTGAATGAAACAGCAAACCCTAGCGAAGCTAGGGTTGCTTCTCATGAGGGGCGTGAATAGGAAGAGAACACCGAAGCAATACCTCAACTTGGGAGCCCCCAGGAGATTGCAGAATCAACTGAGAATATGATCCCCGAAGAATTTAGCCAAGGGCATATGAATGTGGAAGAAGAACCCCAAGAAGAAGATCAAGAAGAGAATTTAACTGAAGGCACGGCTGATATAGACCAAAAATCTGTTCAGCAAATGGGTTTAGATAAAGGAGCGGTTGTTCCATTAAGAAAGAGGAGGAAAACAATTGAGATTGACAAGCTTCGCAGGGAACGAATAAAGCTTCATAAACTAGTAAAACAGCTCAGGCAAACCATTAGGGTTCTGAGAATGAAACAGATGCCTAAGCGAGCCCCTAAGAGAAGAAGCATTGCTATCAAAATAATTTCGAAAAAGAGAAAGGTGACCGCTAATAGGAACCCCCAGGTTACAGAAGAAACCATACCTGAGCCTAATTATGAGAATGTGGAGCAACAAACGACTGTTCCAACACAAGTTGTTCCAGAGGAACCTGTTCTAAGTGAAAATATGCAATCTAGCAGTCAGCACACTTTTAGTGATCCGACACAGGTCAGACTCCAAGAAGAATTGGCATGGGCCCGAATAGAAAGACAGAGATTGGAGGAAGACACTGTCCCAAGAAAAACATATCAGGAATTGCAGCAACAAATGAGAATTATTCATGAAGCAGAAGCTGAAGCTCATGAAAAATGTCGGAAAGCAGAGAAAAAGGCTAATAAGGTAATGAACCAACTAAAACTAGCCTACAATCAAATGGACACTCTATGCTCCTTGTATACTGATGTCTTAGCCTGTAGATGCCCCGCCACAAACTATGCTCTGTTTTTACTAGAAAGATATTTACAACTAAAGATCAAGGCAGTTAGGGTAGGGAAATCCATAGAGCTAAAAACTATAGACGACTTTGTATCATGCTGCAAACTTTATGGGATCAAAGTATAGTGCCTTTTGTGTGAATTTTACTTGCATAATATAATACTCGAAAATGATTGTGAATCAAACCCTAACCCTTTTGTTGGGGATGTTCAATTTCAGGCATTCATTTCCTTTGCTGTAAATCAATTAAAATGGCTTAAAGCCTATAACGCCTTTCAAAGGCAGGAAAATGAATTAGATCTATGGGTCAGGAGTGAACCTCAGAACCCACTTCAATTTTGGGCTAGACAGAAAATTTTGATGACAAAGGAAGGCGTTACCCAAACCCTGGGGCCTGTCCACAAATCAATTATTTTTAATGGAACAGACTCTTTCTTATCCATTAGAAGCCATGCTTATATAGCAGCCAAGGTCCGGTGGAGAACCTCCAATCAGAATGTGCAAAATAGGGAACCATTTAATTATAGAAACTTTGGGCTAGCTGCAGACCGCTTGATTTCCTATAACCATCTCGTTTTAAAAGAAGGACCATACTGGTTAGGATGTAGGTTCCGCAGCCCTATTGCATGGTACCCTGTTGCGGACTACAAAGCTATTTATGAACTTCTTGAAGGACAGATAGAACATGTTTTTGAGGAATTAGCTGCACTACGTGGTTTTAGGCCTGTTGATGACAAACCTTATTCGGCTTATTCTTTGACTGCTCTCCATGTGAACTATAGTTTTCATGAGGACATGAAAAAGATTAAGTAGGGGGGTATGTTGGGCAGTGAAAAAGGTATGAAATTACTATGTATTTCCTCATTCTTTTACTATAGACATACTCCTTTTTGCCTTGGAAAGGTAATTTATTGTAATAATTATAATAGAATTGGAAAGGTTTATGTTTAGTATAAAAAGATGGCTAAAGGTTACTTTTTGTTGACAAAATAGGAAGTCGACGAGGTGAACAGTTGTACCAAAGGCGGGGTTGAAACTAATGTAACTGCTGCTCCATCAGCATTGAACCATATCCAACCGAAGGCAAGGAGATTTGAACGAATTGCCAAGAAAAGGCAGGGGACAGCTCGGCCTCGGTCAGAGAAAACAAGATGATAACTAAACAAAGAGGAGTGAATCCCTCAAGATCCTTCGATCTTGAGGGATCGTTGTTCAAACTCATCTTACTTCTTGAATTGTCCATTGAGATGTGATATAAAAAGCAATTTCCTTTAGTGACAGTCAGTCGGTGAGTTAGTCGAAAGGCTTTACATTTAAACATTTCCTCTGTAATGTTTTATTGACTCTCGGTTTTAAGAGAACCTCCTCTGTAATGCTTTATGTTGGTTTAATATAAGACACGCGTTTCGTTCATCTTCTAAAGTTCTGAATTAGCCCAGTAGTATTTCACTGGCACTAAGGGCCTGGCTCTGGTGGAATCACTTCGCTGTTTGTATTTTTAATCTTTGTTTACTATTGGGTGACGTGTGTTTAATGCTTATTTCAATTACAGGATTGATTTATCGTTGTTAGATCAAATACAGAGTCATTACTATTTCATCCTTTACAAGAAGCACATTTGCTGATCGGTTATCTTGTTATCATAAAGCTTTGTTGTTCTGTATCTGATTCGAGTTGTTGTCCCATTAATTTATGATTTGTGTAATTGATTGTTGCGTGGTAAGTGGATGTCGACAGGATTGAAGCGTGGAAATATAGTTGCTTGATTATGTTAGAATTGTAATTGTTGTTCAATTCATATTGTTGTTCCATTTTTGTTCATTGTTGATTCATAGCTTCTGATTAGCAAATAGATAAGTTATAGTTACATGTTGTTGTTCCTTTCTAGATTTTGTTCCTTTTAGTTATTTTCCTTAACACGAAGATTGAGTTTTCTTTCATTTCAATTGCTTTAAAGATCGCCAACTGTAGAGGACACTGGTTATTGTTTCCAAGTCCCCATATTGGTTATCTTGCATCGATTTCTAAGGGAAGAATTTATTACTACTATATCCCTGATCGATGTTTTGCAAGATTGATGTAGTTTAATTTTCAGAGCATTTCCATTCATGTCACTGTAATTAGATTTATCTACAAGCACTTGTTACTTTTGCATTTAACATTCTGTACTACATCTTCATTGCATTGCTCTTAGATAATTGTAGCCTTAGACAGAGTACACTCTTGAAATAAAAAGTCACTCCCAGATTGATGATTAATGTAGGCTAATTAGGTGTTCAAAAGATACCTTTTTACGACCCAACAGTAACTTATTTCTCTGTTTTACATTGTTCTTCAGTGTTATTTAAGCTTGTTTTATGCTTCTAATTCACCTAGAATCATCTACAATTCATGGACAAACACCTCAATCATTATGCAAACTAACGAACTGATTATGCATGTGTTTTTAAACTGAAAGTCACTTAGCACATCAAAACTAATACAGTCATTTCAGATCATCCGCGTAGCGATTTGACTGCTAATTCTACCAAGGCATATATACTCTACCCCCCTTTGGTGTCTGGCTTGGTTGTGATCTTAAAATTATATTATTATTATTATTATTATTATTATTATAACAAAGACATATATATAGAGATATAAACATATATATTAAATTGTATATATGTTAATATAAACAATATTAGTTAATCATATTTCTTAATTTTTGGTGATGATATTTAAGATTACAACATTTTATTAGTTTTATATATTTATATATATAACAAAGTCATATATATATATATATATATATATATATATATATATATATATATTAGTTAATCATATTTCTTAACTTTTGGTGATGACGTTCAAAATTACAACATTTTATTAGTTGTTTTATTTTTGTGATGAATTCTTTGTTTTTATTATTTTTTAGTCTAATTAAGCTAGCTAAGCTATGTGTGTGTGTGTGTGTTATTTTTTAATATAATAATAAGTCATCCAAAATTCAAAATATGGAGAAAAAACTATATTTCATGAAAATGGAAATAATAGAAAAAAATAAAAATAAATCAAAAAGCTAAATAAAAAGGAAATAAAACCATAAACAAAAAATTAATACCTAACATAAATGGAAGTTATTAAAGAGCTCATAATAAGACCTCAACCAATCACCTTACAAATAAATAAACTTAGATAATAATAAAAAATAACAAAAATTGAATTCCAAAAATATTTGGTTAAATTAAAGCAAAATTGAAAAATTAATTAAAAAACATATTAAAATATAAATATTAAAGAAATAATAATAATAATAATAGTAAAACAAATTATAAATTAATTTTTTTAAAAAAATAATCATTTAAAAAATATTTAAAAAACAAATAACAAATATTAAAACTAATTTTTTTAAGTATAGTTTTTGTGGCCGCCCCACCCTAGTGCCAAGGGGTGGTTGGTGTGGCGGCGCCCGCTCCAACTTCCCTTTAACGCTAGAGTGGGTGACTCAGTTAAACTTAGCGACCTTTTGACGTTGGTGCTAAAGGGCCATCGGTAGGGCTTCAGGAGCGGTGGTGCTTTGACATTGACATGGGCAGGAAAAAACAATAACAAATCTTTAGAATATATATATATATATATATATATATATATATATATATATATATATATATATATATATATATTGTTAATATGATGTTTTTAATTGTATTTTTTATTTTTTTTATTTGTTAAATTTTTATTTTTATTTTAATTATGTTTTTCAGCTAAATTTTTTTTTTTAATTTATTTTTGTTTTTAAATTTTTTTAGGTTTGATTTTCACTTTTATGATTTGTTTTTATCGTTGATTTGTTTTTATTATTTTAATAATTTTTTTATTTTTAAGTAGTTTTTAAGTGCGACTTTTAGGAAAGTTTTCCAATTTATTTTTCAATCTAAATTTGTCTAGAATTCGACATATGTTCATTGAAATCACAATTTTGACATGTGAACTATTCACAATCGAAGTGCCCTAGGAGTTTTTAAGGTTTTTGACACCATATATGAAATCAATAAACTAGTTTAAACAACACAAATCAAGATTTTGCCATAAATTTATCGTCAAAATCGAAAACTTAAAAAGTCACACTTGAAGACTATTTTCTTTCTTTCTTTCTTTCTTTCGTTTTTTTCATTTGTATTTTTTTATCGTTTTTTATTTATTTTTTTAACATTTTTTTTGTTACAGGTGTCAATGCTTGACTAGCAACCCGACCCCACTATGCGTCATTTTGTTAGTTGAATTTTAAGTTTTCGTTACAATGGATCAACTCTGCCCCCACTGTTTGTCAATTCCATGGTTGATTTTTAAGCTTTCATTCCAATGGGTCAAGTCTGCTCCCACTGTATATCAATTTGATCGTTGATTTTTAAATTTTCATTGTAACGTATCAAGTCGTCTTTGGCTAAGATTTTTAAAGAGCTATACTTTTAGCATTTAATAAAAAAAAAAAACTTTTGGTAGAATGACTTTTCGATTTAGGTATTCATATTTTAGGTTTTTTTTGTCATGATATTCGGTTTTAATTCCATGGTTTTTTTTTTAAGTTTTTTCGGTGTCGTGATATTTTATCTTTAATGCCATGGTTGAAAAATGTCAAAATTTTAAGGTTTTCTGGAGTTATGATATTTATCTTTAACGTCATGGTTGAAAATTGTTGAAATTTTTGCGTTTTTTGGAGCCGCGATATTTTTTCTTTAACACTATCGTTTAAAACTATTGGAATTTAAAGGTTTTTCAAAGTCACCATATTTTATTTTTAATGTCATTGCTAAAAAAATGTTGGAATTTTAATCCAAAAATATATTGATGCAACATTAACTCTTTTCAATTTTGAGATGTTTTTTCATATTTATAGCAAAAAATATATTTTTAATGCCATTTAAAAAAAAAATTTGTTTTTCATATTTATTGCATAAAATTTTTAGTTTTTAATAATATTACTAAATAAAATTTAAAATTTTAACTCATAGTATTAAAAATAAAAATAAAAACACATTAATTCAATATTAACACTTTTCAATAATATATATTTTTTGGACTAAAGTTCTTGGGTTGAAATTACAATTCTTGTTAAAATTTTAACTCTTAATATTAAAAATAAAAATAAAAACACATTAATACAATATTAAGACTTTTCAATAATATGTATTTTTTGGACTAAAGTTCTTGTGTTGAAATTACAATTCTTGTTAAAATAGTAACTTTGTTATTAACTCGAATATGGAATTATTTTTAAGACAATGTCAAAAACTCAAGTTACCTTGATTTTTGAAGCCTAAGAATTAGCTACAAACATAACTAATATTGCCACTAGAATTTCATCTCTTATAAAATACATACCAACAAAGGGATTTGGAGTTTTGTTTTTAGAATTCAAATATGTATGAGCTTAATAAATAAATAAATAAATCTTCAATCCAAGATTACAGTGGCTAGCTTGAGTAAACGCACTTAAGGGATTTGGAGTTTTGTTTTTAGAATTTCAAATATGTATGAGTTTAATAAATAAATAAATAAATCTTCAATACACTTGGCTAGATCGAGTAAACACACTTTATTAGATGATTTCTAAGTGTGACACCATTAAAACAAAAATAAATGAATTATTCTTTAAAATAATTGATATGGTAAAGAAGCTTAATGGCCCACTTTTGATAATGGATTCCATATTATTGAATAAGGACCAAATCCAACCATAGTTGGATACATTTAGGATCTCATGGGAAAGTGATTTTAATACTCTACTTTTAAGATATTTTTTAAGAAGAAAATCAATGATTGCTGGTTAGCTTAGTTTTTTAATAAAAATTAAGATAAAAATAATTATTATTCTCTACATCAAGTTTGAACTAAGGAAATTTAGGAGTCATTTGACATTCGGTTCAAACCTGAGATAAGGGTAGCATTGTTACGAGAATATATCAAAGAATGGCTCAAAGATGCTTTGCTAAAAATAAATAATGCAAAATTATTTTTAAAGATTAAAGAAGTGGTTGCAACAATTAAGGTTTTTTCAAACTCAATATTTAAATAGATTCTAGCAAATAGAGAAGAGGTGTTTTTTTTAACATAATAAGTAATGATATTTTCTCTAAAGAGTTTTCGATATTTCTTTTAGTTGGCAATCATTTGAATTTCATTGCAAAGTTTTTTTTGAAAAATTCTTATTTCTTTTAAGTCATTTCCATTTCCAAATATGTTTTGAGTGCCTTTCCCAATCCATTTAGAAACCATTTAGATAGATACATTTTATTTTCATAAATATTATGAATTTTTATTTCACGGACATTATTTTTTGAATATTTAAGGCTCCATGGATATCTCCCATGGACTCATAGATATCTCTCATGAACTCATAGTTAGTGTAATTTTTGACTTTGAGTTTAAAGCATGGGATTTCAAATATTTGTCTCCTTTTAATCTTTATGAAATAAACAAAATGATCATTTAAAGTTCTTTGCAAATGTGGTCCATTTCATTTCATCTAGCGAAATAATGTGTCATGCTTTAATTTTTACTATGTTGGAAATAATGTGTCATGAATATGTAATTTTTTAGTTTATTATGTTAAATCATGTATTATATATATCATTCAATATTAATCTCTATTTCTAAGCATAGTCATATCTCAAGTATTTTGTTTTTATTTCTTTATTTTAGAAAAGAGGAGTACCACCTCTTTCAAAATGAAGAGGGAACATTACCCTATAATGTTGTCTCCAACACTAAAAACATATCATAGATCAACAATATGTAGGGTTTTATTTATTTTGATCCATGTGATTATAGTGGGCATTTGGAGCATAGTAGTCAAATATTCATTAGGCTTAAGTGTCATGAGTTGGGATTCCATATGAGTAGTTGGACATGGGATCCATGTTTGTCAATGAGCTTCTTAAACTACTTAAATTTTGAGGCCAACATTTGCAAGTGGGACCTTGGAATATGGCCAAGCTTATTTGACCACTTCAACATTATGGCTAGTACTCATTCAAGGGACCCGATTTCCTCAACTGCTTCAATATTTTGGTCATCACCTCTACATGGGACCTTGTTTATGGTTGTAAATATTTGCTACAAGCATTGAAGGAAATATTTCTTAAGGGGGGTTGGAATGGTTGGATCCTACATAGGGGTATACTAAGGCTCCACTATAGTTAATAATTGTGTAGGCATGGTGGCCTTATAATGTGAGGTGGTTTGAGTTCATTATGTTTGTTATTATTAAATAAGGCTCATTGGGCATTTAGATGTGAATAATTGTAATGTGGCCTCATTAAAGAAGATCCACTAGGTAGAAAGTGATTGGTTATTATTAGGGTTTTCTAGATATTTATGAATAAGGATGAAGTCCTCCTTATGAATTATGTATTAGAAAATTATTTTATTGGAGCTTAGCTCATGAGGAGCTTTCCCTATCAAAGGGTTACGTTAAAAGTGTTAATCCTCACATAAAAGGATCATTGTATGGTGTTGACCTATCTTAAGGGTTTTGATACTGAATAAAGTGTTGAGGATTTTCGATAAACTAATTACGATTCAATTTTAATGGTTAAGGATCATAATACAATAGTTCAACAACATAATTTTTCAAGTCTATAAGAGACCCAAGTCAAGGGTGTCCCTTACGTGTTGTTTAATTTTTCATGGTGATAGAGAGCCCAAGTCACTATTTCTTATTTTTAATCTTCGGGGGTTTTAAAGGAATAAAAATTCTAGGGAGTTAACTTTGACATACCTTCTCTTCATGGAAATTTTCATCTTCTTTGTAAATGGTAGATGCAATGACACCAAATATTTTAAACAAGTCCTTAAACTATATGGCATGTATACATTAATGATGATAAATATTTAGAAATACTCTCTTTCTTTCAACAATGTGTTACCATTCATGAAAATTTAATTAGAACATGATTGTCATATGATATTTTAAAGTTGGACTTGGGTTTTAAATACTTGGGTTTTGAGTTGAAGCGTAATTCTTATGGGTACAAACATTGGTTGTGGTTTTATCACAACATTGATAAGAGAACTGAGACATGGTCTAATATGAGGCTTTCCTTGGGTGGAAGACAATTCTCATAAACTATATTCTTGAGGAGACCCAATCTACTAGATCTCATTAGGTTTCATCCCAAAGACACTCATAAATAATATAAGGCAAGAAAATTTTCTAGTTCCTTTGAGAAGGAAAGAAATAGAAACATCTTATATTACTTAAGTGGATGAGATTGGATCAACTAAAGACTTCAAGGGGTGGGGTATTAATAATCCATACTTATTTGGAAAATCACTAGTTATAAAAAAATTAGAGAGATTGATATCAAAAACAAGTCATGAAGCATGAGTACATAAATCTAATGTCCATGGAAGCCTTGATTATGAGCATAGGTTAAAAAATATGGAAGTGATTATATATTCTAAAGGCATTAGTGATGGAATTCCACTTGATAAAAGGTTTTTGGGATGTAAAATAGGAAATGGTTAAAAGGTGAGACCAGTTCTAGAACCATGGATAAGAGGAAAGGAAGTGCTTAAAATTTTGGAGGATGCAGGAAAAATTCTTCTTGAAATGGTTGCTTAATACTTGTAGATGTATATAATAAAAAAGTAGGGAATCTCTGGTACTTGTGCTAAAAAAGTTTCAAAAGTTGGAGAAAGGGATGATGGAGGAGGAAGGGGACTTATTCAAACATGCATCAATCAAGTCTTCTTTGAAGCTAAGAGAATAAATTGATGAGCTTGTGTGGACAAAAAATTCCTCTAGGGTTTGATAATACTATATTGGGATACTTTGTGGCTTTTGTTTTAAAGTATGGAGAGGAGGACATATGGTGGTGGAAATAAGTAAATAAAATGAAAACTAAGATATTCTTGTAACTTGTTTTGGTGTTGGCTTAAGGGGTCCTGACCCAGGTTCAATGTTATGCGCAACCAACAAAACCCTCCAACTATTGGCCCTTTCAACAGTGATCTACTTGCGCAGACCAAAGTATCACCCGAAGCAGTATGGGGGGGTGTTGGAACCAGGTTTCTACACCTTGAGGGAAGAATTTGATGTGGATCTAACCCTTTTTGATATGATCTAATCAATACTGTGTTGCACTATCACTTTCTTAACTCGCTTCAAATATAACTTTTACAAAACCCTTAACACAAATATACTTTGTGCAAACAAAGAGGTATATTCTTATTCAAATTCAACTTAACAGAAACCCTTATACTGATATAAATCTTGCGCAATTATAGAGATCCCCGATTATACCATTAACTCAGACAAACATGCATCAAATAACTTAAATTGCAGCATATATATAAGCAAATTAAAAAATTAACACATAAGATAGAGATCATGCAAGTAAACCAGTAATTTTGTCCAAACTTCTCTTTATTAGCAGATCTTCAATGACTACAATTCTTTCTCGTGTGCACACAGTCGCAGAGTCCTCACACACAGCCCAAGACATAGGTCTCCATGAACACATCCGTAGGATCCTATCTCTACTCAGACTTATCATAGAAAATTTCCCAAAATCACATTCAGAAAAATATAGATCATCTATGTTGTAATGACTGACTTGACTCACACATGCCTTTTTTATATGAATTAGGTTCGCAAAAACCATGGACTCAAACTGTAGTTTGATCCCCCTGTTTTACAAAAAGAAAGAGATTTGACCCGCCCAAAATCCCCTTGACCTGTGTATTGCGATTTAAAAAAATTGACAAAAATTTACTCAAGACTCGACCTAGGGAACCCTAGCCCAACAGGCCCACAACACAAACTCATGACTCGTCCTCGTGTCACTCTGCTCCAACTTCCTGCATTTTGGCTTTGAGTGCCTAGATGGATTTGTGCAGAGGATGGAAGGCCTTGGCACTCTGTGTGGCAGTGTTATGTGCTTCTTCGACTAATTTTTTTGTGCTTGGCCCCTCTGCTGCCAAGTTGATGTTGTGTTGAGTCTTGCGGAATCCCTTGAGTGCACCCTCAATGTTTTGTGACAAATAAAGTGCTCATTGGCCCAAGACTGGGTCCTTATTTCCAGGAGATGCTCCTTGCAGTGCAACACATCCATCTCATCCTGAATATGTCGACCTTCCTGCAATTGGGCTAATATTTGCGTGGGAACTAGGGTCCACGCAGTGACCTGAATCTCGTCAAACTGTTGTTGTTTGTCCCAAATTTCAGTCCTTAGTTGTTTGAGTACTGGATCTTCTTGGATGGAGGACCTTATCCCCATTGCATCCTCGAACAAAGTGTTAGACTCATCTACTGCTACAGTAATGTTGGATGTTACTTTCTAAACAATGGCAGCTCATTGTGCTCAGACTTCTGGCAATGTCTCTGGCTGGAGCTTGGTCTGCAGGTCTGCAATATTTTGTTCCAAGTCCATGCGCACTGTCTATATTTCCATTTGTGAAGCCTTCAACATAGCTGCAAGATTTTCTATCTTTGTAGTGGTCACACCGTTAGTTGATACCGTTAATCCGAGGATCTCATAGCGGAGTCGGTTAATGAGTGATTCTATATGTGTGTGCTTGCTTTCTGCTTCGTGATTTTTCGGCTATATGTTTTCTTTGATATAGATTTTCGGCCCATTTTTGTTCTTGTGGTGGTATGCGATGCAAAATACTCTTGATATAGAAACTCATCGGTGATCAGTGTGTTCATCGAGTGAAACTTACCATTGGGCAGTGCGGCCAAGTTGACTCCAATCTCTGACCCAGCGCGGGTGGTGGTGCATTGTCCTGGGTGAGAGGAGTGGAGCGTTATGCCTAGAATATGAATCAATATGCTTTCAATGGTGGACTTGGTGACGGGGTGCTGACTGAAAGTGCACTTTCTTGATTCACGCTCTCATGAATCTCTCTCGCTTGAACTGTTAGTCAATGGAGTCCCTATTGCACGTCGTCAAGAATAGTCTTGTATTGTTGCTCGATGTTACTCCAATATTCTTTTGTGATTGTCTTTAAAACGTTTACAATCTCGTCAAAATCACCCTTTGTCAACTCAAGAGTCTTGGTTCTCGTCTTCTTTCTTTCTTTCCTCTTCTTGCGTGGGATTATCGATGTCTGGGGCCCTCTCTTGGTGCCTTGAAGATATATGTTTGTGTTGAAGGTATGTCTGGATTTCCTCCATCAATATCCTCCATAAATATCCTCCAACTCTTTGTCAACGGGAACATCCACAGTGTCCTTTGGTTGTTCCTCCATCTTCATGGTTTTCATGGGCTCACGTGTATCTTTCTTCGTGTCTTTATTGGTGTTTGGCTTTGACACAAACAAATTAGGTTGAGAAGAAGAGGTGGTGCCTGCATCAGTTGCTGAAATCAGCAAGGTAGGATGTCAGTTGGTGGTTACCTGGATGATATCATCTTCTATGACAAGCACCTTGGACATATTTTCCTTTTCCCATATGTGAACATTATGAAATTAGGCCTTGAAATTTGAAATGTGCTTGTATTTATCATATAATGTGGGCGAGAAGCATGGCTTCAACAGAACATCTTGGTGAAGCTCTGTCTAGAATAAGACCCAAAATATTTTGTTTTCTGTCACCCGTGACGAATTCTTCGTCACCCACAGAGATACATAGAGTGCTACTTCGCACAGGTTAGGCTCAATGGTTGGGAGTTGTGATTACAATGACAACTTCCATCCCACTAGTGCGACGAGCAACAAAATCCATGCGTAGTGGAACAACTTCCCTTCCTCCTGCACCACCCTAACATTCTCCAAGAATTCTTGACACAGGTACTTGGCTCAGTTGTATTAAACCCCTTTGACGCATTGCGTTGCTAACACAATGACCGGTGCTGGAAATTATGTGGCGTGATATTTCCTCATGAGTTTGCATGCAAATATCTATGTAGAAAATCAAACCGTAGGGTCGTTAATTTTGCTAACAGAAAATCCCCTTGTATTCCTGATCACTCTATATTTATGCTTCATGATGTTGGAAAATTTCTTCTCCTAGCCCTTCCCTATGAAGGCTTTTGTGGGGTATTCTCCTTGGTATGGAAATCCTGTAATACGGTGGATGAGCATATCATCAATGGGAATCTTCATTCCCAACGAGAGGTAATTATCGTGCACCAGCATCAGCAATTGGCATGAACATACATCATTAATGGTGTTGCGACCAAAGTGGGGGACATGTAGCAGGCTAAGGAGCTCGGCCTTCTACAGTCCCAAAGCCCATTTCTTTGGCTCTACCTTGATTAATCCAGTTTCTTCATACAAGACTTTCTTTAGATACTATGACGGTGCAAGCTCAAGAAACTTTGCACGGTCTTCCAAATCCCAATCCTCCAACTTCAGAGTATGGACCCATCCTAGTAGGTCACCCTCGACTGGAACACTCTCCTTTAGTAGGGGTGTATCGATGTGTGCCTTTACCTTATCAAGATCCCTAGGAACATCTACTGATGGTTTCCACGGGTCCATATACGAAGGCAGTTGTGAAATTGGTTCCACATCCTTTACAAAGCCTTCCTTCGGTGCAGTTACCTCTAACTCATCTACCATTGGTTTCTTCTTCCTATCATCCCACGAAGTTGGTTTAGACTTCAGGGTCTACTTACGTGGAGACTTCCTGGTGCCTGATGTCTGACCTTTCTTTTGCTTCTGCGTGCTACTCGCACCAGGTGCTTGCAGTGTAGTAGGGGTAGGCTTAGTTGTATTCATGGTTTCTGGAATCAAATTTCCTAAGCCTTGTTGGTGCAACGTCTCTTCAAGTGGTTCCCACTCTACATACATAAGAATTAGCAAAGGTAGTGAGAGCAGAGGGAAAAATTCGATCAGATAACTTAGAAAGAAAAGGGGACTTATGCAGACCTCCATGCCATATTTATAGCGATGTCACAGCTTAAACGGCCTTATGTCTATTGATGCAACTTCATTAATGCTCAAACAGCCCCGAATATGATGTAATCTCCTCATTAAATGCAAGTTACCCACTCCTCCAAACAATAATAAAGTTTTCCTGTCCAGATTTACTGTTCCAACGATTATTTTATGGCCTGTCTGCAATTGTAACATCCTCCTAGTGTGGCTTTTGCGTTGGCTTCGCAGATACTTTCTCTCCCTCAAGCTTCGTCGCACCAAATCTTTGCAAGAATTTTTATAACTTCTGACATACTTCTTTAAAGTCATGTGCCCTCTCCCAACTGTCTCGAGCACTAAGACATTCTTTCGGCCATATAGTCATTTAGCACATGCAGGGATGGGGTCATCCCTGTAAGGTTTTAGGTGAATACCATTAATATATCCAAGAAGTAATTCACCAGTTAACTTAGCCAATCACACAACACCTCCTTCTGTAATCTCCTTGATCATATAGGGTCCAAGCTAGTGCATCTTAAACTTCTCTGGAAATCATGAAAACTTACTGTCATAGAGCAACACCAAATCATCATTCTTGAAATTCGTTTCTCTGATATGTCAATCATGCCAAGAATTTTTGCACGCTTTCTGCACCTGCTGGTGAAAACCAACAATGAATCTATCTTCCTCCAGTGTAACAAGCTGCGACAAATGCTCCTCCATAATATCCTAGTCAGCCATGTTGGTTATGGTAGTAATACGCAGGCTTGGTACAATGTATTCCATAGGCATAATGACCTCCTATCCGTAGACCATCCTAAAAAGTGTTTGTCTCGTCAGATTCTTACATGTTGTCCTGTATGCCCATAGAACAGTAGGTACGTTCACATCCGAGTCATTGCAATTAGTGTTGCATATCTTCGTGAGCACGTTCTCCAGAATCTTGTTGTAAGCTTCTACGGTTCCATTCGTCTGGGGATGATAGGGCATACTCTTCTGATGATGTATCATGAATTCTATTGTCAGCACCTCAATGGTATCATTTAGGAAGTGCGTACCTTGGTCACTCATCAGAATTTTGGGGCATCCAAACCTCGTCAAAATGTTCTCAAAAATAAATTGTGTAGTCGTCTCTACATTGCAATATTTCATATGTTGAGCCTCCACCCACCTAATCAAGTAATTTGTAGCAGTGATGATGTATTGTGCCCCAATCCTCTTCCTTGGGGGGTTAATAAGTCCTATGAAATAAATCGCCCATTTGTCTAAGGTATGCAAATTTACTTGTTGTTGTAGTGGCATTTTGTCTCTGCACGAGGGTCTTCTAGTCCTCTCACATATGTCGCAAGCGTGATAGTATTCCTTAGATACATTGTGCAAAGTAGGCCACCATAACCCAGCCCTTAAGATATTTTGCATGGTCAGTTTACCATCATAATGACCGCCTGCAATGCCTCCATGTGCTTCTTCCAGTATGCCCGGTCTCTCGGACTCAGGAACATATCGCCTTAGAACTTCATCAACTCCCATTTTTTATAATTGACCTGTAATCAAAGTGAAATGTGCAGTGTGTAGTACCAATTATATATTCTACTTGATCGTATATTCAGTAGGTGTACTCCTAGTGGTTAAAAAGGGATGATATCAGCAAAATGATCATCAACTATCTTAATAGTGAACAACTGCGCATCTGGTAACCTGTCATCCAAATTAGTTGGTTCTTCACCATTTTCAATGCGTGATAAGTGGTCTGGTCCTATATTCAAATTTCCATGCTTCACAATCACCTCAAAATCGTATTCCTAGAACAAAAGGAGCCACCTACAGATCTTCCCCCCCAATATAGGCTTGTTCACCAGAAATTTAAAAGCAGAATGATCTGTGAACATCTTAAATGACCTCCAAGAAGATAATGACAAAAATTTTACAACGCATACACCATGGCTATCCCTTCTCTTTCTATAGTTGAATAATTTCGCTTAGTATTTGACAGCTTTCGACTTGTAAATGTGATTGGATGATCAATATCTCCAAGACCTAGTTGTGCTAATACAACTCTTAATGCAATACATGAAGCATCAACGTGTACATGGAATTCCTTCGACCAGTCTGGGAACACCATGATGGGTGCATTCACCATATTTTCCTTAAGTTTATCCAGACTCTTCTTACAGTCCTTGTCCCAATAGAAAGTGGTGTCTTTCTTCAACATCTTGTCCATCAGCACAGTGATTTGCGCATAAGCTTGAATAAACTTTCGATAATATCTAGTATGTCCCTATACCGAGTGAAGCTGCTTCACACTTGTAGGCAAATATAAATTAATAATGATGGAAATTTTAGTTGGATCGACCATCAGTCCCTGCTTATAGACAATATGCCCCAGAAAAATACCAAAAGGGACACATAATACACACTTCTTAAAAATCAAATAAATCTAATACTTTCGACAAGTATCGAGCATTAAGCGTGGGTTGGAGACATGTTTCTTCAATAGTCCAAAAACAATGCAATCATCAAAATATACTTCCAATAAATTGTGGATATAATCTTTGACAACAGAAACTAATATGCGCGAAAATATGGTTTCCGCATTCTTCAAACCAAATGGCATCACAATATATTGGAATGAACCCCATTCCATCACAAAATTAGTCTTCCTCTGGTCTTATAGTGTGATTCTTATCTAGTAATATCCATAAAATTCATCAGTATATGAATAGGATTCCTACCCTCCGACGTTGTCTAATACTTCATCTGAGAATGGGGTTGGAAACAGATCATGTACACATGCATCATTCAGCTTGTGCAGGTCAACACAGATCCTAATTTCACCTTTTGTCTTATTTTCTTGGATTACCATGGGACTTACCCAATCTAATTCCTCCACTGTCTCAATAATTCATATAGAAACCATCTTTTCCAACTCTTATTTAACCTTTTTCTTATACTTGGGATTCAATCTGTAAGGGTGCTGCTTAATGGGCCTAGAATCTGTTTTTAAAGTGATCCTCATCACATCGAGATCTCCTATAATCCCCTTTAGTTTAGATAACTTAGTGGGGAACAACTGTTGATATTCAGTGAGGAGATTTACAATCATTCCCACGGTGTCTTCATCCCATTAATCTCCTATATTGGAAAACTTAGGTTGCTTTTATGTGCCAATATTGACTTTTCTAGTATTAATAGGTTTAGTAACATCTGGAAATTCAATCTTAGGTCCAGCGACTACGTGTTGTCCTTCATAATCAGGGATTTTAATGTTTCTAGGATCCTCATCATTTTCTTCAGCAGTCACATTTTGACACTCAATTTCCTCCTTCATCTGTGCATTCCAATCTGGTAGGGCCTGTACTAGTGGCTCCCTTGGTATGTCAAAAATAGTGTCCCTAATCTCTTGTAATGCCTCATCAATGCATTGGAATCCACTTTCAAAGTTGAAATTCAAAATAAAGCTTTCTTTCAGCATAGAATATTCAGCAGTACCATGTTGCAGCTCAGTCTCCAGGTACCAATTCATGGGTAACGTTTCCAATGTATGAATGAATATGTGAACCGACTCTGGCTCCGGCTCTTCTCCCCAAACTATAGTCCAACAGGCTAAGTGTTGGTGTGGATCATATGTGCATGAATATTGTTCTTTCATTCGAGTATTGGGGCTGCTAAATGATAGTCATATCATTCGATAACATTTCCTACAATTAGCAATGTTTTCCTTGTGGGTTCCCCACCAGCACGTTGGGATTGAGCGTAGAGCTAGATCAAGCCCATGGAACAGTTTTTCTTTTGGGACATCTCTTTCAAAATTATCTAAAAACATATTTACATCTCCTATACCATCATAGGGGGGTAATTCACGTACCTTAGAGGATATACAACGCAGAGATCTGGTTACCGGATTACAGTGAAGTGTGGATACTTCATATAGGCGGTTCTTCTAGTGCTCCAATTCTTCATCTAAATATGATAAGCACGAACTATCAAACACCATGCTACTTCGCTTAAGGTTAATAATAGCATCCATGTCAAAATACCAGTCTAGACCAAGCAGCACAGGATACATATTTGCATCATCAACAATTTCATTGACTTCAAAGTCAGCAAACACCTTGTTGGAAATACTAAGAGGGGGGTGAATCAGTATTTCTTTTCAATTTTTAATTATTGCCAGTTAGATTCTTCACAATTAAATACATAGAGAGAGATATATAATAATGATATCAAGAATTAAAGAGAACTTCAATCCCTTTTTAATAATAGTATACAATAGATGAGAGAAGGGCACCAACCCTTTTAATGAAACAGGCACCAACCTGTTTGCCAAGCACCAACTTGGAATTTTTTGAGGCTCCGACCTCTAGGGCTTCGACCCTATCTTCTCAAGGCACCAACCTTGTGTTTAGGAGCTCCTACTCCAAGGACACCAATCCTTCAGAAATATTTAGAGAGAAAATGTGAGATGTACTTACATAAGTGTCTTCAACAAGATTTATGATACCTAGCCAAATCCTCCAAGTCACCTCATGATGTCATCAGTGATGCATCATGATCTTCAATATTATATTCAAGACAACTCACCGAAATGTCTTCAATAGTATCTCCAAGGTCAGTCAAGGCTACTTAACAAGATTTCTTCAAAAAGGTTGTCCCAAGAAATCTCCAACTAAGGGTGTCTTCAATAGGTTGAGCCTTCAATTATTCATTGTCTACAGATCCTCGAGTTCTCAAATTGTTCCAAAAGTTCCACTATTCAATGCCTTAATTCTTCTTCAATGTCTTATTGCTTCGCTGTCCAAGCTTCAAGCTTTTCTCTATCCTATGTTCAAAGCTCTTCCTCTATTCTTTGTCTAGGGTCCTTCAATATTTAGGCCTCCACCACTAACTGCATATGCATTGATGATCACACCATAATTATCTCAAAGTGATAGACTGTCCTTGGTGCTGTAGCTATTCCTCCACTAAAAATCTAAATGTACTCAGTTATGAATTAGTGTTGTAATCGCAATCTGGTCCTGAGAATGTAAATTTGGGCTTGGGCCCTCCTCCACTTTTTTGTTTTTCAATCTAGCACTTCAATATTTCACATATCCGAGCTTGAGACAGTCCTTTATAGTCTGAAATAGTCCTTTATGTATATACCCAAGTCACAAAAAGAGTGAACAATCTTGAGAGTTATAGTAGGTTTGAGCCACAACAAAAATCCACAGTCTGAAGGGTGATCTCAGAATTTCTGAGCTACAACAATACTCCACAGTCCGAGGGTGATCTCAGAAGGTCCGAGCTATAGCAATACTAAAATACAGGCTTGAAACTGTTACAGTGAGCCACAAAATTCCTGTAGCTTTCTGCATAGAGATAATACTTCTTAACAAGAAGTCAAGCCTTATCACAGATGCCTCGGCTTCTAAAACTTTATTAAGTTCACAAGGTGTGAACTGAGTCTCTATGGTGTATCTTGTTAACTGAGTACTGTGTTGTGTCTTCCGAAAAACTGTGTCAAACAAATGAGTATGAATATTATATATATAGTCTTCTTTGCAACGAACAAACATGACCTTGTTTGGAGGCCGACTTGTATCCCTGAGCATAGGTCGACTCAAAACACAGAAATATATCCTTAACTTGAAAAATTAATAACTTTCAAACCACTAGAAATTTTTGGCTGAGTAATAGCTCGTTGGAAAGCTAAAATTATGCTTTATAATATGGTATACAACTTAATTTATAAATATTCCTCCAAGGTGTCCAAAATATTTTTCCTTTATAACTGACCATGAATATTTATGTGCAGAGAGTAAAATTATGTCTCCAAGGCCATCTTCATTGTTAGGCTTATTCATCATAGGGTCATAGTCTGGCTTCTCCTTCATCAACCTGTTGCCATCAATGACAACTTGGATTAACAATCTCCCCCTTTTTCATTGGATGGAAATATTCTTCTTCTCTCCCCCTTTGACAACAATGGGAATGGGGTGCCAAAGTACTCCCCCTGTCATGTTGCTCCCCTAACGTAATGTACCTCTGACATGATGCTTAATTTAATGTGATGCAAGAGAAATGACCCCCATCTTTTGGGAAAGATACTCAAATGATTCTCGTGGAAGGGGTTTTGTAAAGATATCCGCAATTTTCTCTTTTGTGTTGACGTATTCCAACCTGATATTGTGTTCAACAACTTTTTCACAGAGAAAGTGGTATTTGATTGGAATATGTTTGGTTCTTGAGTGCATCATCAGATTCTTTGAAAGACTGATGGTGCTAGTATTGTCACAAAAAATAGTAATTGGTTGCTTAGTTTCTATGTTGACATCCTTCAAGGCTTCCCTCATCCATAGAATTTGTGTACAACAATTAGCAGCAACTATATATTCAGCTTCAGCTGTAGAGAGGGATATAGATGATTGCTTTTTGTTGAGCCAAGATACAAGACAATATCCGATAAAGAATGCATTTCCACTGGTGCTTTTTCGATCATCCACGCTTTCGGCCCAATCAGCATCAGGGTAAGTTGTCACAATAAGAGTTGAACTCTTAGGATACCAAAGACCGAAATCAATCGTTCCTTTCAGATATCTGAGAATTCTTTTTATAGCTGCTAGATGGGATTGTTTAGGACTTGACTGAAATCTCGCCACAATTCCTACTGCTTGCATAATATCTAGTCTTGTAGCAGTTAAGTATAGGAGAGCTCCAATTATTAACCTGTAAAGAGTTGCATCTATTTGAGGGGTATCATCGTCTTTGCTTAATTTACAATCTGTGGTCATTGGTGTGCTCATAGGTGCACAATCTTCCATCCCATATCTTTTAAGCATGTCTTTAAGATATTTCACCTGAGATATAAAAATTCCTGCAGAAGTTTGAGATATTTATAGCCCAAGAAAGTAATGTTGAGATTCAACAAGATGATGAGCTTAATGAAAATATTTGCCTTCACTAAGTGGGCCCGCAGGCTATTTTTGGCGCAAAGTCTATTTTTAGACTATGTGTCGATCATATTCTATGAGTTGCAGGATCCTATTTGTGGATGGTTGGTCAAGTTGGAAAAATATATGGACTTCTATTTTTAGAAATATTGGGCGGAATCTATTTTTAGATTGCCAGTCTAAAAATAGATATGTCGAATATTATTAGCTCTTAATAATATTTGGACTCTAAACATTATCTTATTCTCTTAGAGAACTTCAGTTAAGTGCACAGATGTGGCACAGGAGATGACAGAAGGAATTATGCTATTCCTGAGGGTTTACTGGAGCTATTTCATGGAGGACTTCAGTTAGAACTCATGTGATAGAGTTTGGTGGAGTTATAGAAGTAATTGGTGGAGTTGTGTTCAGTTTAACTCAGTTAGACACAGTTGAGCTAGTTGTATCTAGTCTAACTGGTTGATACACTAGTGAGAGTGGTGTGAATTAATTAATAATTAATTCACTAAATATTAACTCATTAATCAACTGAATAATACATCAGTTAACTACAGTGCATGGACAGTTTCAATGGAGACCAATGGAGAGATAGGTGTAAGAGCAAGTGTGACTATCAGTTGTGACTATAGTGATGCATTGATTGCATCCAACACTCAGTAGAGATGCCAATGAGGATTGCGCAGTGAAAGATAGGTGTATTTGAGTTCATTCAGAGCCATTCTTCAGCAGGGATTGCGCAGTAGAGGCAGGCTAGCAGGTGGCAGAGATCGGTGCATGGATTTGCTAGATCAGACCTGATTAGTGTGTAGCGATTGTATTGTACTGAGGGCTTGATATGATCAGCTTTGTATGAGGATTGTTACATGATCTCTATGACATATATTATATACAGATAGTTGGGGTTTTTAGCTTCAGGCTTTCCCGATAAGCGGCTATGTTAATGTGTGTGAATTTTTATGGTTTCATGTGTGCTTTGCAATTGATTTAATTTCTGCATGTGATGATCAATAGTGGAATAGGTTCTGTATTGTGCATGAAGTTAAAATAGTGTGCGATCAGGAGAATCTTGGATATATAAAATATTAGTTATATGATTTCTACATGGTATCAGAGCGATATTGATCAGAGCAATTGCAATTATTGAAGCGGTTGAGTTTTTTGCTGGTGAAATTCGAATTTGTTGTAGTGCTTTCTTGGTGTCGAAGTTGAGCATTCATTGAAATGTCTTTCAACGAATTTTGATTGGAGTATGCCCTTGAGGGCAGCTCGAATTATATTGCATGGAAGGATAGGATGGAGGTGGTGCTGGATGATCATGGGTTGAAGGAGTTCATAGATGTAGAAATTCCAAAACCTGCTTCTAGCGATGCTGTCGCACTTGACGCATGGCAAAAGAAGACAACAAAATGTCGAAGGATTCTGTTGAAAGGTGTGAAGGATCACATTGTGTCCAAACTTCACGGTAAAGCTTCTCAATTCTTGATGTGGAAAAATTTGACAAACTTGTTCCAAAGCAGAAGTGACCAATGGAAGTTGGTGCTTAAAGACGAGCTCAGAAAAATAAAAATGGAGAAAGGCAACAGTATACCCAAGTACCTCACGAAGTTTTTCCAGTGCAAGGATGAGCTAGGAAGTGTGGGGGTTACTGTAGATGAAGAGGACTTGGTGAGCTTGGCTCTCCTTGGGCTTCCGAAGAGTTAGAATTCTTATGAGGACTCTGTCAATGGTCGGGAGAAACTACGAGGATGTGAACAACTTTGGTCAGATCTTGTGCAGGAGGAGATAAGGCAGGGTACCAGGGATGGATCTTCATCGAAGAATGAAGATGAATAAAATTGCGCTTTGGCTGCCAAAGCAAGCAATGGGAAGGGAAAGAAAAATCCTTCTCAATCCGATGCAAAAGGCAAGAAGCAGGACTTGTCCAAGGTGAAGTGCTTTCACTGTCACCAACACGGACATTACGCCACTAATTGTCCACAGAAGAATAAAAATAAGCAGGCTTCTGGATCTGCAGCTAGAGAGGCCTTAGCCTCATAGTTTTAGCTATATTTTTCATTGATCGCATGCTTGGTTTCAAGTGTGATGGGATCAGTCTATTTTCTTGACAGTGGTGCGTCTTTCCATATGACCGGAGACAAAGATTTTTTTACTGATCTAGATGAGAAGGATCTTGGAGTGCACATCGAGATGGGCGATGATGGTAGATACAGTGCGACTGGTATCGGGACCATTTCCTTTGAGAGGGAGTCTGGTAAACCTTTCATATTGAAGGATGTCATGCATGTTCCAGGATTGAAGAAGAATCTGATCTCTGTGGCGATGTTGAAGACAAGGATATGATGTTGTCTTTAGCGAGGGAAAGGCTTTCCGGCGCACAATAAGGAAATCGGTGAAACCCGACGATAGGGGTTCGAGCAAGGAACCTTATCAATTGCAGTAGATGGTTGCACAAAGAATGGCAGCATGTGCTGTATGGGAGTGGTGAGTGCTGGATAAGGCGCACCAGGAATGAGGATTGGCCATCTTCACCATGGCGCTTGAAAATTTTGCAACAAATTTCACCGGCTCAAGCGGGTACAATATAACAAACAAATGCAAGGATGTACTTTGGGAAAATTTGTGAAAGCTAATTTTTCATGAGAATATTAGTCGTTCCACCCACGATCCTTGAGAGAATTCACATAGACGTGGGTGGACCTTCCCGCAGCTTCCCTCCAATGCACATGTATTATGTGATATTTGTTGATGAATTTTCTCGTAGTGTCGGGTAGATCTTCAAGAAGAGCGAGACATACTCAAAGTTCTGTGAGTTCAAGGCACTGGTTGAGAAAGAGTCGGGGAAGCAGGTGAAAGCTCTTAGGAGAGATAATGGTAGTGAATTCATCTTTGGCGAATTCAAATACTTTTGCAGTGCAAAAGGAATTCGAAGAGAGCTCATAGCGCCTCATAACCCACAACAGAATGGGGTCGCAGAGCGAAAGAACATAACGATCGTGGGTGTTGCACGGGTGATGTTGCATGATTAGGGCCTTCCCATACACTTGTGGGTTGAAGCATGCAACACTGCGGTTTATGTGCAAAACCATTGTCCTCATAGAGTACTTGGCATGAGTACACCCGAAGAGGCATTTTCTGGTAAGAAGCCTGATATTTCTCATTTGAATATTTTTGGCTCACCTGTTTACATTCATGTGACGAAGGATGCTAGGAAGAAGTTGGAGCCAACCACAGAGGTTGGGATATTTTTGGGGTACACAAAAATACCCCACAATTATCGTGTGTATTTTCTAGACAGTCGGAAGACTATTGTGCGATGGGATATCAAATTTCATGAGGAGAAAGCCATGAAGTTGTCGCTTGAGAGGGAGCTACACTTGCATGCAGATGAGGAGCTACTAGTTCCTAAAGATGAGCCTCAGGATGTGGATCAGCCACAAGAGGAGATTCATGGAGAGGAAGAAACCACTCATGCAGCGCCAAACATCAGAGGGCGGAAGCACACTACAGAAGCTGAGCGACTGAATTTTGATGCAGCGCCGAATGTAGGAGCCCCTACATCACAGTGCAGATAGAGATAGTCACCTAACCGATTTACTGGATACATGGCTCTGATGAGAAAGTGTATTGTGACAGAACCATCTTCTTTCGAGGAAGCTGTGGAGGACCCTGCATGGGTAGATTCCATGGTGGAAGAGTATGATTCGATTGTCAGAAATAGTGCATGGGAGATTGTCCCAAGGCCAGAAGGGAAATCAGTGGTAGGTTCAAGATGGATCTACAAAGTGAAGAAAGCTGCTGACGGCAGTATAGATAAGTACAAGGAAAGATTTGTTGCCCGGGGCTTCTCACATATTGAGGGAATCGACTATGAAGAAAACTTTTCACCTGTCGCAAGGTATTCTTCCATACGGAGTATCCTTGCTCTCTCAGCGCAAATGGGTTGGCACATTCATCAGATGGATGTGAAGACTGTGTTCCTCAATGGAGTCATTGAGGAGGAGGTGTACATAGAGCAGCCTGAAGGATTCAAAATCTTCAGCAGAGAGTCGCATGTGTGCAAGCTCAAAAGATTGTTGTATGGGCTGAAACAAGCACCTCGTGCTTGGTACACACGGATAGACAGTTATTTCACTGGACTTGGTTTTACCAAGAGTGAGGCGGATCCTAACCTGTACCAAATTGTGGTTGAGGGTAAGTTGTTGATCATTGTACTTTATGTAGATGATTTGATACTAACAGTTGATGAACTATTGATACACTCATGCAAGGCTAATCTTGCAAAGGAGTTCGAGATGAAGGACTTGGGCCTCCTTCATTATTTCCTGGGATTGGAAATTTGGCAGCGGAAGGGTGGACTATTTGTGTCTCAAGGCAAGTATTCCTGGGAGATACTGGAGAAGTTCAACATGCAAGGATGCAAGCCTATCGACACTCCTCTTCCTGGTGGTTGGAGGAAAGAGGATGCTACATCGGCAGAGGTAGTGGATGCCACTATTTATTGGCAGTTGGTTGGTTCACTCATGTATCTAGTCGATACACGACCGGACATATGATATGCTGTTAAATAGCTTTCACAAGCTATGGTTAAGCCGACCAAGCTCTTTTGGAAGGTAGGCAAGCATGTATTGAGGTATCTCAGAGGCACATCGGGATATGGATTGTGGTACAGACAGTCAGATGAGGTGAAGCTGCATGGCTTCACGGATGCAGATTGGGCAGGGAGCCCAACGGATAGAAAGAGCACATCTAGAGGGATATTCAGTATCGGGTCTACAACAGTTTCCTGGTACAGCAGGAAATAGAGATCCGTGGCACTCATTTCAGTGGAGGCCAAGTACATGGCAACAATTTTGGCTACATGCGAGGCTATATGGATGAGGAAGATCCTGGTCGGGTTGTTCGGTTCACACTTAGATCCTACTGTGATATATTGTGATAATCAGAGTTGCATTAAACTCTCGGTTAATACAGTATTTCATGATAGATCTAAACATATTGACATCCAGTACCATCATATCAAAGATTCTATGCAGCAGAAGATCATGTTGCTTTCTTACATTCCTACGGAGGATCAGGATGCAGATATTGTGACGAAGGCGCTCACAAGGAGCAAATTCAAATACCATAGAGACAGGATCGGGGTGGTAGATAATCCCTATCTTGTTGAGAGGGAGTGTTGAGATTCAACAAGATGAGCTTAGTGAAAATATTTGCCTTCACTAAGTGGGCCCGCAGGCTATTTTTGGCGCAAAGTCTATTTTTAGACATGTCGATCATATTCTATGAGTTGCAGGATGCTATTTGTGGATGGTTGGTAAAGTTGGAAAAATAGATGGACTTCTATTTTTAGACATATTGTATTATTATATTTTTAGATTTCCAAATAAAACAGATACAAATAATATTATTAGCTCTAATAAATTTTGACTCTATACATTATCTTTATTCTCTTGGTGCACTTCGCTAAGTGCACGATGGCACAAGAGTCGATGAAGGAATTGCTTTCGCTATATACGAGGGTTTACTAGAGCTATTGCATGGAGGAATTTAGTTAGAACTCATGTGACAGAGTTTGGTGGAGTTATAGAAGTAGTTGGTGGAGTTGTATTTAGTTTAACTCAGTTAGACTCAGTTGAGCTAGTTGTATCTAGTCTAACTGATTTATAAACTAGTGAGAGAGTGGTGTGAATTAATTATTAATTAATTCACTAAATATTAACTCATTAATCAACTAAAGAATACATCAGTTAACTACAGTGCATGGACAGTTCAGTGGAGACCAGTGGAGAGATAGGTGAAAGAGCAAGTGTGACTATCAGTTGTGACTATAGTGATGCCATGGATTGTATCCAACACTCAACAGAGATGCCAATGAGGATTGTACAAGCATACTAGGTATTCGAGTTCATTCAGAGCCATTATTTAGCAAGGATTGGGCAGTAGAGGCAGGCTAGTAGGTGGCAGAGATCGGTGCATGGATTTGCTAGATCAAACCTGATTAGTGTGTAGCAATTGTATTGTACTGAGAGTTTGATACGATCAAATTTGTATGAGGATTGTTACATGATCTCTATGACATATATTATATACATATATTTGGGGTTTTTAGCTTCAGGCTTTCCCGTTAAACAACTGTGTTAATGTGTGTGAATTTTTATGGTTTCATGTGTGCTTTGCAATTGATTTAATTTCCGCATGTGATGATCAATTGTGGAATAGGTTTTGTATTGTGCATGAAGTTAAAATAGTGTGCGATCAGGAGAATCTTGGATATAGAACATATTAGTTATATAATTTCTACAAGTAAGACAACTCACCGATCATTGACATCTCAAATTTTTTGGACATATTTAGAGCAAATTCATGGCTCATTTCTTCATCATTGCTGGCAAAGATTAGATCATAAATGTAAACAAGAGTGATCAAAAGTTTTCCCTTGTCCATATTCATGTAGAGATTGCTACCTGCCACTCCCTTTTTAAAACCTTCTTGTTGCAGATAGTGATCCAACTTTGCATACCATGCTCTAGGGGCTTGTTTTAATCCATACAAGGCCTTTTTCAGTTTGCATACAAAGTCGTTTCCTTCAGCAAGATCAAATCCTTCTGGTTGCTCCATGTAAACTTCTTCCTTGAGATCTCCATTCAGGAATGCCGATTTTACATCCATTTGATAAACCTTGAATCCTTTTGAGCAATTAAATGCCAAAAGCATTCTTATGGCTTCCATTCGAGCTACTGGTGCAAAGGTTTCTTCGAAGTCAATTCCTTCAATTTGCGAGTACCCTTTGCAAACAAGTCTAGCTTTATTTCTGATGATTTTTCCATCTTCATTCATCTTGTTTTTGAATACCCATTTTTTTCTAATTATATTTTTATCTTTTGGGCGAGGTACTATTTCCCAAGTCTCATTTTTTTCGATTTGAGACATTTCTTCTTCCATGGCCTTTATCCAATAAGGATCTTTGCTTGCTTGAGAAAAAATTTTAGGTTCTATTAAAGATAATAGAGCCACATCATCTTTTCTTGGGGTGCTTATCATTCTTCTTTGAGCTTGGATTCCTTCATCCATATTTCCGATGACTTGTTCTTTCGGATGATGTATTTGAACAAACTTGATCTTGGAGGGAGTTTGTGAAGATTCATTTTGAGGTTCACTTTGAGATTCTTCATTCTCCTCTTTTCTTTCAAGTTCTTCTTCTTCGCTTTGTTCAAAGAAAGTCTCAACTTCATGATATTCAATTATTTTGTCTGGAAGGCCTTCATCAATCTTCATATCAATTCTTTCCACTATTATTCGTAGATGATTATTGTAACATTTGTAAGCTTTGCTCCCAGTGGAGTAACCAAGAAATATTCCTTCGTCAATTCTAGAATCAAATTTACTTGGTGAGTCATCATTTATTTTTTATGAAACATTTCTTCCAAATATTCTGAAATATTTTACTAAAGCAGGTCTTCCTTTACATAATTCATAAGGATTCTTTTCATTATTTGGTCTCAGTTGAGTTCGATTTAAGGTATAAACTGCGGTGCCAACTGCTTCTCTCCAGAATTTTGGTTTCAAATCAGCTGCTAGTAGCATTGTCCTAGCCATTTCTTGAATGGTTCGGTTCCTTCTTTCAACTACTCCATTTTGCTGGGGTGTCCTAGCAGTAGAAATTTATCTTTCGATTCCATGCTCTTCGCAAAATTTATCAAACTCTTTCGAAGTGAATTCTCCTCCTCTATCCGTTCTAAGACATTTAATCTTAGAATCTTTTTCATTTTCAATGAGAGCTTTAAGATTCTTAAAACACTCAAATGCTTTGGATTTATATTTTATGAAATATATCCACATCATTCTAGTATATTCATTAACAAATAGAGCGAAGTATTTTTTACCTTGAAGAGTTGGAGTTCTAGTTGGCCCACACAAATCTGCATGAATGATTTCCAAAGGTTTTGATGTTGAGAACTCCTTGGTTTTGTGGCTAGTTCTAGTTTTCTTTCCATGTTGGCATGGGCCACATACAACTTGATTTGGTTTGCAAATTTTTTGAATGTCCCTTAATGCATTATTTTTGCTGATTCTAACTAGGTTGTCAAAACTTGTATGCCCCAATCGCTTGTGACATAACCAACTTTCATCTGTTTGACTTAAGTAACATTTATCTTCTTGGATTCTACTGAGAATGTAAACATTATATGGTGTTCTTACTCCTTTCGCCACAAGCTCTCCTGAGGACGTCTCTTATTTCACAGTTTTTTGTACTAAAGACAACATTATGTCCTTGGTCACAAATCTGGCTGACACTTAAGAGATTGTGTTTGAGCCCTTCTACCAACAAGGTATTTTGAGCCTTTCCTAGTCCATTGACAAGGGTAGCAGTCCCTTTTCCAGTGATTTTAGCAGATCCACTTCCAAAGGATACATTTCCATTTTTCTTGTTCAATGAGATAAACTTCTTTTGGTCACCTGTCATATGTCTCGAGCATCCACTATCCACGAACCAATGATTTTCTTCACTATGAGCACATAGAGCTGGGTCACATTTATCAGTTTTGAGATTTACGTTTTTAGCTTTTTCCCTTTTTAGAGGGAAATTTTGTTCATTATGATCATAATCATCACATAATGAGCAAGATGGATCAAACTTAGCCAACGAATCAAAGGAATTGTAAGTTTTGATTTGTTCTTTCTCTTTAGGCCCATGCAGTTCGTTTGGTTGATTATTTAATCTTGGTGCTTTATTCTTATGACCCTTGCAATGATTGGCTTGATGCCCAAAGTTTTTACAATTGTAACAATGCCCAAGAAAAATAGTTTGATACCTGTTGTAGTATCCATGGCTTGAATCAACATTCTTCCTTGGAGTTGCTCTTTCAAATATTGGTTTTGAGATGTGAACTTTTACTTGAGATGACTTTTCTTCTTTTGGGTGGCAAGAGAGTACATCAGCATAACTTCTAGCATTATTCTTCGTACTTGATGATTCTCCTTTGAAACCAATTCCAGACTTGTCATGTTGAGGTCTTTGAGTGTTAAGAATGTTGTCAAGAGTTAGAGAGCTTTTCCAACTCCTTTTGATTTACTCCAATTCCTTTCTTAGGGATACTATTTTAGCTTCAGGTTTTTCACAGATATCATCCTTCTCTTTTAACTTGATGTTCAAGAAGTCTTCACTTATTTTTGCTTCCTCTCTTTCTATTTTGAGAGAAATTATCTTCTTTTTTAGATTCTCATTTTCTTCAATGGCACTTATTAGTAAACTATCCATGTTTCTTTCATCTTGTATTTCGAAGTCATCATCATTTGTAAATTCCATGAATAGCGTTTCTTTGCTCCCAACGTAATTACTTTCCTCATCTGATTCATCATCGTTTTCTTTGTATTGATGTACATTTCTAGTTGATTTCCTCTTTATGACTACGAATTCATCTTCATCATACTCATATTGTTTAGAGAATAAGTTCTTCTTATTAAACCCTTTCTTGTTGTACATCATTCTTTTAGAGTCCTTTTCATCATCACTATCATGTTTTTGAGGACATTTTGCAGCGTAATGATCTATTATTCCACAATTGAAACAAATAAGAGGGTACTTACCTTTTAGCTTAGATCCCCTTTTTAGTCTTCGTACAAATTGAGCTAACTCGTTTTCAGTATCTGATTCATCGTTGTTGTAATTCCATCCTTTTCCTTATTTTGTAGATTTTTAGGCTTTGAAAGCTGCTTCTTTGAAATTTGGGATCCCTTTCCTCATCTCATAGGCAATAATAATTCCATGAATTTCATCCATCTTGAGAGTATCTAGGTCCTTAATTTCTTTTATGGCACTTACTTTGGAGTCGAATCTGTCAGGAAGTGATCTTGGACTTTGTTGAGGCTCTGACCTCTAGGGCTTTGACCCTATATTCTCAAGGCACCAACCTTGTGTTTAGGAGATCCTACTCCAAGGACACCAATCCTTCAGAAATCTTTAGAGAGAAAATGTGAGATGTACTTACATAAGTGTCTTCAACAAGATTTATGATACCCAGCCAAATCCTCCAAGTCACCTCATGATGTCATCAGTGATGCATCATGATCTTCAATATTATCTTCAAGACAACTCACCGAAATTTCTTCAATAGTATCTCCAAGGTCAGTCAAGGCTACTTAACAAGATGTCTTCAAAAAGGCTATCCCAAGAACTCTCCAGCCAAGGGTGTCTTCAGTAGGTTGAGCCTTCAATTCTTCACTGTCTACAGATCCTCGAGTTCTCAACTTGTTCTAAAAGTTCCATTATCCAATGCCTTAATGCTTCTTCAATGTCTTATTGCTTCGTTGTCCAAGCTTCAAGCTTTTCTCTATCCTATGTTCAAATATCTTCCTCTATTTTTTGTCTAGGGTCCTTCAATATTTAGGCCTCCACCACTAACTGCATATGAATTAATAATCACACCACAATTATCTCAAAGTGCTGGACTTTCCTTGGTGTTGTAGCTATTCCTCCACTGAAAATCTGAATGTACTTAGTTACGAATTAATGTTGTAATCGCAATCTGGTCCTGAGAATGTAAATCTGGGCTTGGGCCCTCCTCCACTTGTTTGTTTTTCAATATAGCACTTCAAGGTTTCACATATCCAAGCTTGAGACAGTCCTTTATACAAGCCTGAAACAATCCTTTATGTATATACCCAGGTCACAAAAAGAGTGAACAGTCTTGAGAGTTATAGTAGGTCTGATCCACAACAAAAATCCACAGTCTGAAGGGTGATCTCAGAATGTCTGAGCTACAGCAATACTCCACAGTCCGAGGGTGATCTCAGAAGGTCCGAGCTGTAGCAATACTAAAATACAGGCTTATCAAGCAGTTAAGCCTTATCACAGATAATAGACATAATACTTCTTAACAAGCATTCAAGCCTTATCAATGATGTCTCATCTTCTAAAACTTTATTAAGTTCACGAGGTGTGAACTGAGTCTCTGTGGTGTATCTTTGTTAACCGAGTACTGTGCTGTGTCTTCCGAAAAACTATGTCAAACAAATGAGTATGAATAGTATATATATATTCTTCTTTGCAACGAATAGAAATGACCTTTTTTGGAGGCCGACTTGTATCCCTGAGCATAGGTCGGCTCAAAACATAGAAATATATTCTTAACTTGAAAAATTAATAACTTTCAAACCGCTAGCAGTTTTTGGCTGAGTAATAGCTCGTTGGAAAGCTAAAATTATGCTTTATAAGATGGTATACAACTTAATGTATAAATATTCCTCCAAGGTGTCCAAAATATTTTTCCTTTATAACTGACCTTGAATATTTATGTGCAGAGAGTAAAATTATGTCTCCAAGGTCATCTTCATTGTTAGGCTTATTCATCATAGGGTCATATTTTGGCTTCTCCTTCATCAACCTGTTGCCATCAATTACAACTTGGATTAACACACCTTTACTCCTTCAATGTCAACTACTACCCTAGAGAGCCTACCCATTGGGATAATCTTCTGTTGATTAGCCATGCGCAGTTGAACGGAAGACCATTCCAGCTTAGGTTCTCCCATTTTCTTCCATGTATGTTTAGGTAAGATAATTGCATCAGATCGCATATCCAAGATAGCTTGATCCATCTCAAAGTCTCTTATCTAAGCATCTAAGCGCATCTGTCATCTAGTTCTTCTATTATTCTTGTGGATTTTATTGAAAGCCCTTTGTTCACCCTGAGGTTGATCTTTCTCATCGCATTTATCAATTAATGTTTGAAGGTTTTCAACCACCTTATTGCGCAGAATCTTGATACAAGACTGCAAGAAAACTTTCAGCTCAAATGGATTAGTGTCATCTATGACATTCACAACAGGCTTAGGTGGTGCTTTTGATGTCGACACACTAGGGTCCCTAAAATTCTTCTTAGCTTTAGTAAAATTTTCATTCTCCCACTGTAATTTAAATCCTTCCTTCTTCTCAAGGGTTTTATGAACCCAAAAATTTGTAATAGGTTGTTTTACTTAAGCATGATCTGCGCCAGTTGTTATACCACTTCTAGTTACAATATTAATGTTAGGTTCTTCATTGCACAGCTCTGGCCTCATCATCTGAACATTCTATGTAGGCGTTTGATTCTTATTTTTCTGCATTTTTGCAAACAACACAGGGCAATCTTCAATTACGTGGTAAAACTACCGATAATACCTACAAGATGGGTGTGTCGGGTTCTCGCAATCATGCACAAAGTGGCCAACTTCTCCACAATTATAACAGATAATGTAGCCTCTCATGACCAGCTCCTCCTCCTCTTCCACGACCTCGGCCCTGAAATACCCCTTGCCCAGACGGCGACGCAAGCAAATCCGAACCTCGACCTCAACCTTCTGACTATATTATATAAGAAGAATCTTTTTCAATCATTACGTCAAAACTGTGACAACTCTTATCATCATGTCCTACAAACCAAAAAAATGTGCAATATAACTGCTTGGAAGACTAGATATATTTCTCCAACCTGTGACAATAATATGTAGGGTGTTCTCTAGTTACTTGACATAACGTGCACCATATTGTAGGATTACTTGGCCCTCCTACCCCTATATTAGGCTTGATTGGAGTCGGCCCTCCAACCACCAAATATTCACCATATACTGGGCATTGTTCCTTGTAGTTTCCTTCACCTTTGCAGTGCACGCACCATACTCCTGCACACCCATCCTTCCTATTCTCCTTTCGCGGGCTTTGTAGTTATAAGTGCATGATATCCAACTTGCTCTAAATTTGCTGCACCCCGATCTGCATTTCTTGAACTAGTGAGGCTTTCATTTTCATCGTGATTTCCAAAGCTTTGGCCTGGGTTGTGATATTCTACTGAGATAGAGGAAAGCACAAATGCAGCAAGAACATTGAAATAAACCATTCCTTATGTTGATCAACACTAATGGTAAATCCTTTGACTCTGATAATGCATTTTAAGCGTTGATCTACCTCCCATACAATTTCTTTTACTTCCTATTCTATATCCTTCAATTCAGTAACACATTGCGCATATGACTTTGGCTTTCAAAACTGCTCATTGAATTCTTTCTTGAGATCATATATTGTCGTAGTTGGATTAGCCACTACATACCTCATGTACCATTCCAGCGCATGCTCTTGGAATGCAGTAGCAAGCTACAATTTCTTGACATCATCCTCAAAAATTTGTTGCGCCTTCCACACAGCCTCGGTGACGAACCAGAATTGCTTGGTGTCTTCATTCCTGACACCCTTAAAAATTTTCATCTCAATAGAATTATCCATATCAAATACTAGTGGTGGAGGTGGAGTGGAGTGTGAGGTGGACTTGGGAGTGCAGTGCATGGGATCTGCAATGTAGTTGTGTTATTGTCTTTTATGTGCGTGGAATCACCTAAGATGCTTGCCTCAAATTCATCATCAATGTCAGATCTACCTTTGAGGGGTCTATACAAAAAAATTCCTTCTGGGTCTTCTCTATAATTTTTTCCACTGTGCGTAGAGCTAGGTGAACTTATTCTAAACATTCACACAGTATGGCTGCACAAAGTACCTTTTGCACATAAGATCATTCTAAGCCACAACTTCAAAGAGCACATAAACTTCCCTTGCAAACCCTTGAAAAATGTTGTTTCAACTTCAGTGTAGGACACAAAGGTATCAATGGAAAACTCAGTGACAAATCCGCTCAGAATTTTTTCGATCCAATAGTCTATTGTGTGAGTGATCCTATTGTCAGCTTTCTCCAATTATTGAACCAACTCAGGAGTCCACTAGGTAATCGCACTGTCCTTCCAACAGGTTTGCGTCTTAATGAACTGAGACAACCACTCATATAGTTCTGTTGCAAAGGAAGCAAAGAAAATTTCGTGTTGTTGTGTATAAATGTATTTATGTTCCCACTTTTCAACAGATAATCGCGAGTTCTGATTTTCTTAGATCGCGAACCTGCACACCTTTCTATCTAACCACTCTTGCAATTCATTCTTAGTCGGATGCACATCATTTTTTCCTCAAATAGATCCTGGCCTTGGTAATAGAACCAATTTTTGGCTTAAGGGGTTCTGACCCAAGTTCAAAGTGTTCTTCACAACCAATAAAACCCTCCAACTACTGGCCCTTTTAGCAGTTATATTCTTATGAAAACTAAAGTCTCACCCGAATTAGTATGGGGGGGGGGGTGTTGGAACCAGGTTTCTGCACCTTGAGTGAGGAATATGATTTGGATCTAACCCTTTCTATCTGATCTAATCAATACTGTGTTTTGTTATTGCTTTCTTAACCCGCTTCAGATCTAACTTTAACAAAACCCTTAACACAAATATACTTTTTGGGCAAACACAGAGGTCTATTCTTATTCAGATTCAACTTAACATAAACCCTTAAATTGATATAAATCTTGCGCAATTACAGAGATCCATGATTTTTGTGGTGGATTCGACATTCGGGTTTATGAAATCACACACATTTAGAGAATGTGGTCTTTTATCTAAACCATAAGTAACAGGTAGTATCTAGGGGGGAGCTCAGAAGTATAAGACTTAAAATGAAGTAATTCACTTAAGTATGCTCTGTTGAAAAAGTAAAAGTAAAAATATAAAAAAGAAGTTAAATAGAGAGTTCCAAACAATAACAAGGTAAACAACGGCTCGATGGCCTTCTTCTCATTGAATGCTTGGAATGAATACAAATCTTACCCACTTGCCGAAGGAACTAGGCAGAGGCTATAGGACCTGACGCAAGGATGTTTGTCCTTCAAGTTCTGCCTTTTGACGCAGTTCAGCTCTCTCTCTATGCTGCAATAGACTGAAATTGTTGGGTGGCCAACAATTGAGTCCTCTTCTTCAGCTCCTGCTCCTTGGTTCACACAAACTACTGGTGTTACTTGGGCAACTTTGGCTAGCATAACCTTGTGCTCACAAATTGTTCATCTCTTTGAGGGTTTATATAGTTGAGCTTTCAAACCACCTTCCCTCCCTTGGTACATGGTGGATAGTGTCCCAAGGACGGGGTAATATTCCATTGTGGGCTGAAATATGCTTTTGTGTGCTCACATAAGGCCTAATGAGGCGCTAGTGCTATCCTTAGGCGGCTTTCACATAAGGAGAAACTGTCATTTTCCTGCTTCTGGTCCCAGAAAGGGACGTTTTTCCATTTCCAAGAATGCGCGCTTATCAGGCTCCAGTGCGCGCATAAGGGGCACTTATCGAAGGAAAAAGAGCACACTTGGGAATTTATGACTAGTTCAATCTTGAATTGCTTCAAACCTTAGAGATTCTTAATATTTTTTATTCCATAATGTATCTTTGTCCTTTAAATCCTTGGGCTCGACATTACTTGATGTCGTTTTTTGCTGTACGATTTTCTAGTGTTAACAGATGCCCCCTAATGTGTGAGGTCTAGGAAGAACTGTATAGCCAAAATACATTATAGTTTCTTTTCTGTATCGTACGCATAGAGAGAGAGAGAGAGTGAGGCTTGCGTGTAGAAGGACAACATATTGCACCGGTTCTGAGATAACCACTGCCTAGGGGACCCCATGTAAGTAGAAAAAATATACAACATATTTGCAAAATTTCAACGAGGCAGGCATATCCCATGCTCGTGATGCTATGGCTAGTTAAACAAAATTGACAGATACATGTGCTTTCTATGTCACTATCGTGGTAGTGATGTTGGTGGTTGTTGACGACGACTGCTGATGCCTTCAGGGGCATTTTTTCTTCGATGATAGGTGGAATGTGTTACCCATATGCGTAATCTTGGTCTGGCAGATCACTGTGCAATGTACGCATATGTACTGGCTGGGACCTTCCCATGTAAGCATTGTTGTCAGAGACGCTTATAAAGGCACGGGTCTTCGACGGATCTTGATCAAAGTGCAATGGTTGTAAGGTACGATACCATTGTGACATGAAAGATTTTGTTGTAGTCGAATGTCAGGAGGATCGATGACATCTATGGACAATGATGTCTCCCATAGTTCCACCCGAGGATACCCCTTTATATGGGGAGGGGCTATCCAAGGTACCGCTCCCTTTCTAGAAAAGAGGTGTTGATGTTGACAAAAGGGAAGCCTTAACCGAACCATAATGGGTTTAACATAGGCATATTGGTGAGCGGTAGCTGAAAACGGATGATAGGGATTCAGTGGCCCGAGGTCGAAGTATATTTGAGCAGCTTGGCGGCAGTCACAAGTATTTTTTGAAGGGATAAAATCCCTGGAGTCAGTAGGAATTCCAGGACAGGTATGAACCGGCCATGATTGTCGTAATGGTGTGTGCATGGAGGGTATGAAATACTTCGACCAAGGGATATGGGGGACTGCTGCCATGGGAAAAAAAAGTGCAATATGAGGGTGAAGAGGCAAAGGGCATTGTTTGTAATTTTTGTAAAAAAAGAATAAAATAATGGGGTTTGGTTTGTACAAAACATAGAGACGGGTATCCCAAAACTTGAAAGAGGGTCGCTCAATTGATGGTGTGAGGACGGTGTTTTGCTGGGGGTAGGGGTCCCATTGGCTGGTCTCATGTGTGGGGTTGATGAAGCGGAAGATGTCGCAGATGGATTAATGTTGATAGATGTATGGTGGGCCAAATTCGGTGCACGGAGGCACGCTTTCATTCTGCTTGTACAACCCAGTCGTCTGGGAAGGGGGTTGAGTTGGAATGGTGAAATTGACCTTATGCATGATATATGGATGGGCATGAGGTGCTTCCTAGAATAAAATGGTATGGCCATGGCGTCACTTTGTGGATTGATGTATGGTCTACTTGAGCTGACGATCACCATGGAGGGTAGGCTCTACCGACCATCGAGGACATTTATCATATGCAGGGTGAGGTGATGATAAACATGGTCAGGTGTGAGGACCCTAGGTTTTATTTCTGATGGAGAAATGATGGCAGGATATGCAAAGTTTCTAGGACTCTATCATGCTGAAGGTAGAATGATACCTGCTCTGGAACTTTCGGTGGTGATTGTTGTGAATGGTTTGCAGGTTCTTCCTGCAAAAACAGCTACCTCAAGTGAAAGCATATTCTTTTCATTCAATATTATTTGAAAATCGTGAATTTTGGAAAGGAAGATGGGAGGGTGCATACCTTTCAGCGCTTGAAAAAATATATTTTCAAGAGTGCAAATGTGTGGCATTGCCTCTATTTGTTATGGAGTGCTGATCACACTGCTGCTTTCAGACTGGTGATCAGATACTCTAAGCTCCAATTTTTCTTGGGAGTTGTTTCTTGGATCCTAGTTTTGATTTCAGTTGTGGTTTCCCCCAGACTGAGATCATGGGGGAGGGCGCTTCCGGTTAGTGCCCCCCATCTAGGATCTCCCTGAATACAGATTATTGCTGCCTAGGTGACCTTGGGCCAAAGACTAGATCAAATCGTCTGTAGTAAGCGATGTGCCTGATAACTCAAGAGGATGAGGCAACCAGGTTTACTTTTCCCTAGTTGGTGTATGGTGGCTTGGGTGGAGGAGGGACAAATGGTTGTCGATCTGGTGACCTTCGTTCCTCCTGTAGGTACCGGATGGTACGCAGTTCATCATTAATAGACTGGATGGAGGGATCCTCTTGATAGGATCGCTCGATCACGTGTAAGTCGTCCTAATACCATGGTATTTATAGAAAGTGGTGGGTAAAGTTTCCATAGGTGTCACAGAGGGCGCATGCATGATTGGTACGTAGTGGTTTTCCTGAATTTTCGGTGGCAAGTTCCTTTTTATGGGAATGCCATTTTGAGGTGCATGCCTCGCAGCCAAGGAGTGGTTTTAATTCGTCCAAATCTAGGCATATGTGAGTAGGGTGTCCTGTGACATCACATATAGCGCAGGATGATGACACCCTCTGCTTGGTGGGGGTCACCACTTTCTTTCCTTTCTTGGCGATTTTCTTTATCATGGTCGCCAGTTTTGCAGTGGGGATTTCCCTTGCGGGGGTAGTTTAAACTGCTATTTGGGTAGGTTGGGGCTCCTCAGGACTGGGAGGCTTTAACCCAAATGCAGTAAAGTTTCTAGCTGGTGTTTGGTCAATTTAGTGTGTCCTAAATTTCTACATTAATTTGTCAATCCGGGATTCGTAAGCTGACGAAGTGTGGCGCACTATATGTGCAAGATAACCTATCTCTTACTTTTTGTCGTTTTTGGTTTTTTTTTTATTTATCTTGGGGGTTTTATCTTGGTTGGTTTCCTAATGTGAGATGGAAATTCTAAAAGACAAGTATGGATATAAATGTTCAAGGCAATGATGTCCTTTATAATGATTTCCCAAACTTCAAACTTCAAAAGAGTTTTAAAACATGCAATGACAAAATTAATTCCTAAAAGAAAATGAAAATGTGCCACTATACTAGTCAAAAAAACAGTGAACTATTGATCATGAAACCCATTACCCTTGCTGCTGTCTAAATACAAAAGAAACTGTGCTCAAAGAAATCCAAGAATTGCAAGCAAAGTAAAGCTAAAATCAAATTATATCAACTCATATTCTGACCCCTCACCATTAGTCTCGTTATGGCTTTCGGAGGTAATCATAAACAACTTGAGCAATCTGATATCTAATTTGCAGAAAAAATAAACTAATATAAAATTACACACTCATACTTCAATCCCTCACCATTAGTCTCGCTATGGCTTTCGGAGGTAACTGATAATGACATGATTAATTTAATATCTAATCTAACTAATAAAGCAAATGTATCAAACTGAAATAAATAAAACAATGCTGGAATTAAAAGATAAGAAAAATAAATCAGCAGAAGGACAAGACTGATTCCATGTCATTAGTCATTGTAAAACTATGTGCGAATGCCCGGGCTGCCTACTGTAATCTGGAACAAAGACACTGATCAGTTAACAGCAGTATAAAGCATGAAAAATTATGGACAGAAATAAAAAGTTAATACCATAAGAGATGTAATATATACACGTGAATAACTATGGCATAATGAACGTAAGGAAATAAAGCATGAAACTATACAGCAATAAACAAAACCTCGGCGTGTGTAGGGGCCCTCTGCACAATCCTCGGGGAACAGCTATCAACCATGAATTATGCTTATGAACAGAGTCTTCTCATGTATTCAAAACACAGTCATAACAAGGAAATAATGTCACGGCACAGTGGGCTTTCTTTACAGCAAAATTACATTACAAAAGCTAGCTACTATGCGTATGAGAACGCATTATTTATAATAGAGGATGACATAACTACTTTCCTACAATCTGCGCTGATAAAAGACACGTGAACAACCACGTCCAGAAATCTAGCATTATGGCTGCCGTGAAGATTAAATCTATGGAGGGTGGCCGTTGGATTCGGCTTATGGAGCAGTTCACAGGTGTTGATATGTCCTCTGAGATTTAGGAACGGCCACGCAAGTCTTCACGTGGTGAAAAATGGAGTTCTGTCACCGTAGGACTCTTAGGTTGACCATCGCTTGACTACCTTTGACCACGACCTTCTTTGGTGAATTCGACTGAGCCAGTAGGACTCGGTCCATATCCATGTCATTTCCAACTTGCCCATGTGGCTTGATTTTCCTGAAGACACCTGCAATATAGACTTTAACAAAATGGCTGCGGAAATTTGAAGCAGCTGCGGAAAGTGACAAGATTCCGCAGCTCAATGAGCAAAAATCTAATTCAAACAACAAACACAAAACATAGTTAAAAACCACTTTAAATGCTCTTTTATGATTAATATGCAATGATGTTGATGACTTAGGAGGTCCAGGTAAATGGAAAAAGTCTAGAAAGGTGTATAGGAAAGATGCAAGTTTGGGACTCAACATACCCCCACTGTGAAGGTGTTGCATGTCCCCTATGCAACCAAAATTTTGATCATCATCCTTCAATTCATATGCCCTGATACCTCTACTAGTACATCCAGTCCTCTTCTCCTCTTTCTTGGTGCTGCTAACATCCTGGGCTTCTTCATCAAGCATCTGAATTTGAGATTAATCAGTGCTCTACTTATCTTCTTGCATTTCTTCTTCAATTTCCTGTTCTTTTTGTGCCACAGTCCCAGATGTAGCATATTTTTTTCATGAATGATATTTTCCAATATGTTTTGCTCCTTTAATGATTCATTTTCATTTTTAATATGTCTATTTAAAACCTCCAACTCAAAGACTTCTTGTTTCAACGATTGGACTAGAGCTTCTTGTGCTGTGTGAGGCTGAGTGGATGAAGTGCTGGGACCCGTGGCTGTTCTTTCTAAGGATTTTATGTAATCATACACCTCTTGCTACTTTGGATCTATCTCGAGTGTCATTTTCCTTGGGCTGTCCCCAAAATGCTGTGGAGGAGAATTGACTTCAAAATCTGGCCGAAAAGGACTCATTTCAACATCTTGAGGACTAGTTTCAACGTTTGGCTGAGAATGAGGTGGACTATAGCCAGCTGGAGTTTGTTCAGGTGTTCCATCTCCCAAATCAATAAAATGGGGTCCTTTTGTTTGTGCTTTCCTCCACTTTCCTTTAAGCTTGGTGCTTCTTCTTACATGTCGTGGACTACTGTCTTTTTCCTTCTGTTTTTCTTTTCCTTTCTTTTGGGCCATAGCTGAATGTTCCTGAAGGTGAACTAGTCTCTCAGACAATACTTGATGGTCTTCTTCTGAGGAAGGGGTTTGATGCACAGCCTCAATGCTTCTTTTCTCTTTTGATTTTGTTGGCTTTTTACCCTCAGTCTTTTCCTTCCTCCTTTTAGACAGTCTTTCTTCTCTACTAGTTCTTTCAACTATGTTAGTAGGAGTGCTTTGAGTTTTATCACATGTGCTCTTTCTTCTACTTCTTTTTGATGTACTGCCTTCAGGGGTTTCTTGGGGTTCTTCAAAGAAATTTCTAATTAAAAACTGCTCCCAGGTGTCCTTTTTCTCTTTTAATTGTTTTTCGATCAAGATTTTCACGAGACCATTGTGATACAGATGTGGTTCTATGTCCCCGAGATGCTTTTGGACGGTGACAGACATATTTTTCAAACTGTTTAGTAAAAAGTATGGCAGATTGAGGGTCTGGTTGTCTAGGAAATTCATCAATAGTCGGGTATGATACATGTACATTGATCCGAAACGTCCCTCACAGGTGATAAACTTTTGAATAACCAACAGTAAACTGACCCACTCTTCTTTTAAAGCATGGATAGGAATTCCCTTTTTGAAAATGGTGACATCCATACCTGGGTTACGTAGGATCACTCTCCAGGCTTCCTCGCCAATGCTCTTGTTCTTGAACCAGCGTTCACCTTCTTGAGGGAGTTCTGTAGCAGCTGCTATGGATGCCTCAGTCACTATAAATTTGAGGTCCCCAATTTCTACCTCCAGACCGTTGAAAGACCTCGCAAAAGCTTTTGTTACCTCCTTATTGTAGCCTTTAAACTTTTGAATAAACCGAAGCCATTTTTCCTTTTTCAATATTTCTTTGACTTGCGGGTATCCTTCCATAAATTTGGGTCCCTCTGGTTCTGTCCTCAACAACCGACCCATCCTTCCTTCTGTTCTTTAAAACTCGTCTGTGTGAGGAGGGTTTAGCGGAGGTAAGACGGCTGAATTAGCGGAAATGAACAGGGTTTATGAAGGAGACCAGTGACTGTAAGCGGATATTAGAGAATAGGTACACGGAATGAAGCGGAACAGAGAACAAAATGGGGTGAAGTCTTATGTGAGCACGGTGGAAATGCAGCCATGAGGTCAATAGAACAGTAGGGGGAGTAAAGTGCATCCGGCAGTATTTAAAATTGGGTGGCTGCAGAGTAGACGCAAGCATGTTTATGAAACGGCTACGGATTTTGTACAGCTGAGAGAAGCCGTAGTCAAATCAACCACGTTCCATAATTACAGGTGGAGTATCAAAGTATAGCTGAACACGAGTGAAGACCGGAGGCTTGATTATGAGGCCGTTTAAAAATGAATGCAAGGATTGTGGGGGAATCGTATAGAGATCGTGGAACGGTTATGGATTTATCAACGCAATCATTGCATATAATGGAGCTATGGTTTATAACTATGTAAAAATGTGCTTGAATGCCATTTGAAATAAATTTCTACTCATACCTTGGAATTCTTGCCATTTTTCATTAGTCTTCAATCAGTTGCTCCTCGTTGATGCTTTTAAATGCCTCATGTCTTCATAATATGTCCTCATCCCTGCATTTGATTTCATGATTGTTGGACTAACATCTGACTGTAAATTTTTGAAAAACAGAGTGGTGGCTGTAGAAATTTCTTCTGACTACGGAAACTAGTGTCAGCTGCGGAAAATGACACAGCAATTATTTGGGTGAATGGAGATGGATAGATGATAACTGACTGAATAAAAATGGTCATGAAAGAAAATTTTTATTGGTGAAATGAAATGAAATAGATGAAATGGAGTGAAATGAAATGAAGTGGAGTGGAATGAAGTGGAATGAAATGGAGTGGGCTGTCATAAAACTTGTGAAATGAGAGGGAATTGTTTTTTGGAAAATATAGGGTGTCAGGTGTTCCTGATTTTCACCCTACATTTTCTGTATAAGACTACCAATCAGTGATTGGTTTTCAGGCTTATACAATTTTTTTTATTTTTTATTTTTTTTTGAAACTGAAAAGAACAAAGGCTAGGTTGGTGGAGAAGAAGGATTCTTCTTCACCAGCCTTATTGCAGAATTATCTTGAAACATTTTGACAAATTCCTCTTTTGAGAGTGGCTTATGATAGATTTTTAATCTGTGGCCATTCACAATAAGAGGAGTTTGAGATTCATCAATGGTCTTGATTCTTACCACTCCATTGCTAAAGATCTTGTCAATATCATATGGCCCAAGCCAATGAGTCTGAAATTTTCCTTTAAAATCTTTAAACTTGGAATCAAATAGCAATGCCCAATCTCCTTCTTGAAACTTCTTCTCTTTGATGTATTTTTCATGCCATTTAGCTCTTTGATATTGAACTAGATCAGTTCTTAGAATTGCCTCTTGTCTGATCTCATCTAGCTCATTCAGCTGCTCCATTCTATGCTTTTGGGCTTCTGATAGATCCATCCCCAACTGAACTTCCATCTTGAAGGTTTTGACTTGGAACTCAATGGGGAGCAGGACTTCTTTCCCATAAACAAGTTCATAGGGAGAATGTCCTGTTGTATTTCTCCATGTAGTTATGTAGGCCCACAAGGCTTCAGGAAGCCTTTCTGCCCAATCTCTTCTATGTAGATGAACAGTTTTGGTGATGATACTTTCGAGAACTTTGTTGGTAGACTCCACTTGACCATTTGCTTGCGGATGGTAAGGAGTAGATCTTCTATGCTTGATTTTGTATTCTTCCATCAGCTTCTCCACCGGGTTGGATGTGAATTGGCTTCCTTGATCTGTCACAATTTCTCTTGGAACACCAAAGCGAGTAAAAATATCCTCATAAAGAAAATGAACAACTGAATTTTCAGTAGCAGATACTAATGCTTTGGCTTCTACCCATTTAGTAACATAATCGGTACAAACCAATATATACTTCTTTTGCTTAGATGGTGGATTAATAGGTCCAATGAAATCTAAAGCCCATTTTTCAAAGGGTTCGATGAGTACCTGTGGTTGCAATGGCATTTCATTTGAAAGGGTAGGTTTCCCTACTCTTTGGCAGCTGTCACACCTTTTGACATATTTTTTTGCATCTTTGAAGAGGGAAGGCCAACAATATCCTAAAGAGAGGATTTTATAGGCTGTCCTTTTATCAGCAAAGTGTCCGCCGCATGGTTCATCATGACATGCCTCGAGGATATCGGGCATTTCATCCTCCCTGACACATCTTCTGATCATAAGATCTGGCCCTGTTTTAAACAATTCGTTAGAAATCCATGAATATTTTGAACTCTCCTGAATAATCTTTCTTCTTTCACTTGGAAATAAATGTGGAGGCAGTTTCCTTGTAACCAAATAGTTAGCAATATCTGCATACCAAGGGGTCTTAGTAGTTACTGCAAACAAGTATTCATCGGGAAACTTATCCTCTACAGGAGAATCTTCTTTAGTATTCTGAATCCTAGACAAGAAATCAGCTACTGTATTTTGTTTTCCTGGTCTATCCAACACAGTAATATTGAATTCTTGCAAAAGTAAGAGCCATCTTGTCACTCTGCCATTAGTAATAGGTTTGTTCATTAAATATCTAATTGCAGAATGGTCAGTATGAATAAAAGTTTCATAGCCTGTTATGTAATGTCTAAACTTATTGATTGCATGAACAACGGCTAAAAACTCTTTTTCAGTCACAGTATAGTTCAACTCTGTGGGAGTCAAATTTTTACTGGTATAATAAATGGCATAAGGAACTAAATCTTTTTGACCCAACACAGCTCCTAGAGCTGTATCTGAAGCATTTGTAGAAATATGGAAAGGGAGTTTCCAATTTGGTCCTCTCAAGATAGGTGCTTCAGATATTCTTGTTTTCAAAGTTTCAAAAGCTGATTGACAATCAGGATCCCATTTGAATTCACAATCTTTTGTAAGCAATTTGAAGAGTGGAGATGCTATTTTAGTGAAATTTTCTATAAATCTTCTATAGTAACCAGTAAATCCTAGAAAACTTCTAACATCTCTTTGACAATTTGGAATAGGCAACTTGGAGATGACTTCAACTTTTGATCTATCAACCTAAATCCCATCTCCTGAAATATGATGCCCCAAAACAATACCTTCAGTAAACATCATAAAGCATTTTTCATGGCTTAATGAAAGGTTTGTTTCTTTACATCTTATAAGGACTTTTTCCAAATTTTATAATGCCTCTTCAAATGAATTACCATAAACTGTAAAATATTCCATATAAACCTCTACACAATCATGGATTAGATCAGAAAAAATTCCTAGTACTGCTCTTTGGAATGTTGCGGGTGCATTACATAACCCAAAAGGAAGCACTCGATAGGAAAAATTCCCCCATGGACAGGTAAATGTGGTCTTATCTTGATCTTCAGGTGCTACCTGAATTTGATTATAGCCACTAAAACCATCCAAAAATGAAAAGTACTTTTTGTCTGCTAATGTATCTAATACCTGATTGATAAAGGGCAAAGGAAAGTGATCCTTCAAAGTTGCTTTGTTCAATTCCCTGTAATCAATGCATACCCTCCATTTACCATTCTTTTTAGGTACTATAACCAAAGGAAAAACCCATCGGCTATCTGAAATTGGATAAATGAAGTTTACATTGAGTAGTTTTTGGAGCTCTTCTTTCACTATCTCCCTAAGGTTTGGATTCATCCTTCTTTGAGGTTGTCTGATTGGTCTATTGTTTTCCTCAATATAGATATGATGGATGCAAGTCTTAGGATCAATACCTTTCATGTCAGTATACTCCCATGCAAATGCAGTAGAATATTTTTGCAAGATTTTGGTTAGTTCTTCTTGTTGTGACTTTTCCAAATGTTTGTTGATATTCAATGTTTTTCCTGGAAAAATCTCAATAGTAGAACTACCAAACTCTTCCATAGAGTCAAGAGACATTTGTCTTGATGATAAATATTCTATGTCAGATTCCAACTGAAATTGTGTGGGGTCATATTCTGAAGATGTCTCAAAATTTTCTAATGTGTTCGGAATTTGACTATCCTCACTGATTTCAGAAATGGTAAAGACAGGTTGTATAGTGTCCTCATCATCAACCCATTCATTGTCTCCTACTTCTGTGATTGCTTTTGCTGGAGGATACAAATTGAATTTCTTTGTCGAATTACCATTATAAATGTACATATCCCCAGATCTACAACTAATGAAAGCATCAGCTGTGGCTAGCCAAGGTCTTCCAAAGATAAGTGGGTGCCCTCCTAGATTACTCTTGGGAGTCAAAATCATAAAATCTACTGGATATTCCCAAGAATCTAAGGAGACTGAAATATCTTCTAATACACCATCTGGTTTAATAACTGATCGATCTACAAGTTGCAGTAGAGTAGGCGTAAAAAGAAGGTTAGGAAGTTTTAGCTGTTCCATAGTCTGTCTACTCATAATGTTGATGGCAGCCCCTAAGTCAATCAATGTGTTTGGAATTTCTATCCCATTTATATGTGTCTTGACAATTGGACTTCCTGGATCTACATACTTCTGCATGGTAATTTTTCCCATCATGATATCTGCAATTTTTCCTACCAGGTGGATTCTTCTTGTATCTCTTAGTTTCCTTCCTGATCTTTTGAGACTCAACTCCTTTATTGTTTTTGCTAGAATAGGAATCTCTCTAATGGCTTGTAGCAAGGGAATCTTGATACAAACATTCTTTAATTCATCTAGAAAATCATAGTTAGGCAACAAGATTTTTTTTTCCACCCCTTTATCAATTTGTAATCTTTCAGGGAAAGGAGGTGTGAATGAAGATGCAGGTTGCTCAACTATAGGAGTTGTGGGGGTTAAATTTTCTTTCTCTTTTTGAATGTTTGAGTTTTGAAGAGATGCTTCCTCAGAACCCTTATTGACTTTAAGAGAGTCCTCCTTAGAGGTATCTTGCTCTTGGACATCTATAGAAGGTTTTTCTAAAACTCTACCAGACTTGAGTTGTACATCATTGAGAGGAACAATCATATAGGTAGGAAATTGTTGTCCTTCTATCATGTAAGTATTTTGAGGATTTTTATTGTTAGGATTTGGCAATGGCTGAGCTGGAAGTTGATTTGTCTTTTGTTGGAATGGAAGCATGAGTTGAGGATTTGGATTTTTTTGAGAAGGTTGTTGTTGTGGAAATGGCAATGAAAGTTGTAGATTTGGGTTTGGAAGTTGTGGAGCTTGTTGATTTTGGAAAGATGGAGGATATTGATAAAATTGAGCAAATCTCCCGTAAGGATTTTGCATACCTTGTACCCATGACTGATATGAATTTTGAGGTTGGGGCCAAGGTTGTTGCCAAGGATTCCAATTTGGTGGGGATTGAAAATTCATAGGGTTGTTAAACCCTTGAGTTTGTTGCCCTTGCCAAGGTCTTCTTGCAACAAAACAGAGAGACTCTACTGAATTTGGATCTTCTTGAAAGACAGCTTTGAGTCCAAGAATTGAAGGACAATCCTTGGTCTCATGATTCTCTGAGCAAATCATACATGTTTCTACAACTTTTTCATCCAAGGTACATTCCCTTAAATCATGTTTCTTCCTACATTTCGGACAAAAGATGGCTAGAGCATCAGTTTCTGCTTTCTGCTTGTTTTGAATTTTAAGGGTGTCTAGTTGTTCACTAAGGCTCCCTAAGATATCAGTTTTGAATTCATCAAGCATATTTCCAATCTCTGCCCTACTTACTGATCCAGTTGCAGATTTGTTTTCCCTGATAAGAGAAGGATCTCTAGGCCCTTTTCCCGTTTTAGATTTTCCCCTTGAGAGATGGACACATAGTTCTTTTATGTCACGAAGTGGAAGTTGAGAAATGTCTCCTTTCCCCATCGTGTTTAAAATATCTATCCATTCATCTCTGATGGCTTTTAATAGAAGGGCTTTCAAATTTTCCTCATCTAAGTTGCTCATCTTTGCTCTTTTTCAGTTGTATTGAAATATTTCAAGTAAATCCTCCAAATTTTCATCTTCTTTTTGCACCATTTTGAATACCTCATCCTTGTGATTGGTGGGCATGCAATAGTCCAGGTATCTATCCAAAAATGTTTGTTTCATATCATTCCAATTCCTAATAGATTGGGTGACTAATCCCATGAACCATTTCAAAGCGGCTCCCTTCAATGTTGAAGGAAACAGTTTGAGTTTTTGAGAGTCTTCCATATAGTCATAGGTTCGGCACACGACTTCAAACTCAAACAGAAATGTTTCAGGATCCTCACTTCGCAATCCATAAAAGTTGGGGAGGACAGATGGTGAGATGTGTTTCATCGTTTTATGAGTTTCCTCATCAACTATAGGGAATCCAAACGAGTTGTCTCCTTCCCTATTTCTTCCATTATTACCTCCACCTCCACCATTGTTGCCTCCATTATTTCCTCCTCCTCTACCTCTACCTCTACCTCCAAATCCATCTACTACTTCCTCTGTTATGATAGTTTCTTCAGAGTCCTCAGAGTACCCTGGTTCTTCTATCAAGGGAGGATGAGAGGGAGTTTCTTCCTTTTCTTCTTCAGGTGATTCTACTTCTTTAATTACAATATACTCTCCTGTAGAAGTAAAGAAAGGGTCTTCTTCTAAATGAGATTTGGTAGATGGTGTAGGAGAATCCTCTAATTCAGCTGCTCCTTGAATTTCAGGAATCTTAAGGCTAGGGGTAGATGGTGGTGAATCTTGTCTATGCCTTGAAGAAGATGGAGTTGTGAAAATCGAACTCTTGGCTCTAGCTATAAACCTTCCCCTAGAATCTATTGCTCTATGCATGTCATTTTTTTTTATTTTTAAGTTGGGCTAATAATTCTCTTTCTGATCTTCCAGGTCACACTAGGTGCAAGAAGAGAGCATACTTCAGAAATTATTGAACCAATAACTCTCTTTTCTGATCCTCCAGATCACACTAGGTGCAAGAGGAGAGCATACTTCAAGAAGTTATCAATTTCTCCCTTCTTTTTATTGTTTTTTTTTTTTTAAGAAATTGGCTACCTAGTTACACTTCCCCGACAACGGCGCCAAAATGTTTGGTCAATTTAGTGTGTCCTAAATTGCTACATTAATTTTTCAATCCGGGATTCGTAAGCTGACGAAGTGTGGCACACTATATGTGCAAGATAACCTATCTCTTACTTTTTGTCATTTTTGGTTTTTTTTTTTTTTTTATCTTGGGGGTTTTATCTTGGTTGGTTTCCTAATGTGAGATGGAAATTCTAAAAGACAAGTATGGATATAAATTTTCAAGGCAATGATTTCCTTTATAATGATTTCCCAAACTTCAAACTTCAAGAGAGTTTTAAAACATGCAATGACAAAATTAATTCCTGAAAGAAAATGAAAATGTGCCACTATACTAGTCAAACAAACAGTGAACTATTGATCATGAAACCCATTACCCTTGCTGTTGTCTAAATACAAAAGAAACTGTGCTCAAAGATACCCAATAATTGCAAGCAAAGTAAAGCTAAAATCAAATTACATCAACTCATATTCTGACCCCTCACCATTAGTCTCGCTATGGCTTTCGGAGGTAATCATAAACAAATTGAGCAATCTGATATCTAATTTGCAGAAAAAATAAACTAATATAAAATTACACACTCATACTTCAATCCCTCACCATTAGTCTCGCTATGGCTTTCAGAGGTAACTGATAATGACATGAGTAATTTAATATCTAATCTAACTAATAAAGCAAATGTATCAAACTGAAATAAATAAAACAGTGCTGGAATTAAAAGCTAAGAAAAATAAATCAGCAGAAGGACAAGACTGATTCCATGTCATTAGTCATTGTAAAAATATGTACGAATGCCCGGGCTACCTACTGTAATATGGAACAAAGACACTGATCAGTTAACAGCAGTATAAAGCATGAAAAATTATGGACAGAAATAAAACGTTAATACCATAAGAGATGTAATATATACACGTGAATATCTATGGCATAATGAACGTAATGAAATAAAGCATGAAACTATACAGCAATAAAAAAAACCTCGGCGTGTGCAGGGGCCCTCTGCACAATCCTCGGGCAACAACTATCAACCATGAATTATGCTTATGAACAGAGTCTTCTCATGTATTCAAAACGCAGTCATAACAAGGAAATAATGTCACGGCACAGTGGGCTTTCTTTTTAGCAAAATTACATTACAGAAGCTAGCTATTATGCATATAAGAACACATTATTTATAACAGAGGATGACATATCTACTTTCCTACAATCTGCGCTGATAAAAGACACGTGAACAACCACGTCCAGAAATCTAGCATTATGGCTGCCGTGAAGATTAAATCTATGGAGGGTGGCCATTGGATTCGGCTTATGGAGCAGTTCACAGGTGTTGATATGTCCCCTGAGGTTTAGGAACGGCCACGCAAGTCTTCACGTGGTGAAAAACAGAGTTTTGTCACCGTAGGACTCTTAGGTTGACCACCGCTTGACTACCCTTTGACCACGGCCTTCTTTGGTGAATTTGACTGAGCCAATAGGACTCGGTCCATATTCATGTCATTTCCAACTTGCCCATGTGGCTTGATTTGCCTTAAGACACCTGCAATATAGACTTTAACAAAATGGCTGCGGAAAGTTGAAAGTGGTAGAAAATGAGCTCAAGATTCATGACTCAATGAGCAAGGAAATCTCAATTAAACGACGGACACAAAACATATTTAAAAACCACTTTAAATGCTCTTTTATGATTAATATGCAATGATGTTGATGACTTAGGAGGTCCAGGTAAATGGAAAAAGTCTAGAAAGGTGTATAGAAAAGATGCAAGTTTGGGACTCAACAGCTGGCGTTCCTAGAGGGGGAACGAGGTACCACACTGGGAACACCAATGATATGTTGGTTAGTATCAGTGTTGCCAAGACCTGCTGGGAGGTAAAGCCAGGAGGTGGGTATAGGAAAGGAGTTTGGGAGACAGCATAGACTAAAGAGGATGCAGTAGCTTATGCCTCGGTGTCGTTACTGCTTGAGTCTGTGTCCTGACTAGCCTCGGTGCTTGACGTGGACATCATGCATACTGGGGCCGATGTGGTATCGGGTGATACCTCAGGGATAATGGGAGGATCTCCTAGGAAGGATCCTAGGACGGATGACGGTTTGAATTGGCCAGGGCCATATTCTTGATACCGTGAAAGACCATCAATAACTGTGTCTACATAAGGTAGAACCATCTCTGTATTGGTCAAGGGACGCTTTTCAGTGTGCGTCAGCTGGTCTACTATAATGATTCGATCCTCGTGGGGGAACATCATGATGCGGAAAATGGAGGATGCTATGGCAGACATGGCGTACATGAAACTCTGCCCAAGGAGTATATTGTAATCCAAGTGAGTGTCCAAGACTTTGATGTCTATGTGGACCATTTTGCCAGCTAAGCAGACTAGTACGTTTTGGAAGAGACCGACAGGGGTGGAGGCCGATCGTCATATGCCCTGAGTGTGATGAAGGAAGGTTTGAGTTTTGGGGCTCCTAACTTCTGCCATACATTCTTTGAAATGATGCATGTGGATGCACCTTCATCTATGACACATCGGTGAATAGTGATATTATGTACCGATACTAGTATCTGAAAGGCGACCATGGAGGGAAGCCTAGGGGTGGCTTTTTCAAAATCAAAAGCCATCATGCGCGTGTCGGCGGGGTTGACGGCACCTAAGGCAAAAAGTAGGGCTTTCCACTGCTTTGGGCACGACTGAAATACCTCCAAAGCGGACATCGCAGCAGGTGACTGGACTAAATCATCTACAATGCTGTAATTGTTGGCTGCCTTGGAGTAGTTACCTGCTTGCCTATTAGGCCCTTTAACAATTTTTGGCAATGGTTCCAAAGGAATCTTTGGAATGGTTAAAGGTGAAGTCGGTGCAGACGTACTAGCCCCTGACGTACCGGTTTCTGCTGGGGTGTCATAGCTACGATTCCGTGTTTGAAAAACATTTTTTCGCCGGCCATGTAAATTTCATGGTTGTTTTTCTCGGAATCGTTGGGGTTTTGCTGTTGAGTGCTAACCGTTCCTTGATGGGGGAAGGGTTCTTGCATAATTGTGGTTGGCTGGGAAGATCCTCCTTGTCCTCGGTTACTCTGGAGATTTTTAAGCTCAGGGAGTTTGGGACAGTGGTGAGTATAGTGCCCGTACTCACCACATATCAAACAAGAATGGTTTGTTCGTAGAGGTGGCCTTTTTCCTTTCTTTTGAGCATTGCTTGGCTCTTGGTTCTGATTCCGGTTGAAGTTATCTCCAGGTTGGGGTCGCAGTGGGTGCTTTAGACTGTTGCCCCCTTGTCCAGGTTCCCTTTGGGTTTGTTTTTTACATTTCTTTTGACCAGGTTAGGAGGGTAATTCTCCTGATCATACTAGTGTGGTTGATCTTGGTACGGCTGCACAAAGTTCTCCTGTGCATTGTTTTCCATTGGTGGGTTATGTGCTTGGGACTAAGCATACTATTGTCCCATATTTACACCTAGCCGTTGGGGGGGAGTTCTTCCGTGAGTTTTTCTTCTTGCGTACTGGGTCCCCTCGGTCGAAGGGTAAGGTCCTCCTTGGTGATACGCGGACGCCCTATTAGTCAAATTTTGTTGTTGCATATGATGAATTTGGAATCTGAGTTGAGACATGTCCTGGGTAAATCCATGTGTATAACCGAGATTTTGACTGCTACTGCCTAGGTACCCTTGGGTCATCGACCCAATGAGTCCGTATACAGATTTCGACGCACCGGTAAAATCTTGATAAGATAGCAGGCGCGGGGCATTAGGTAGGATATTGTATATATATCCTGATTGTGTATAAATCAGTTCAAGCTGTTGGGATTTACTGATTGTGTCCTCTTCAGATGTGGGGTTATGTTGCGCCACATCCTTTGAAATCTCCACCCTCAGAGTTTTCAAGAATAAATTTAAAAGGACTCGGTCGTCGAGTTAATCTTTGCATAAGCTACGATGCCATCTCCACTCGTGGAGGTGTTTAGAAATGTGGGTAGAGGGAGATTGTTTGTTCCATTCCTGAATCATGGTGAATGGGTAACTGAAAATAAGTGAGGAACGCAGTAGTGAGGGCGCTAAAGGTTCTGTGTGAAGTAGGGGGTTTCTCGACATACCATTTCGCGACCACTCCCGTGAGAGTGCGTTGAAAGAACCTCAATCGAATAGTATCGTCAATGATGCTATTCGATGATCACCACAGGTGAAAGGTCATTATGTGATTCCCTGGGTCTTCCACTTGCTTGCCCTCAAACTTTGGTATGTCTGAAGGGAGCTTAGTGGGCATGGGAGGCCAATTGGGGTCGTGTGCGATGGGGTCATTGGTGAGCTTGGTTAAATCTGGTAGATTTAACGCCGCTAAGAAGGGTGACTAAGCGGTTGACGCCATGGCACCGTGTGAAGACACGAAGTTTTGGTTAGAACAAGGGTTAGTCTGTAACGTACCCGGTTGTGAATTCAGCCGTCTTCCCATATGGGATGCACTCTTCTGCCCCCTAGGGGACGAGGGGGGAGTGATGTGCGGTGTGGTGTTGGGAGACCGATCAGGGTTCCCAACGAAGGTTGCTCCAAGAAAGGAGGAACCAACCACTGAGGCTATGTTTCCTCTTTGATGCCTAAACAACGAAAGACCTTGAACCCCTCCCGTTAATGGGGGGGGAGGTCCAAAAGACGCCTGGACCAACGAGGTTCCGTTGGAACCGTTTGAGGGTCATCCAAGTTAGGTTTTGGAATTTTTTTTTTGAGGGGATTGAGTTTATGATCAAGTCAAATTTATGGCCACATACATAAAACAAAGCGAAAAAGAAATGATTTTTCCTTTAATTTAATCTATGTGATCAATCAAGCGAAAAATGGTTTTGTCTGTTTGCGCGTGATACTCAAAAAATCCTAGAAGCCCTAATGACATCCTCACACTCTCAAAAGTAACTGGACCTTGAGAGGATTCCTTGTGAGTGCTGGCACAATGTCCCGAAAGAACTGGCGACGCCCCCAGTCAGCCAAAGAGAATCAGCCAAGGTAAGGGTAGAGGGTCTGGCGCTTTCCTACACCGTCACATATAGGGTAAAGGATGCCCTAGTTTTGGCCACTAAGAACCACCGTCCCACGTGAACGTTCAAGTCTTGGTCTTCTTGGTAGTCAGCTAACAGTACCGAGTATCAGACGGGTCAAGTAGCCCCAACTGATACTGCACGCACGCGCCTAAGCCTAACCCCCTCTGAATCAGGTCTCTTCCGCGCTTAGGTTTTCTTTTCCGTGGGCAGATAGGTGGATTTTAAGCTCCCTAAAAATGCAACTTCTATGTTTCAAATGTGAAGCATGATCAAGGTGGCTTATTGGATGCCTACCCCCTTGATCTTAAATTAAACTATAATTTCTCTTTTGGCCCCTGTGGGGAGAGTTTAGTGAGTTGGTTTAAGTTATTTTTAGGTGGCTTTCTTTTCTTAGTGGGTGAGTGTGTGTGAGCGTATGGTGAAAAATCTCATAATTTGAACATATGAATACCAGTGATCTGTTACAAATGTATCCCTAGTTAAACTATGTGATGTTGTTCCTTGCTCAAATAAAAATCATTTGCGAATAATGGGTTGCTTCCAAAACCTCCTAATTAGTCTATGTGAGTGACTAAAGGGAGATGGAAAATCACAAATGTAGAGTGTTCATATGCTTGTCTAGGGTCACCCAATGGCGCAAATACGTCAGAGATTACTTACTCTAACTTGCAATTAAGTCCTAGTCCCGCAATTTCCTAAATGCAAAAATTGAAATTTAAACTAAACAATTTCTACACTAGCTAATGCATGTGTGGTCATGAGCCACTTACTTGGACTAGTTAAACTAAGTGTGCATACCAGAATTTGCAAAAACATAAATTGTTCAGAAAGCAATGGTTAATTCGCCCCCTACTTAAACTATGTAAATACTTTTTGAAAAAAATCAACTTAAATGAAAACTAACTAAATGCCTACAAAAAGCAGCAAATAATCAGTCTTCAGAAGCTGTGGGGTATCAACATAGGTGTTTGCAGATACATTAGGGGCTGCCCAACACACTTATAAGCATAAAAATGCAGCAGATATGGAGAAAAAATATCTCTGCAAATTGCGCGCAAAACCTTTTGACAGGTGCGCCTTCCTGCGCGTAGGTCACTCCTGAACGCGCGCACTGTGCGTCTGTGTGTAAAAACAGCACACGAAATTTCTGCAAGTAAAAAATTAGGAGTTGCCTTCTTCAATCTGTCACTTCAGTGAGTCTAGGGACTGGGAGATGGGTCAGAGGACTGTCAGCTCCACTCTAGCATAGACTAAGGGTCTCCTGCAAATAATGGCACAACCACATAAACTTGAAACACATCAGTGGAGTCGCCAATCCTGTTGTGGTGGATTCAACACTTGGGTGTACGAAATCACACGCATTTAGAGAATGTGGTATTTTCTCTAAACCATAAGTAACAGGCAGTATCTGGGGGGAGCTCAGAAGTATAAGACTTAAAATGAAGTAATACACTTAAGTATACTTTGTTGAAAAAGTAAAACTAAAAACATAAAAAAGAAGCTAAATAGAGAGTTCCAAACAATAACAAGGTAAATAACAGCTCGATGGCCTTATTCTCATTGAATAATTGGAATGAATACAAATCTTACCCACTTGCTGAAGGGCCTAGGCAGAGGCTCTAGGACCCGACGCAAGGATGTTTGTCCTTCAAGTTTTGCCTTTTGACGCAGTTCAACTCTCTCTCTATGCTACAATAGACTGAAATTGTTGGGTGGCCAACAATTGTCCTCTTCTTCAACTCCTGCTCCTTGGTTCACACAAACAGCTGGTGTTGCTTGGGCAACTTTGGCCAGCATAACCTTGTGCTCACAAATTGTTCATCTCTTTGAGGGTTTATATAGTTGAGCTTTCAAACCACCTTCCCTCCCTTGGTACATGGTGGATAGTGACCCAAGGGAGGGGAAATATTCCATTGTGGGCTGAAATATGCTTTCATGTGCTCACACAAGGCCTAAGGAGGCACTGGTGTTGTCCTTAGGCAGCTTTCACATAAGGAGAAACTGTCATTTGCCTGCTTGTGATCCCGGAAAGGGACTTTTTTCCATTTCCAAGAATGCGTGCTTATCGGGCTCCAGTGCGCACAGAAGGAACACTTATCAAAGGAAAAAGCGTGCACTCGAGCATTTATGACTAGTTCAATCTTGAATTGCTCCAAACCTTAGAGATTCTTAATATTTTTGATTCCATAATGTATCTTTGTCCTGTAAATCCTTGGGCTCGACATTACTTGATGTCATTTTTTGTTGTATGATTTTCCAGTGTTAACAAAGATTATACCATTAACTCAGACAAGCTTGCATCAAATAACGTAAACTGCAACAGATATATAAGCAAATCAACACATTAACAGATAAGACATAGATCATGCAAGTAAATTAGTAATTCCTTCAAAACTTCTCTTTATTAGCAGATCTTCAATGGCTACAATTCTTTCTCTTGTGCACACAGCCACAGAGTCCTCACACATATCCCAGGACTTAGGTCTCCGCGCACACAGCCACAGGATCCTATCTCTACTCCGAATTATCACGGAAACTTTCCCAAAATCACATTCACAAAAGATAGATCATCTATGTTGTTATGATTGACTTGACTCATACATTCCCTTTTTATATGACTTAGACGCGCAAAAACCATGGACTCAAACCGTGGTTTGAGCCCCATATTTCACCCTTTTTTCTCATTACAAAATCAAGGAGCTTTGACTTGCCTCAAAGCCCCTTGACCTGCGCGTTGCACTTTAACAAAATTGACAAAAATTACTCAAGACTCGACCTAGGAGACCCTAACCCAACATTTGGTCAACAAAATTCTAACACTTGAGTACCTCCAAATAGGTCATTCAACGCACCCAAAAAAATTTCTATTATGAAAGGAAAATGGAGAAAGTGTACATTGCCTTTTTTTAGATTATCACTTCTCTAATATAGTATGTGATTTTGCCAAAAGAATAACAAATTATATGAAAAACAATTTTTAAAAATGAACAAGTAAATGAAAGATGTATTATTCCAAGAGTAGTTTTTTTTTAAAGGCTAAAGATATGTATGTTTTAAATCTTAGCTTAAGACAACTTATGTAATGGCAACCAAAACCTAAAAATCAACCATCAAAATGAAGTGTCCCCTTTCAATGAGGCATAAAATTTTCAAAAAATTTAAAAATGTCATATACCAAATGTTAACAATAAATAATATCATGGCAATATTACTGTATAATTTAAAAATTCAAAATTAATTTCAACTATTTTTTTACTTTTAATCAAAATATCAACTTTGGTATATTGAATTTAACATTAAAAAAATGGAATTCATTCTTGCACTCTGGATATTCTAAAGAGATGAATTCTTCATAATTAAAACATATAATCCAACAAACACAGAAATGACTCATAAATTCATGTAAGATCATATGGAAGTCAAAATATGTATTTCAAGTTACCATGCAAACATCAATTACATAAAAATGTCTTAAACATTCATTCAAAATCATTCATAGTTTATGGCACACCATCAGAACCTGCATATTCAGATGAATGACTGGATGCAGATGAAGATGATCCATATTTTTCTATTTCATCAACTAGTGCTCCATCTGAGTCAACATGCGTGCCCACCATTTCAACTTTCAAAATTCTTCTAGATCTACGACTAGATTCAGCAGACTCCCATCTCAACATTATTTCTTCTGGTAGTAATTTCTTCAAAATCTTTATGGTCTTCAAGTGAAGAGTTCCTCTCTTTGTCAAATTGAAGTCATACACAATTATGTCAACATCCTCCAATTTTAAGAGGTTTTTGCGGCGATGATTTATATTTGTACCTTTTCTTTTCTCTTTCTGCCAATTTTTTTATCAACTAACAACTCTCACTTGTACACACCATTGAATGGGTGTGTATTTGTGGCATACCAATGTACTTCAACAACTATAATATATTCATTTTATTTAAGGACCTTTATAACCTTGGAAATCCAAAATGGATAGCCATGTAGATCTCCATATTATAACATTGCTATCATGCAACCCTCCTTAACATCCTACACAAAATCTTTGTAAAGGTATTCCATGGCTACACGTTGTGCACGTGATCTTCTAGAACCAATATATATTTCTCTTTCCTCTACCTGAGGAGAATTAATAATACCTTAAGACCGTTGTTTTTCAACAATGTGTCTTTCATCATGTTCATTTGCCATATTTTGTGGCCAAATAAATGGACTCTTAAAAAGTGTATCCTCATTTATTGATCTTGAAATCATATCACTTTGATTATTGAAAAAAGACTCCCAACAAACTGAATCAACAACATCAAAGTACTCATATGTATCTCTAATACATATTTTAATTTCTTCCAAACATTCAAAATAATTTATATCTCTTATGCCTTCGTGTATTATGGAGTTCAACAACTGATTGTAATAGCAATATCTTTGATGCAAATATTGGACGCTCTAGAATGAACTTAAAAAATTATAAACCTAATGACGGCTCCCATTCTGCAGCAGTTGAATACTTCTTGCTCCATATAAGTGTTATCCCATCAATTTTTTTGATACAAAATTGACGTTGGAAGCTAATGTCATTAAGTTGTTCAATGCATTTCTCCTCACCATGTGATCCCAAAATAAACCTTCGCATGTCAATAGTTTCTTCCAACACATGAAAAGCAAACTCTGGAATGTATAATTTCTTAATATATTCAATTAATTATGGCAGGCTCCCAACATATTTCTTCCTCAATGCTACTGAAAAATGACTAAAAGTTTGATCAATATGGTCATGAGTATGCCCAACAAGAAGGAAACCAACCTTTATCTTTTAAAAAATTCTCAATTCAATGAGCATGTTTAGATACCCAAAAAGAAATTGATTTTTGTTTTCATGACTTGTGTTGTCTAATTGTACATACATAACTTTTGGAAGAATACCAGACCAATGAGTAACCACTTCATGGATTATAGTTATGGTCAGATTTGCATCATTATGAATATTTGGAGTTGTGAAGTAAACCTTTGGAAACATCTTCCCATCAAATACCATACAACCAACCAAGTGAAACTAAATAAAATTTTCCTCCTGTAAATTTTTTGGTGTGCTGACAAAATGTGGCAGAAGTGTTTTCTTTTAGTCCATGTAGCATCAATTATCAAACGTACCTACTCCTAGTTACAATATTTTCTTGCAACGACTTCATCATTCCATTATCCTTTGTAGAAGCATTTTCATCACCATTAGGAGGAATATTATCCTCACTATCATCATTACAAACATAGTTAAGAAAGTCATCATCATCATTGCTTGGAAAATATTCATTACCATCCTACACTTGAAGAAAAATTTTCACAAAAATCATATGTGCTTTTGAAACCCTGACTCAGATGAAATTCTTCACCATATTCATCCATGCTTTCAGAATATTCCCTTGGAGGATTCAATTCTTCATCACCATGAGTGCCTTTGAAACGCTCACTTAGAGAAAATGCATTATTTAGATCTGTGCCTCTAACATTATCATTTGAAAGAAACTCTTCATCCTCCCCTTCATAACCGGTGCTCTCATAATCCTTAAGATTAGGAATGATTGGAAAATTTGACTCTCTATTTATAGTCAAATTATCATTTGCAAGAAATTTTGCATCCACAACTTCATGAGTGGTGATTTCATAATCCTTAGGATTAGGAATACATGGAAAGATTGAATCTTATTTTAATCAAAATTATTCATCCTCCCCTTCCTCAATGGTGCTCTCATAATCCTTAGGATTAGGCCTAAGTGGAAGCTTTGAATCTCTATTCACTAGAAATTCTTCATCCTCGCCCACCCCTTCCTCATCAATGCTCTCATAATACTTAGGATTAGGAATAAGTGGATGCTTTGAATCTCTATTTCTTGGAAATTATTCATCCCCCCCTTCATCATGTAGAAATTATAAAATATGCATTTATATCTTGGATTCACCCGATCTAAAAATTTGCTAAAGTTAAATACTGAATCGCTTCTACAAATATTTGCAGAATTAAAAACACAATATAAACATGAAGAAAGATCAATCACACACAACACAGATAATTTCTCGAGGAAAGCTTACAGCTAAAAACCCCACTATATTCTTTGTATATTATATCATGAATCATGAAACAATTACATACAAAACTCTTCTCACAAGAGCTCTCAGTACATCAGTTAATTGTCTCACATTGTCATACAAAAATTGGCAAATCCCTTGCACAATTTACTGTCTCTAGACAGCTTGCCTTTACTGTGCAATCCCTACTGAAAGCAATCCCTGAATTGATACATTTTTGCCTGCCTTGACTGCTCAAGTATCATGGGCTCATCTAGTGTGTGTGTGTATAATGTCACAACTGATAGTTATATTTCCTTTCACCTAGAACTCAACTGGGTCTCCACTGGATCTAACATGCATGCAGTTAATAATAGTAAATCTTCAGTTGCATGTGAGATCACTACATGTGAATTAATTAATAATTAATTCACTTGATCTCTCACTAGTGTAACTTCAGTTACAACTAGCACAACTGATTTTAACTCACTTAACTGAGTTAAAATATTTACAACTCTCACAACTCATGCACCACTGCACTTCCAACCCTGTTACAACTAGAATCACTTAGTTACAACTAAAGTCAACTGGCATGTCCCATCAACCAACCTCTTAACTCAAAATTCACTTCGCTAACTGATTTTTCACTTCAGTTAAATATTTTCAAGTTCTCATTGAGAATAGATTATAGTTTAATGTCCATCTAAATTAAGGGATAATAAAAATAGGCATGCACCTAAAAATAGCCTGTGGGCCCCACCCTAGTGTAGGTACTTAATTTTCACTAGGATCATGGGTGCCAAAAAAAATTCTTGTTGAATACCAACACTCCCTCTCAACAAGAAATGGATTATCCTTCACCCTGATCTTGTCTCAATGGTATTCAAATTTTCTCCTGGTGGGCACCTTCATCAGAATATATAAATCCTGATCTTCAGTGGGAATGTACTAAAGCAACATAATTATCCTCTGCACACAATCTCTGAGATGATGGTACCGGATACCTATATGATTGGACCTGTCATGAAACACAGGATTAATCGAGAGTTTAATGCAACTCTGATTATCACAATAAATCATTGTCAGATCCATCTGAGAACCAAACAAACCAACCAAGATCTTTCTCATCCAGATAGCCTCACATGCAGCTTGACTCACTGCCATGTATTCTGCTTCCGCTGAACTGAGTTCCACAGATCTCTCCTTCCTGTTGTACCAAGAAACAATTGTAGACCCAATACTAAATATCCCCCCTGATGTGTTCTTTCTGTCTGATGGACTTCCAACCCAATCCGCATCCATGAAGCCATGCAACTTCACTCCATTTTTTCTTCTGTACCATAAACCATACTCTGATGTGCCCCTCAGTTATCTCAGGACATGCTTCCCCGCCTTCCAAAAGAGCTTGGTAGGCTTAACCATAGTTTGACTCAGCTGGTTAACCGCATAGTAAATTTCTGATCTCGTGTTCACTAAATACATTAACGAACCCACTAACTATCGATAGATAGTAGCATCCACTACCTCTCCAGAAGTAGCATCCTCTTTCCTCCAATTTCCTGGAAGAGTCGTATCCATGAGTTTGCAGCTCTCCATGTTAAAATTACCCAGTATCTCCTTTGCATACTTGCCTTAAGACACAAAAATTTCACCATCCCACTGCTATATTTCCAATCTAAGGAAATAATGAAGGAGGCCCATATCCTTCATTTTGAACTCCCTTACAAGATCCTTCTTGCATGAGTGTATCAACTGCTCATCACCAATAAAAATTAGATCATCAACATAAAAAACAATGATCAATAGCTTACCCTGAACCACAATCTGGTATAGGTTTGCATCTACTTGACTTTTCCTGAAGCCCAGTCTTAGTAGATCAGCTAATTGTCTCACATTTTAATACAAAAATTGGCAAATCCCTTGCACAATTTATTGCCTCTAGACAACCCACCTCCACTGCGCAATCCCTAATGGTAAAGAACCCTAAATGAATACATGTATTTCCTTCCTTGACTGCATAAATATCATGGGCACATCCAATGTGTGTGTGCTTGCATGTGTGCGAGCGGATAATGTCACAATTGATAGTTATCTTACCTTTCACCTAGAACTCAACTGGGTCTCCATTGGATCTGACATGCATGTAGTTAATAATAGTAAAATGAGATCCCTACATGTGAATTAATTAATAATTAAGTCACTTGATCTCTCACTAGTGTATCTTCAGTTACAACTAGCGCAACTGAGTTTAACTCACTTAACTGAGTTAAATTATTTACAACTTGCACAACTCATGCACCACTGTACTTCCAACTTTTTTACAACTAGAAGCACTCAGTTACAACTAAATTCAACCTGCATGTCCAACCAACCAACCTCTTAACTAGAAATTCACTTAGCTAACTGATTTTCCACTCAGTTAACTATTTTCAAGTTCTCATTGAGAATAGATTATAGTTTAATGTCCATGTAAATTAAGGGATAATAAAAATAGATATGCACCTAAAGCCTTCACGGGCAATTTAGGATTCATGAGATGGTGAGCTTGGTGAAGGTAGGTGGCAGCTACTGGGGTGGGCCCGTAGGCTGTTTTTGGGTGCAATATATTTTGGGGTAATATCTGTTTCAGCTTGTAGTGATCTCATGTTTGAAGTTACAGGATACTATTTGTGGATGGTTGGTCAAGTTGGAAAAATAGATGAAATTCTGTTTTTAGAATATTGGGCGAAGTCTATTTATAAATTGTCGATCTAAAAATAGAAGTGTCGATTATTATTAGCTCTTATATATCTCTAATAAATATCAATATATGTGGGCACTTGAATTTGAGTATATGAATTTGTGAATCGGTAAGATTTGAGGTCTACCCACTTAGTCTAAGGTTTATTGGTGGTTCATGCATGGAGGACTCAGTTAGAACTGAAGTGGCAAAGTTATGACAGAGTTGGAAGAGTAGTTCATGGAGTTGTTATTGGGTTTGCTGGTTTGCTTTGAGTGTCAGATTAGACTAGTTGAAGCTAGTTGTATCTGGTCTGGCAATGATACTGGTGGTGGGTAGATTGGTGGTTAATTGAATTAAAAATAACTCGTGTCAATGCATGATACAATAGTTAACTACAGTGCATGTCAGTTCCAGTGGAGACCCAGTGGAGAGATAGGTGAAAGGGCAAGATGTACTATCTGTTGTGACTATAGTGATGCATTGATTGCATCACACACACGTTGGAGTTGCCAATGAGGATTGCACAGTCAAGGCAAGGGTAATTCGAATTCATTCAGAGCTATTCTTTAGTAGGGATTGCGCAGTGAAGGCAGGTTATCAGGTGGCAAGAAATCAGTGCATGGATTTGCAGATTTCTTCTGATTAGTGTGTGACAATTGATTGTACTGAGAGCTTAATGTACTAATATTTGTATGAGATTGTTACATGATCTCCATAATACATAATATATGATAGTTGGGGTTTTCAGCTTCAGGCTTTCCTATTAAACAACTTTGTTATGTGCGATTTTTTTATTGCTTCATGTGTTTGCGATGATTGATTGTACTGAGAGCTTGATGTACTAATCTTTGTATGAGATTGTTACATGATCTCCATGATACATAATATAAGATAGTTGGGGTTTTCAACTTCAGGATTTCCCGTTAAACAACTGTGTTATGTGTGATTGTTTTTATTGCTTCATGTGTTTGTAATTGAGTTTAAATTTTCGCAAAATATTAACAGTGGAAGGATTATGTATTTAGAAAGAAGATAAAATATTGTTAGATTAGGAGAATTTGGATATATACATGCATATTTTATAAAATTTCTACATGGTATCAGAGCAGTGTTAAGTCTTGAAGATTGAAATAGTGAAGAATTGTTGAGTTTGTGCTGGTGGAAAATTTGAATTTGCTGAAGAAAATTCTTGGTGCGACAGTTGAGTATACTTTGAAATGTATTTCGATGGGTTGCGATTGGAGTATGCCCTTGATGGAAGCTATAATTACATAGCCTAGAAGGATAGGATGGAGACGGTGCTAGAGGATAATGGGCTGAAGGAGTTCATCGATAGCGATGTTCCTAAGTCGGGATCTAGCGATGATGCATTACTTGATGCATGGCAAAAGAAGATAGCAAAGACAAGAAGAATTTTGTTGGAAGGTGTGAAGGACCATATTGTGTCCAGCCTTCACGGGAAAGCCACTCCATTTGCAATGTGGAAGGATTTGACAGTTTTTTTCCAAAGCAGCAGTGACCAGAGGAAGTTGGTGCTGAAAGATAAGCTCAGAAAAATAAAAATGGAGAAGGGCGACAATATTTCAAAATATCTCACGAAGTTTGTCCACTGTAGGGATGAACTGGGAAGTGTGGGGATTACTATTGATGATGAATAATTGGTGAGATTGGCTCTCCTTGGGCTTCCGAAGGGTTGGCATAGCTACGAAGACTCTTTCAATGGACGGGAGAAACTGCCAGGGTGGGAGCGACTTTGGTCGGATCTTGTGCAGGAGGAGATAAGGCGAAGTACCAGGGATGGCTCTTCATCGAAAAATGAAGATGAAGAGAATTGCGCTTTGGCTGCCAAAACAAGGAAAGGGAAGGGGAAGAAATTTCCTTCAAAATTCGAAGCAAAAGGCAAGAAGCAGGATTTTTCCAAGATGAAGTGTTTTCACTGTCACGAACATGGGCATTTCACCACTAACTACCCATAGAAGAAGAAGAACAAGAAGGTTGTTGGAGTTGCAGCTGGAGAGGCCTCAGCCTGGGAATTTGAACTTGATTTCTCTTTGATCTCATGCTTGGTTTCAAGCTATATGGGATCGGTGTGGTATCTTGATATTGGTGCGTCTTTCCATATGACAGGAGACAAGGAGTTGTTTAGTGACTTGGAGGAGAAGGACCTTCAAATGCATATAGAGATAGGTGAAGATGGTCGATACAGTGTGACTGGCATTGGGACCATTACCTTTGAGAGGGAGTCAGGTAATCCATTTCTGTTGAAAGATGTTATGCATGTTCCAGGTCTGAAGAAGAACTTGGTTTCGGTCGCAATGTTGGAAGACAAAGGTTATGACATTGTTTTTAGCAATGGAAAATCTTTCCTGCGACATAAAGCAATGGGCCAAACCAAGAGGATATGGATTCGAGTTAAGAATATCTACAAGCTATAGGTAGATGGCTGCACTCCAATGATGGGCAAAGCAGAAGAAGTGGTGAGCTGAGATGAGGGTGAATTATGGCACAGGATATTGGGCCATCTTCACCATGGTGCTTTGAAGATTTTGCAGCAGATTTCTACTGGACTTTCCAAGGGTACTCTTGCGCAGTAAGGTTAGTGAAAAGGATGTAATATGGGTAAGTTTGTGAAGACCACCTTTCATGAGAAGGATAACTGTGCTTCAGTGATCCTTGAGAGAATTCACACAGACATGTGTGGACCTTTCTCGGTTGCTTCAACATAAAAACACAGGTATTATGTTATATTTTTTTATGACTATTCTCGTAGGTGTTTTATCTTCTTCATGCAGAAGAAGAGTGAAACATTCTCAAAGTTCTGTGAGTTTAAAGCATTGGTGGAGAAGGAGTCGGGGAAGCAAGTGAAAGCTCTATGGAGCGATAATGGTGGTGAATACAACTCAGGCAAATTCAAAGACTTATGTAGCAAAGAAGGATTTCGAAGAGAACTCATAGCACCTCATAACCCACAGCAGAATGGGGTCACGGAGGAAGAAAAGAATGATCATGGGTGTTGCACGAGCTATGCTTGAGAGGGAGCTACACTTGCATGCAGAGGAGGAACTTCTTATTCCCAAAGTTGAGCCCCCAGATGTGGATCAGCCATAGGAAGAAGTTCATGGAGTGGAGGAGTCCACTCGTGGAAAACCAAACATCAGACAAGGTAGAAAGTGTACCATAGAATTTGAGAGACAAAGCTTGATGTGGTAGAGAATGTAGGAGTCCCTACATCAGAGTGCAGACAGAAACTGTCACCTCACCATTTACTGGATACATGGCTCTTATGAGAAAGTGTATCGTGACAGAGGCATCTTCTTTTGAAGAAGCAGCGCAGGAGCCCACATGGGTAGATGCCATGGTGGAGGAGTATGACTCCATTGTCAGAAACAGTGCTTGGGAGATTGTTCTAAGGCCGGTGGGAAAATCAGTTTTAGGATCAAGATGGATCTACAAGGTAAATAAAGCTGCTGATGGGAGCATCGAAAAGTATAAGGCAAGATTTGTTGCCCGGGGCTTCTCACAGATCGAGGGGATTGATTATGAAGAAATATTTGCACTTGTCTCACGATATTCTTCCATAAGGACCATCCTTTCTCTCTCAGCGCAGATGGGTTGGCACATTCATCAGATGCATGTGAAGACTGTGTTCCTTAATGGGATCATTGAGGAAGAGGTGTACATTGAGCAGCCTGAAGGATTTGAGGTCTTCAACAGCGAGTTGCATGTGTGTAGAATCAAAAGAGCAATGTATGGGCTGAAACAAGCACCTTGTGCTTCGTACACACGGATCGACAGCTATTTCACTAGACTTGGCTTCACCAAGAGTAAGGTGGATGCAAACATGTACCAAACTGTGGTGGAGGGTAAGATTTTAATCATTGTTCTTTATGTTGATGATTTAATACTAACAGGTGATGAGAATTTGATACACTCATGCAAGGCAGATCTTTCAAAGGAGTTTGATATGAAGGATTTAGGCCTCCTTCATTATTTCCTTGGATTGGAAATATGGCAGCGGGAAGGTGAGATGTTTGTGTCTCAAGGAAAGTATGCTCGGGATATACTCGAGAAGTTTCACATGCAAGGTTGCAAGCCTATTGATACTCCTCTTCCAGGAAATTGGAGGAAAGAGGATGCTACATCAGCAGAGGTAGTGGATGCCACTGTTTATCGACAGTTGGTGGGTTCACTCATGTGTTTAGTTAATACAATAACAGAAATATGATATGCGGTGAACCAACTTTCACAAATGATGGTTAAGCCTACCAAGCTCTTTTGTAAGGCAGGCAAGCATGTCCTGAGGTATCTCAGGGGCACATTTGAGTATGGCTTATGGTACAGATAGACGGATGAGGTGAATTTGCATGGCTTCACGGATGCAGATTGGGCAGGCAGCCCAACAGATAAGAAAGAGCACATCAGGAGGGTTTTTCAGTATCGGATCTACAGTAGTTTCTTGGTACAGCAGGAAACAAAGATCCGTGGCACTCAGCTCAGCAGAAGCAAAATACATGGCAGCAAGTTAAGCTGCATGTGCAGCTATCTAGATGAGGAAGATCTTGTTCGGTTTGTTCGGTTGACATTTAGATCCTACAGTGATACATTGTGATAATCAGAGTTGCATTAAACTCTCGATTAATCTTGTGTTTCATGATAGATCAAAACATATTGATATTTGGTATCATCATACCAGAGATTATGTGCAGCGGAAGATCATGTTGCTTTAGTACATTCCTACGGAAGATCAGGATGTAGTTATTCTGACGAAGGTGCTCAGCAGGAGAAAATTCGAATACCATAGAGGCAGGATCAGGGTGAAGGATAATCCCTATCTTGTTGAGAGGGAGTGTTGAGATTCAACAAGATGACAGGCTTAGTGAAATGGTCGCCTTCACTAGGAGTGGGCTGGCAGCTGTTACAGGTGCGAATCTATTTTTAGACATGGTGATCATATTTCAGAAGTTGCAGGATGCTATTTGTGGATGGTTGGTCAAGTTGGAAAAATAGATGAAATTCTATTTTTATAATATTGGGCGAAGTCTATTTATAGATCGTCGATCTAAAAATGGAAGTGTCGATTATTATTAGCTCTTAATAATAATCTCACAATAAACATCAACTTATTCTCTTGGAGCACTTAATTTGAGTATATAGATTTGTCAAATCAGTGGGCTGAAGGAATTACGCAATTCCTAGGGTTTATTGGTGGTTCATGCATGGAGGACTCAGTTAGAACTGAAGTGGAAAAGTTATGACAGAGTTGGAAGAGTAGTTCATGGGTTATTTATTCAATTTAACTCGATTAATTGTTAATGGAGTTAAACTCAGTTGAGCTAGTTGTATCTAGTCTAACTGAATGATACACTAGTGAGAGTGGAGTGAATTAATTAGTTAATTAATTCACAAATAATAACTCATTAATCAACTGAACAATACAGCAGTTAACTACAGTGCATGTCAGTTCGAGTGGAGACCCAGTGGAGAGATAGGTGAAAGGGAAAGACGTACTATCTATTGTGACTATAGTGATGCATTGATTGCATCACACACACATTGGAGTTGCCAATGAGGATTGCACAGTCAAAGCAAGGGTAATTCAAATTCATTCAGAGCTATTCTTCAGCAGGGATTGCGCAGTGGAGGCAGGCTATCAGGTGGCAAGAAATCAGTGCATGGATTTGTAGATTTCTTCTAATTAGTGTGTGAAGATTGATTATATTAAGAGCTTGATGTACTAAGCTTTGTATGAGATTGTTACATGCTCTCCATGATACATAATATATGATAGTTGAGGTTTTCAGCTTCAGGCTTTCCGTTAAACAACTGTGTTATGTGCGATTGTTTTTATTGCTTCATGTGTTTGTAATTGAGTTTAAATTTCCACAAAAGATTAACATTGGAAGGATTCTGTGTTTAGCAAGAAGATAAAATATTGTTAGATTAGGAGAATCTAGATATATACATGCATCTTGTATAATTTCTACACCCACCCTTGTGTAGGTGCTTAATTTTCACTAGGATCACGGGTGCCAAACACATTTCTTATTGAATCTCAACACACCAGTAGTGCTCTCATAATCCTTAGGATTAAGATGAAGTGGAAATTTTGACTCTGGAAATTATTCATCTCCCCCTTCATTAGTGGGGTTCTCATAATCCTTAAGATTAAGACAAAGTGGAAATTTTGACTCTGGAAATTCTTCATCCCCCCTTTATTAGTGGTGCTTGCATAATCCTTAGGATTAGGACGAAGTGGAAATTTTGACTCTGGAAACTCTTAATCCCCCCTTCATAATTGGTCCCCTCATAATCCTTAGGATTAGGACGAAGTGGAAATTTTGACTCTGGAAATTCTTCATCAAGCCCTTCATAATTGGTGCTCTCATAATCCTTAGGATTAAGACTAAGCAGAATAACTGACCCTTGATTTACAGGAATTTCTTTTTGCTACCCTTCATCAATTATGTTCTCATCATCTGTAGGATTACAACCAAGTCGAAAATTTAACTCTCTATTCATGGTGAACGAACTCCTGTTATATTCATCAATTTTAATAGAATTGTTACATGACGTAGATTTTGATGCTGCAGAAAAAAAAATCTTCACTATCAAAAGAATCCATGACTTTCAACAAGAAGATGTTGAATGATACAAATGTGCTCTCTCCCAATGAAAATATATAGCTTAAAGACTAAAATTTTCCCTCTAAAATCCCCCTCCCCCCCAAAAAAAAATTATCACTTAATGTTTTCCCTCCAAAATTCCCCCACAAAAATTTTCGCTAAAAAATTTCCCTCCAAAAATTCCGTTTGCAATATTTTCCTCCAAAATTTTCGTCAAAAATGTACTTCAAAACATTTTACTAAATTGCTTGTCTTGAAATATTTCAGCCTACTTTCTATTCAAAATATCCACAATAATATTTTTTTTGTGCATTCCTTCGAAACTAAAATAAATGTTTTATTTAAATGATTTAACATTGATTATGTATCGAAATTAAGTTTTAAAATTTATGTTTTATTTTTTTGCCCGCTTTGAATAAAATTTAATATAAACCTATAATATTAACTACATATTAATTGTCTTAATTTTAATTTTAATCCCACATTCGTGAAACACTAAAGCAATCACATAATCTTCATTATATAATAACAATCATTATTTCTATTCCTCTCATCACATCAAGTTCCTGGAGCAATTTTGTTCACGTGTTGCATTTGCATCGATAACACATTGAACGAGAGTTTTTTGCATTTGAAACGTTAGTTTTCCCTCTATTTTGACCACTTAAAGATGAATTTGGGGAGAATTTGCTTTTTTTATGATTTTTATGTTCCAAAATTTTTATTTTTATTTTCCTTTTTTCTTTTAATTTTGTTTTGCAATATCATAGTTTACGGGGAAAAACACATAAAAAACCCTATTTTTTATATATTTGTAGCATAGAAGATGAAAAAAAAAACTCAAATTTGTAGGGTTTTTACGACAAAAATAAGAAAATTTTATTTTTTATGGTTCTTGGGTTCCTTGTGAAACAAAAAAACCAAAAAACAACCATTCACATAAAAAAAACAATTATATTTATTTTATTTTTTCTTAAAAATGCAAAAATAAAGTTAAAAATAAATAATAATTTGAAAAATAAATATATAATAATTTTTATTTTTTTTTAAAATCGTATGATATGTTTTTTTTTTTTTGTTTTTTTTGTTTTTTTTTTTTAATATATATTAAATAGATTTTTCTTTGCCTTGAGGAGTTAGAAAACCAATTAGCAAGAACACTCCAACCTTCAACGAAACAATAGATTTATTTTTTTAATTTGAAAAAAAAAAACAAAAAAACAAAAAACACACATTTTTTAAAATTAAAGTAATTAAAAAAAAACCATATTAAAATTAAAATATCTCTACTCTCCCTATATATATATATATATATATATATATGTATATATATATATATATATATATATATATATATATACTCTCATATATATATATATATATTATAATTAATTTTTTTTAATTGAATTATTTTATTTTTAATGGTTTAAAAATAAAAAATAAAAAATCATATATATATATATATATATATATATATATATATGAAAATATTATAATTTTAAAAATATATATACTTATATTTGCAAAATTATATAGTTATTTTTTTTTTAATTTAATTTTTATTGTTTTACAGAAAAAATTGTATTTTTTTTTAAATTTATTTTATAGAAATTAATTTTCAATTAATTTTAATATATATATATAATTTTTTATTTATATAATTAAAAAAACATTATTTTTTTAATTAAATTTATATTGGTAAATTTTAAAACAAAAATTTATTTAATTAAGATAAATGTTTTTTCATATATATATATATATATGAGACATGTTTTTTCATATATATATATATGTGTGTGTGTGTGTGTGTATGTATCAAGATGATCTCTGTGAATATTTTTGGACCAAGGGTGGCAAATGCCGAATCTAAAGTTGCAGCGGGACACACTAAGGATATTGTTGGATGCATCATGGATACTACTAGACCCACTAAGGATATCGCTAGACACATTATGGATACCGTTGGATGCACTATGAATATTGTTGAACACACTAAAACTAAGAAATGTAATAAAAGTCAAGAAAGTAGCCCATCAAGTACATTCAAGATTTTTTTCTTAATCAAAGGCTTAGTATTTAGCTCAAATATGAAATTGCTCGGAATTGATTAGAAATTGAACAACAGCGTCCGACCCGTCACTAGGAATCTGACGCAATTCGTTTCGTTGAAAAATGATTCCCAAAGAAGAAGTTATAGCCTGATGACTGCCATTCATAATGGGCAAACTTTTAAAAAAAATTGCAGAACAGTGACAGGTTGATGACATGGAAATCCAGTTAGCATGCAGGGAATATTCTTCAGTTTATGCCTAGTGGCATTGTGACAAGTGTCACAACAGGATTCGTCAATTTGTATTTGAGAAGGTGAAATTTCCCAATGTCCTCCTAAGGTTGACTTCGATTTTTTTATTATTATGAGGGATCTGCTCCTAAGGTTCGAATTTCAATGGTGGTTGTATTAATTTTAATTATCGTGGTCAGAATTTATGTGAAGGTTTGAATTTTTTATATATATGGTGACATATATTATAAAACTATGGTTTAAACTTTATGGTGGCGCGTATTTAAACATTGGGTTATATAGTTCGAATGCTAATTTATATATACAAAGTTCAACTATATACCAAGTTCAACGGATAATGGCAGAGCATATATTTATATTGGAGCACTATATATTATTATAAAAAAAATTATAACCTTTGTTTGGGTGGTGTATTTTTGAGCAAAACTAATGTGCGGGGGTTGGGGTCAAACCCACGAACTCCCCCGCACCATCCGAACACCATACCACCATGCTATATGTTGGGTCTTAATAACCTAAGGCTCCAACTAATATTTAAAGAGTGTTGGTTCATACGATGGGGGTTATAACCTCACTACAACGACCGAGGGTTGAGCGAAAAGATCTAAACAACGGAGTTTAATCTTAAATGCAGGTTAATCCACCAATTCGGTGGTAAAGATTAATTAAACCATGTTTTATATTAAACGCGATTTATGCCCTAAGCATGCTTATCACCTTCTAATCCACAGTTTAATATTAATTAATTTCAGTTTTAAATGGCGGAGTTTTAGCAGATGCCCCCAATTTCGGCGAAACCACCAGATTGTCAGAGTTATCTGGAGTCTTCTCCAAATTTGGAGGATGATTCTAAGGAAAAATTGAATGAACCATATCTTGAGCAATTTTCGACCAATTTTGGCTCAGGAAGAGTCATTCCTAGCATATTGGCATGCTCTAAACACATTGGAACATGTTGTAAAGGCAGAGGAGAAATTATACAGGTGTTTTTATCACTTTGAAGAAAATTGAAGCCTAGGGCCACCAGGAAGGAAGGTCATGCCTAGATCAGCTAAAGGCCAAATTGAGTGAATGAATAGTCATTTCTGATATATTTTGACATTTTGGACTCATTTTAGTATGTTTCAAAAGCATTTGATGCATGTAAACAAAAAAAAATTCACTATTGAGCTAATACAGAGGCCCAAGCCATGGAAGCTTGACTAAGGAGATTTAGCTCAGGAGGGGTGAACTCCTTCAGTAAAACTCTGTGTTGATGGATCAATTGTGATGGTTTGCTGTTATTTATGTTTTTGATGTTAATCATTTGATTTTCATACTTTATGATCTTGAATTCACTCATAAAATCTCAGTTAATTTACTTGTTGACACACATAAGCAACAAGGAAACTTATGTACATCAAGGATAATATCAGTAAATAAATTTTAAAACTAAAAATGAAATTATCACAGTAAAACTAAAATTCATACTCATATCAAGTTAGTATCAGAGCTTGGTTGAAAGGCAAGGTTATTTTCTTGATAGTTGCTTGATTTTTGTGCAAGTTTAATGGTTGCAAATTTGTGATGCTGACAAGGTTAAAGTTGCAGAAAGGTGAAGGGAAAATGTTGGTTGCAAGTCTTGAGATTAGGACCAAAATAAGGAGACCTACAAGAGCACCATCATCACCCAAAGTTAAACTCATAACTGCACTTGAATCACCTCGAGTTTTGTCTCAAGAAGTTGATATTGAAGAGGTAAAAGTTACACAAGAAGCTGAGTTGATTGAAGAGGTACAACCATCAAAATTTGAGCTTGAATCCATAGCCATCATGTCAGGTGTTGGAGAGATTCAAGGTCATTCAGAAGAGGATGATGTCAAGAGAGACTTCAATGACATAAAGAGGATGGTTAAAATTATGTTTGATGCATTTACTAATCGTATGGCAGGAGAAGGTTCTAAGCCTCCACATGGAGAAGGAACTTTAGATGATAATAAGGATGAATGGAAGAGTTAAAAGGGTAGTGGAGGAAATCCACCTCCATCTCCACCATCTTCATCATCCTCATCATCTCCATCAGCATCATCTTCCACTTCCACCACAAAAACCACCCACACTCACTCAAATACCACAAAAGGAAAGACACCCTTACTCAAACTTGATGTCAAATTTCAGCTTCCAATGTATAATGGCGAGATAAATGCAGAAATATTGGACAATTGGATACTTTAATTGGAGGTGTACTGTAGGATTCAGACCCTTCTTGAAGATGGCATAAAGATTCAGTTGGCTTCTTTGAGGATGGAAGGATCTACACTTGTATGGTGGGAAGCGAGAACTCAAAAAGGGATTAAAAACCACGGTAAGATCTCTATGTCTTGGTCACGTTTTATTGCTTCCATTAAAAGGAAATTATATCCATTAGCTTACATGCAAAAAGCAATTATGGATTGGAAAATTTTAAGACAGTTGAAAGGGAAAAGTGTGCAATATTATACTCGTGAATTTAGGAGAAGAGCTCTTATTTTGGGTATTAATTTATATTCTCAAGAAACCTTGTTAAAGTATGTTGGGGGTTTGCACAATTACCTTAGGCACACTATTCTCATGTTTAATCCCAAAAACATAGATGAATTTTGTGTTCAAGCCACATACTTAGAAGCAAGAGGGAAACAAAACATAGATGAGAAAAGTGAAAGTGAGTGTAAAGGAAAGGGAAAGTTTTATGGAAGAGGAAAAAGAAATAGCTCTGTAAAAAGAGAGAAGGAAAAAATCACATTAAAAAATTGTTCAAAGATTGGCCATGATGAAGACCACCATTGGCAACTTCATCTAGAGTTGAAGCTAAACAAACTGAAAGCCAAAGAAAAGGGGAAATTTTTTTCTATATTTGAACATGACTTAGGGTCAGATTCAAGAGATGAGACAAAGAATACATACATGGGTTTGAAAGGTAAACATATTGCAAGCACTAGTTCTTCAAATTGTTCAAATTTCACTCATGATGAAGATACAAGAATAGAACTTTTCCATATTAGAGTTGTCTCTAAACATACCAAGATTGATACACTTTTTTATATTGGGTCACAAGATAACTTGATTTCTGAAGAGTTGGTTAAGCACTTAGACCTTGAAACTATTATACATCCAAGGCCATATCCTTTGGGTTGGATATGAAAGAATGTGAACCTGCAGGTTACAAGGAAGTGCATACTAAGATTTGCCATCAATTCAAACTTTCGCAATGAAGCTGAACTTGATGTGGTGTCACTTGAGATATCAGGCATTGTATTGGGAAGTCGTTATATGTATGATAGGAAAGAAGTATTTCATCGCCATGAGAATAAGTATCACTTGTTTAAAGATGGTATTGAGTACATAATCAGAGCGCATAAGAAGAAGACAAGTTTGTCTCTTATACATGCAGGAGAAATGAAGAGGATAGTGAATGCAAGTCATAATTTTACATTGTTGATGATAAAAAAAAAAAAGATGTTTTGAATCAAACCATTCAAACATATGCTTATGATTATAATGAGTTGTTTCAGGATTCTGACAATTTTCCTTTGAAAGGAGGTGAAAAAGATATAAAACAATTGCAGCAGTCATTGAACAGTATTGGAAACAAGATGTCGGTGCAAGAGAGTGCAAAGGTCAAAGATAAAGTGACAAAGAAGCTTGGAAAAGAAGGCATGGGTTCCACAAATTCTTGTTATTGGTTTCCAAAAGGTACAAGGAAATGGCGAAGATACTTGGTCAAGAGTCGATGCAAGTGCAAAGCAAAAGCAACAAAGAATCGCCATGGTGATAGTGTGCAAGGTGAGACGATTTTTAAGTTTCATTTGATTAATGACCAAGGTAAGAACAAGATGGTTTCTACAAGAATAGCTTGCTGCTCTGCAAATTTAGAAAATTGCAGCATGACGGCATTGATGACAACAAGATAAGGTCACAAGAATCAAGGGAAAAATTAACTCTTCGTGAAAAGCTCCAAATGATGAAAATGGGAAAATTTCAGTGGATAGAGACTGGAAGGGTGAGTGAACAGTACCCTCATCTAGTAATAAGAGGGATTTTGGGGTCCAAAAGGCTTCTAGTGTGGAGGAATGATCAGAGGCTCAATATTTAGCTCAAAAATTAAAGTGCTTAGAATTGATTGGAAATTTAACGCCAGCGACCTGCCCATCGCTAGGAATCCAACACAATTTGTTTCATTGAAAACTGACTCCGGAAGAAGAAGTTACAGCCTGCTGACCGTTGTTCAAAACAGGCAATTTTTTTTTTTAAATTTGCAGAACAGTGACAGGTTGATGACATGGCAGCCCAATCAGCATGCATGGAATATTCTTCAGTTTATGCCCAGTGGCACTATGACAAGTTTTAGAACAGGATTTTCCATTTTGGATTTGAGAAGGTGAAATTTCCCAATGTCCTGCTAAGGTTGAACTCAATTTTATTATTATTATGAGGGATTTGCTCCTAGGGTTCAAATTTCAATGGTGGTTGGATTAATTTTAATTATGGTGGTCAAATTTTATGCTAAGGTTCGAATTATATATATATATATGGTGACATATATTATTAAACTATTGTTTAAACCTTATGGTGGCATGTATTTAAACATTGGGTTATATATTTTGAAGGCTAATTCATATATACAAAGCTTAACTATATACCAAGTTCAACGGATAATGGCGGAGCATATATTTATATTGGAGCACTATATATTATTATAACCAAATTTCTAACCTTTGTTTTGGCGGTGTATTTTCGAGAAAAACTAATGTGTGGGGGTCGAGGTCGAACCCACGACCTCCCCCACACCATCCGGCCATTGTACCACCATGCTATCTGTTGGGTATTAATAACCCAAGGCTCCAACTAATATTTAAAAAGTGTTGGTTCATACGATGGGGGTTTTTAGGAGGCTATCCCCCTCTCCATATAACTTTACTGCGACGACTAAGGGCAAAGCGAAAAGATCTAAACAGTGGAGTTTAATCTTAAGTGCGGGTTAATCCACTAATCTAGTGGTTAAGATTAATTAAACCATGTTTTATATTAAACGTGCTTTATGCGCTAAGTATTCTTATCACCTTCTAATCCACAGCTTAATATTAATTATCTACAGTTTTAAATGGCAGAGCTTTAGTGGACAGCCCCAATTTCGGCGGAACCACGAGATTGTCAGAGTTATTTGGAGTCTTCTCCAGATTTGGAGGAGGATTATAAGGAAAAATTGAATGAACCATATCTTGAGCAATTTTCGACCAATTTTGGCTCAGAAAGAGTCATTCCTAGTAGATTGGCATGCTTCAAATACATTGGAATAGGTTGCAGACATAGAGGAGAAATTCTACAAGTGTTTTTATCACTTTGAAGAAAATTGAAGCCTAGGGCCACCAGGAAGGAACGTCATGCCTAGATCAGCTGAAGGAAAAATTGAGTGAATGAATAGTCATTTATGATAGATTTTGACGTTCTGGACTCATTGGAGTATGTTTCAAGAGCATTTGATACATGTAAATAGAAATTTTTTTCACTACTGAGCTAATACAGAGGTCCAAGCCATGGAAGCTTGACCGAGATGTAGTCCACGAGGGGTGAACTCCTTCATCAAAACTATGTGTTGACAGATCAATTGTGATGGTTTGTTGTTCTTTATTTTTCTGATGTTCAACATTTGATTTTCATACTTTATGATCTTGAATTCACTCATAAAATCTCAGTTAATTTACTTGTTGACACGCATAAGCAACAAGGAAACTTATGTACATCAAGCATAAAATCAGTAAATAAATTTTAAATATGAAAATGAAATTAGCACAGAAAAACTAACATTCATACTCGAATCATTTTTTGATGTAAAAACACACATGAAATCAATAGAACAATTTTTCCATGGTATCTTCAAGGCAATGAAACCGATGATGGTGTACATATCTATTTGTATTGTAGTATGATTAAATTTGGTGAATCATAAGAGGTGATGGGTAGAGTACGAGACGTTTTTTGTGTCGAATACAAGCATTGTTTATATTCTTGCAAGAATGGCTAATACACATGAAAAGGTTAGATATCGTCTATCAAAGTTCAAGTATGACACAGATGAATAATCTACACAATTGAGTGAAGAAATTGCAAGCAACATTTCAAATAACATTGTAAGTATGCTTATTTATATTTGTGTTATGCATTATTGTAAGAATCATTCAAATTTTATAAATTATTTATCATTGACATATTGTATTTTGTTTCATAGGATTTTATTGTGAGCCTTTCAAACATGTTGGAGGGTATTTATTATCTAGAGTCAAATGTTATGACTGTGATCAACACTTTCCACGTAGAGACAGAAGAAGAAAGGAGAAGGAAGCAAAGATCAATTGCTCATGACACTGCAATAGTACAAAGAGTGGATGAACAAAGACTCACTGAGGTGGGTCAATCTATTAAAGCTAAACATGTTGCTTTTGAAGATGTGGAAGATGAAGCTGAAAAATATGTTAGCATTAGTGAGGAGGATATTAGCACTGTTGTTGAAAAGGAGAAAAATAAATAAAACACCAAAAAGAAAAATGGCCAAAGATGTCTCTCTTCTAGCTAATCATGAAGAGCTTGTTTTTCAAAAAGAGGATATGTTAACCAGTAAGAAGAAGAAATCAAATTTTGATCAACCTGTAAAATTCATGAGCAACAGTGAAGAACAAACTGAAATCTCTAAAGGCAGAAAATAAATCATAACACCAAGTGCTGAGTTAGAGGATGGCATTATTAAAACAAAAAAAAAATGTCATTCGATCTTAGTTTATGAATAATAAATTAATTAATGGTGGACAAACATTTTGTTTAATGTCATCCAATTCTATAGGCTAGATGAAGGACAATCTCAACATCAAATTAGAAAGGCACATCACCTACATGTACATAATTTGAAAACATTATCCAAGTTCAACCATATGCGCATGTGGTGGATTATGTGGTTCTTGTTGATCCACATAAGGTTACCAACAAACAAGAATTTGACCAAACACAATGTTTTGAATAAAAATATTATGTAATTGGAGGGAATCATTCAACAGAGGCTAAAAGACAATTGATTGAGGAATATCCCAATAAATCTATTTTTGAAATAGTGAAAAGAATCATTTACATTGGTTTAACAGAAACAAAATAAAGTTTATTGGCATGGGATCATATTGTAGATAATGAGTACAAAATATACATGAATTTCATCCAAAGGGTCAAATTTATTCATAATGAATTTATAGAAAATTGTGGTGGGGATAAGGCAAAAGTTAGTCTAAGATTTCGAAAGGAATTTTTAATGGAAACGGATTATAAAATTGAGGATAAAATCAATTCAAAGGTGGAAAGTTCATTCAAATATATTCAGAGGCATAGATAACATTTTTCAGTTGGCATTTAGAACTGGGGAGATATGGGAATTGATTAATGAGATTTTCGAGCGGTGGGAGAATATTTCCATAGAAAATCATAAGGTTAAAAGGTGTAAACCCATAATATGTACCAATAGTAAGACAAGTCTTGAAATGAAGCAAATTCCAAAGGATATGACTATCACACCATGGATAAAAATTCAAGGAGTGAAGGATGAGAAATTAGTCAAATCAATACTATGTCGTGTGAAGTTAGGTGAAATATCAATGGATGAAATGTGCACAGAATTTCAAAAGTGAGTTTGTTGAATTATTTTTACTTTTTCTTTGATTACAATTTTATTTTAAATATAAGATATTGTTGCTGGTAGAATTTTTTATATATATAGCACTATATTAACAATTTTAAATTTTTTATTCAGTGAGAAGATTTATATGAAAATACAAAAACATATGGTTAAAATGTTGAAAGAAGACAATTGCACTACAAGGAAAAGACCCTCTAGTGGAGGTTATAAAGGAGGTTTTTAGTGTTATATAATGGGCCAAAATTATCAAAAAAACATTTGCTACAACATCTATTTACGGCTGCGGAGGTTTTGGTGGAGCTTTTAACGGAATTTCAACACAACTAAAAAAAACTGGGCAGCCGGAAGTTATTACAAATGTTTTTTTCATTGGTGCGCTACTAAGGTGTCAACGCACCAGAGCAGATCCTACGTCGGAATACCAACGGAAATAAACTATTTTGTAAAAAAATGTCGGAGTAGATCCTGTGTCGGAATACAGATGAAAATAAACTATTTTATAAAAAAAAGATGTTGAATCAGATCTTGCATCGAAATACCGACGCTAACAATATAATATTTAAAAAAAAACGTCAGAAGAATTGACTAATAAATTGTCTGAGAATACCACTGCGAGTGGAGGACACTAAACAATTATTCATTCTATGTATGGATGATGTGTAGCCTATTTTATATAACCTTGTAAGTTATATATATGTTTGTGGGATAAAATGGAGGATGCCTTGGTAGAATTAGCAACACAAGGTGTAGTGAAGGGGCTCGTTGTAGTGGTCATTGCAGTATTGAAATGTCAAAATGTCATTTCAAAAGACTTCCTGCCCCATAAGTTGCAAGTATCTTGATTGCAATGTAATGTTGCAAAAGCCATTCACTAAATATTGGCAATTTCAGGTTAAATTAGAAGATTTGGGACATAAATTATATCTAGAAGTCCTCTTACAGAATTATTGACTTCATGGTAATTCTAGTAAGCAATATATTCTCATCGGTCAATAATTTATACTTGATAGAAAAATTCAAAACTCAAAATAAAATCAGTATAAAGTCATGTAGCTAGTAATGGATTGTGACCATTATCCACCATACAGACTTTCTAATTGGAACATTTAAGTGACGGGTATTCTTCCCAGAACCTCGAAAATGTCATGGTTCCCACTGGGCCTACCTGTCAATTCAAGGTTCCATGGACCCTACCTGTCACTGCAAGGTTATGACAGAAAATCTGCATGGTGCTTAACTTTTGGCATTAATGGACATGTTTTCCTCTGGCATGTGATGTGTTGGCGAAGACATTTCGAATGTAAGATTACATCAAGTTTAAACATAAATATCTACAGGGCACTATTTTCAAATGAAAATTGATACGAGACCATACCTTGAACTGATATAGTAGAAAAAACTAAAAGCATAGATGTCGTCCTGGATACTTAATAGCCCACAGATTCCCAACCTTTCTTCTCCAAAGATAACTGTAAAGCCTGAATAGTCACAAAACTTAGATTCAACCATCAAAATCTAGGGAAGAAACTCGTCCTTTCTCCCGAAATGAGATGGCTTCAAATTTTGAGTACCCTCCAACCTTACGAGCTAGGCCCTCACAGAGAAGTTGGCTCACCCTTTTTTGCTTGGTGTCATGGTGCGCCTAACCCCATTAATGTATATTTTTCCTCCTGCACTCCTAGTGCCAGTTCTCCTCCTGTACCTTCCCTTCCTCCACCATTTTTTTCTCCCCATCTCCTCACTCCCCTCTCTCATTTTTTTATCCATTTGAATCCCCTTTTTTTACTATTTATGGTTCCTCCCTAGTTAGCCCCACCTGTCTCGCATCAAAAACAAAAACCACCAAATAGACTCTGAGCAATGGGGTTTCAGTATAATTTATCAATTCTGGCTGTAGTGGTTCACTAGTTATTTTTCCCCATGGTCATTTTATGACGTTATACAAGGGAATGACAACATTTTTTTTTTTAGAGATTTATGAAACAAAGAAACTTCCCCCTTGAGATGATATTTATGGTTGTAAATACATAGAATTGCATTATGTCATGGAATTAAAGGTTCAGGTGGGATTTCTTGTCTAATCCAGGATAGCCTATTACCCTTGATATGAATTATGGGACCCAATATTATGGTAAAATATGGGTATCTGTTAAGAGAAACACTCCCTTGAATCAACTTTATGTTGCAAGTTGTAGCTTGCTACTTTCATCTGGTATTATTCTTATGCCTTGACAATAAATGGAGTCAATCTCTCTATGGACTTGCATCCAAGAATCATAAAGTTCTTTGCATAAGGGGATATTCTCTTAATTAGTGACTTCAATACTGGGATTGGTCAAACTCAATGATATATTTCTATGATAATGTGGTAGTTACTTGCTGCTCAGAGAATGCTTGACTCTGACTATTAGAGGGATCAATCAGCAGGAGAGATCTCATGAGAATGAATTGTCTCAGTCTCTCATAGCCCCTTTAATCTATTTTGTTGACAGTTGGAGTTCGTTGGACTAGGAAGTCACACTACTTATGTTGTTGCTTAAAAAATTGTAGAATATTTTATTATCATATATGTGAGGCACACTACTTTATTTAATTACTAATTTTCTTAGAGAAGCATGTCTGTAGCATGTTCACCTATTCTGAGATAATTAATTTTAAATACAAGCTCCTCTAGAAATTCCCGCTTGATGCGCCATATTTTCCAACCAATTCCAGTAGAGAATCATTCATTCAAGACATCTAGAAACTAAAAGGCTAGAGCATCACAAGGTAAAATAAAAGTGCCTCCTCACAAATGATTATAGATCTATGTTTTAAAGCTAAAAGCCCAGATGTCGTCCTGGATACTTAATAGCCCACATATTTCCAACCTTTCTTCTCCAAAGATAACTGTAAAGCCTGAATAGTCACAAAAATTGGATTCGATCATCAAAATCTAGGGAAGAAACTCATCCTTTCTCCCACAATGAGATGGCTTCAAATTTTGAGTATCCTCCAACCTTCTGCGCTAGGCCCTCACAGAGAAGTTGGATCACCCTTTTTTTCTTATTGTCATGGTACACCTAACCCCACTAATGTATATTTTTACTCCTACACTCATGGTGCCAGTTCTCCTCCGTACATTCCCTTCCTCCACCATTTTTTTCTCCTCATCTCCTCACTCCCCTCTCTCATTTTTTTATCCATTTTAATCCCCTTTTTTTATTATTTAGGGTTCCTCCCTAGTTAGCCCCAACTATCTCGCATCAAAAATAAAAACCACCAAATAGACTCTGAGCAACGGGGTTTCAGTATGCTTTATCAATTTTTGTTGCAGTGGTTCACTAGTTCTTTTTCCCCATGGTCATTTGATGATGTTATACAAGGGAACGACAACATTTTTTTATAGAGATTTATGAAGAAAAGAAACTGCCCCCTTGAGATGATATTTATGGTTGTCAATACATAGACTGGCATTCTGTCATGGAATTAAAGGTTTAGGTGGGATTTCTTGTCTATTACAGGATAGCCTATTTCCCTTGATATGAATTATGGGACCCAATATTATGGTAAAATCTGGGTATCTGTTAAGAGAAACACTCCCTTGAATCAACTTTATGTTGCAAGTTGCGGCTTGCTACTTTCATCTGGTATTATTCTTATGCCTTGACAATCAATGGAGTCAATCTCTCTACGGACTTGCATCCAAAACTCATAAAGTTCATTGTAGAAGGGGATATTCTCTTAATTATTGACCTCAATACTGGGATTGGTCAAACTCAATGATATATTTCTGTGATACCGTGGTAGTTACTTGCTTCTCAGAGAATGCTTGACTCTGACTATTAGAGGGATCAATCAACAGGAGATATCTCATGAGAATGAATTGTCTCAGACTCTCATAGCTTCTTTAATCTATTTTTTTGACAGTTGGAGTTATTTGGACTAGGAAGGCACACTACTTATGTTGTTTCTTAAAAATTTCTAGAATAGGTTCTTAGCATATATGTGAGGCACACTACTTGAGTTAATTACTAATTTTCTTGGAGAAGTCTGTCTGCAGCATGTTCAGCTATTCTAAGATAATTAATGTTAAATACAAGCTCCTCTAGAAAATCCCGCTTGTTGCACCATATTTTCCAACCAATTCCAGAAGATAATCATTCATTCAATGCTTCTAGACACTAAAAGGCCAGAGCATCACAGGGTAAAATAAAATTTCCTCCTCACAAAAATAGTCTCTGGTGCATTCAGACTTAGCATCAGGGTAGTAAGAATAAAAAAATATGGGTTAGGCGCAATTTCCTAGCTTCATTACTGTGGTTATATTCTTCAACTTTATTTCCAGACTTGGCAGCAGGCCTTGGTCCACCAAGGAGGCATTCTAACAACATAAGTTTGTGTCAAAGCCAAGAACGCTTTGCCTAATAATGATAAACAGAACAAGAATCAAACATTCCTCCTTAAACTGGGTTAGAGTCTGTGGCCATTGGTGATACCTTTTGGATCAGGCACCCACAACAACTAATAACCATGTGCGTGTGTTTACAAGGATAAAGGAGACACTGAAATTGGGTGATATATTCCTCTTCCTACCAACATGCCAATCCTATGTAATATATTTTAGTTGTTACCAACCTGTGTTCTAGCATATGGTCGTGATAATAACCCCTTCTAAGTTTCTCATATGACTATTAACTTCTATGCATAATAGTTCAACAATAATTTGGAACTCCATGTGGCTTAGACTCATCCATATTTTCCCTTATATAAGCTTGATTTTAATGAAGCTTCTAAAGTTTATGCTGGAAATTTGGAATTAGAAGTCCCATGAAAAATAGCTAGAGAGACAGTTTTTATTCTTTTAGAAATGTGGGAGTAGCTTCTAACAATTTTTGAATTTTTCAAAGGCGCTTGCAGAAGAAGGCCTTAATATATCCTTGAGATTAAATTTACTAGTATTAATTTTTGAAAGTGATATTAAATGAATTTATGAAACACTATAATGAGCATCAGACAGCATGATTGGAAGTTGAACCCTGTGTTTCATATTTTTACCATTCCATTTCTAGGAGGGAACTTGGTTGGTTGTTGATCTTCCTGGACGAGGAAGAGGGGTATGATGATGTTAATTTCGTACCCTATCAATCCTACATGGATTTGGGTGTGGTGGATTTGGAACTCCCAGAAGCCATGGGCCTTTGGAACATCCTTATCCACTCTGAGTTAGAAACTTTTGATTATAGTGCCACAACCTAATGGACTACAAGTGCAGAGGAAGGGGTGCACTACCATGGGTTGTGAAGCCAAATGGGGGATGAGAGAAAGTCAGTTGGAAGATGATGGAATCAAGTATCTTGGTTTGCTACCATATTGGTGCAGCTATGGATCATAGTTGGCTTAGGTAGCATTTAACCCTGATAGAGTCTTAACCACAACTCGGGGATGGCCCACTACTAAGAGATATGAGTAGCATGGTATATTGTTGATTGGAACATCTAGGTCTGTAGCCAATTGGTGTCATTTCTCAAAGATAAATGTTATGTTATATTATGTTTTTTTTTGTAGATTACATGTTTATGAATTATCTATGCTGCAAAGGCTAATAATAGGATGCATTGAATAATATTGTGCATTGAACGTGTAAAATAGAGCAAGAAAATCGTCATCCGGACAAAATTGTGGCCTCGTTGGACAATTCCTAAAAGAAATGCACTTTTATTCTAAAATAAAGCTAATTTTTCCATTAGGTTTCACCATACTTAACATTGGGCATTCCCAATGATGAGATTCCATGTGTGTTAAGACTTACATTATGTGAAGGAAAAGGATAAAATTCCCTGTGTCTTACGACTTATGTTATGTGAAGGAGATGATTGCTAGCAATATCTACAAGGAAGAGGTTAAAAAATGTTCCAATTTGAAAAACCTTAAACAAATGAAAAATAAAATATAATTTCTTTATAATGCTATTTAAAGAGTGAATAAGAGGATATTAAATGAGCACATAAGCATTGAGGATGTCATTACAATTGAAGGTTTTGTTAATGATCATGTCACCTTATTATGAATGTAAGGAACTCTTCCAAATCCTATTACCTTAGATGTTGATTTCCAAGAGTACAAGCAATACCCATTTCACATTATGTGATCGACCTACGAAAACTCATATTATAGGCCAAGAAAATCACAAGTCTTCCTTGGCTAGAGCAAGGAAATGTAGGTGGGGGTTGAGTGGACAAGTTTATTAATGAGTATAGAGGAGGTTTTGAGTGCTTGAGAAGTGAGGAAGAATAATTTGTAGAGAGTATAGAGCACTCGCGAGTGAAAATTGAGCGAATTCATGAGTCCATTGGTAATTTTTGACAAATAGAACTCCCTGAGGTAGTGAAATTATTTTCCCAAATGGCGTTGAATCTGTTGATATTGGAAGGCATTAATATTGAATTAAAATAGAATATATTAATTAATTTTTGACTGAGGACCCTTTTGAGAAACATATAATCAATGTTGGCCCCATTCACGGGTCACTCTTGGCTTATAAAGATAATGGTGCACGGTAATCTCATTTCATAAATGACCTAATGTTTTCTAACAATTTCAACAATTTTGGCGCTGCAATAATTTGAGAACAATGATGACATTTAAGATAATTCAAATAAATATGAATGAGCTTCTCTTGGTTTCAAGAATAATTTATTCTCTACTGAACATGGCCAACCACGTGAAGGTGGAATGTCATATGGCCCCTCCCATCCCCCTCACATCACTCTCATTTTCCCAATGCCCAATCTATGAAATAGAATATGAAGAAACCAAAAATTAATTAAGGTCGTAAACAAAATTTTCATGCGTTTGTATAAATACATAATATTATTTTAGCCTGTACACTAGTATGGCAATTATTTTTTGGTTTGACATAATAAACAACATGCAATAAACCCACATAATTAGTAAATTATTTAAAGACAATAACTCCTAAATATTAAAATATAAAGTTATAACATACAAGCTCATACTCAAACAAAGCATCTGTATCAATATTCTTCTTTTGTATCTTCTTGATATTCATCCAACTGATCGACATCTATACCAAAATCTAATTCAGAAACTGTGTTGAAATGATCGACCATGTCATCATCATCATCAATTATGTCATTTTCAATAATATCCCCATCGACATCATCATCAATAATTGTTGCATCGTCTCCTACGCCTGGCTCATCTTCTATATCTTCTTCGTCTGTCATTTCATCTTCCTGCTCATCTACCATTGCATCATCTTCTTCCTCTATAGTATACTCTATTGGCCTTCCTCTTGGATCATATCTAATAGAAAATGACCATTCGTTCTTACTTGGAACCTCTAAGTAAAAGACGTGTTCACATTGGCTTGGAAAAACATAGTGATCTTTTCTTGCTTCAAATTGCGATGTTTTAACCATTGGAAATCCATTGTCATGTTGAATAAAAAAAATTTCATCATCACGTACATTCATTCGTAGCCTATACCATTTGACGTCGAACAAAACTATTTTGAAGGAATTAAATTCACACTCAACTATATCATCTAAAAACCCATAATATTTATTTCAGATTCTCGAGGATGTTAGTCACTCCTGGAGGAAACATTAGTGACCTGGAATACTGCAGCTATCCCACTACCAGAATTTTTCATGTTATCATCCAACTGTTTAATGCAAAATTTACGACCATTGCACCACATAGCCTTATGGTGTTTCAACTGCAATATGCCAAACATGAAAAAGATGCATTCTCAATTAATAATTAATCATATAATTTACACAACTTGAAAATTATCTGAAAAATCAAACTTGTTGTCACATTATAAATATAATATAAAATAAGTAATGAATAAAATAGGTGAATTAATTTCTTACCTTTCTATCTTTCAAACTATATGCTAAATCAATTTCCCTATCCGTAACATTTCCATCTCCACTATGATAAGCTTCTCTAACCAATTCAGACAGTAGTTGCCATGATAACCTATTGTCATTACGTTATTTACATCTTTCAATCCATTCACTCATCCACTCAAGATTGTTTGCAATGTATAAAAGTAGTGACTCATAATCTTAAGCACCTGAATAAAAAAATAATAATTCACCAATATTAAATATAAATTATAACCATGGTAAATTATATTAATTAATAAACGATGAAAGAATAAGACTTAAATGAATATGATCATATAAATGATGTAAAAAATTGAAACATTATATGTATTATATATAATAAATATTTTACCTCTCACTTTCTTCATTCTACCTTTTCCCAACACGTGCTCCACTTCAAATTTTTTGACGGAGTTCGCATCCCAAATGCAATCCACAACATCCATAGCTGGTGCAGCTAATATATGAAGATAATGACTAATATACACCATGGATTCATATACCACATATCCCTCCACCATAGAACCCTCAGGTCGTGCTCTTTGTCTAACCAAAGCCTTCAAGGATTTAAAGTGCCTCTCCACCATCCACATTGACCTTGTGTTTACTCATCCACACATTTCAATCTCCTCAACTTGGTGTATCAAGTAGTGTTCTTGTGCATTAAAAAATGTTGGAGGTAGATACATTTTCATTTCACACATTGCCGAGGAATTTCTCTCTTCCAATACTTTATTTCATCTTGATGGATTTCTTTCAATGACAACCATCTGCAAATCATTACACAAGGTTATTTCAATGAAACATAATATATATTACATTACAAGTAAATTAACACATCATGTCATTAAGTACAAAAAGAAATTGTAGCGAGATTTTGCGTATTAATCAAAACTACTTACCTCATGTATTTACTAAGACCATATATAACTTGTTTGACATTATTGTCAAATTTGTTTGGGAGAGATACAGGTAGAACATACTTTAACAATAAAAAATGAATCATTATTGGTTTCCAAATTAAACAGAAAAAAGGAAAATTTAAAAGATTTATTCAAGAAACAATATACAAAAATGTATACCAAAAAAATTACCTTAACAAAGGTATGCCAATCATGTGTTTTCACCCCACTGAAGTCACCTTTCTTCGATAAGATATTATTTATGTTTGAAGAAAAACCTGTTGGAAATTTATTTCTTGTAACAACCTCTTTTACATCATTGCTTTTTTGTTCTATTAATAACCATGGAATATTATTATAATTTCAACCTCCATTGTTATTTGATCGATCAATCACACTTTTCATTGCATGATTTGATTTCTCAACGTCAGCACAAATTTTGTCAATTTTATCTATATCATGTGCACAATCTATGATTTGCCATAATGTTTCTGTCACATTCTTCCCGATATGCATTGTATAAAAAAAATGAGCTATTTTTAGGTCCTCATAGTAGGGCAACCTCGCGAATTGAGAAGGATAAAATTTCATTCCAGGTGGAAGTACAATATTAGTACCTTCACGATGACGATATTGATATCAAAGAATAAAATAAATCAGAACAATAATTATCAAATAAAATAAAATAAAATAAATTCATTAATTAAAACAAAAATTCCAAACATTACATAAAAAAAAATAAAAAAAATAAAAAAAAAAAATATATATATATATATATAGGCAAATTACGTACCATCTTGACGATTATTAATTATGTTATATTCCAACTTCCACAACCGAGGTGTCATTCTTCGTGGTTTTAATCTAGTTTCTTCTTTATCATTGAAAATATGTTTTTCAGTAGTACGATACTTATGGTTCCTAGAGAGGAAGTGCCTAAACTCATCAAATACCATCTTCCTAAGTCTAGCAAATGACAATACTTCATCTTAGGGCCACAAAATAGACATGCAAATCTACTCTTTGTTTAAAGACCTGCAATAGATGGATCAATAAAAATTATACTATGAGATCATTTTTAAAACATGCAATATGGTATATCTAATTTAGATAATTATATATTATATTAAAGTGCAACGAAATATTACATACCACAAAAATGTGTTAGTCTTGGGGCATCATGAATTTTCTATACAAGCATTCCACGACATTGAAGTCTCTTCTGCTTGATTGGTTTAGTGATGTCATACATAGTGATGCCATGCCATAAATTTATTAGCTCATCGATAAGAGGCTCAATATATACATTCATATCTTTGACCTGGTACTTACCTAATTGTTCAAAATTACGGTACATAATTACTAACATGATATATGTATATATAAGTAAGTAAATAAATAAAAGATATTATGCAAACAACGAGAGAAATGAAAATTTTACATTAGAAAAAATAATGTATCAAATACCTAGAATAATCATAGTCAACATTGTGTGCTCCCTCTTTATTGACATCCAAGGAGGAATGTTATTATTGATAACGAAAATAGGCCACACTGAGTAAGTAGACCTAAGCTCTCTGAACAGAATAACACCATAGGCTGCAATGAAAGCCTAACATTATGAGGTTCATTTTAAAAATATACATATTTTTCCTCGATTTCCCTAAATGCAGAACCATCTACAGGAATTAGAAGAACACCATCTCCACTTCTATTCTTTGAATGGTAATCCATAAACTGTGATATTCTCTTACACTTGAACATTCTCTGCAAATGTGGAATTAAAGGAATATGACGAAGAACCTTTTGAGGCACCTTTTTTGTTAGTTGATGAGTTCTATATCTACTGGTACAACATTTCAGACATTCTGTTTTCGACGCATGTTCTCCATAATATATAATATCATCTTTCTGGACATAAATATATATTTTTTATATTCCATTCCAAATTCTTTCATAATAGCACGTAGATCTCGAAGATCTCGATATGTTCGAGGTAAAGTATTTGGCGATGGTAACAAAAATTCACCCAACAATCTACAACATAAACAAAAACTAGTTAATGTAAAGATTATTAATCATATATAAGTATTGAATTATTATTTTACACATTTATTACAACTAAAAAAAGAGAAAATAATAAACATTTACATATATGTGATCATATATACATATTGCATACCTTATTATCTTTGTCATGCATTTGTTCGACAAATTATTCATAACATTTAAGTTCACCAACAACAATGTAGCAAAGGGAAGAGTTGAATTTGAGTGTTCAAAAAGTCGTTCATTTGACGTTTCAATCAAAGGTACATCATAAACACTGTCACTATATCCACCATCATCATCTAACTCACCATACAAGTCTTGGAGCATTTGATTTGTCCCATCATTAATGTGAACTATCTCATTATTTTCATCATCTACCTCCATGGGATCATTAAAATCATCTTCATCATTCGCTTCATGTTCTTCACCTTGTAAAACATCATTTCCAATACTAATATTTGTTGTGATATTCTCGTGTACTGGTGCAACATCATCTAACCTACTACTATTTATTTTTGGAAGATGGTTCTGCAAAAAGTTGGGGGGCAATTGTGCCTTTATAAAAATTACAAACAATCATTAAACATTAACGTGTATATAACAACTATTAAAATAATATAGAATTTTACGATATAATCAAAATGAAGAGAGATAATTAATTACCACAGGACGATAGTCATTTGATCCACCATCAATTTGCCCATATTTCCTACAATGCATTGTTGTTGTTGCTATTAATACTCTAACATTATTTCTCATGCAACATTTTTTGCAAGGGAAATCAACTTTACCATCACCCTTTCACCCTCTTCAATTTGTTTTCCACCTCTAATGTTTTCTTTCATTGATGCAAATTATCCTATAAAGAAAAATAATTATTATGTTTAGCAAAAGCAGCTAAACAGTAAAATGAAACCAAACTTTATCTCTTGCAATGGTGTAGAAAACCCAAGACGTGTTGAACTCAGTGGGAACTCATTAAGCAAAAAGAAAATAAAAGTGATCAAAGTTCGACCATGATAAAGGGATCAAAGGTAAATAATGAATGGAAAACCCTGATCTTATTTATAACTAAATATTGAGTTATCCTTGATAGTGGTGCATAATAAAATATTATTAACCAAGATCTAGATCTAATAGCTTGGAATATTTTATGGCTAGACTAGTCATTAAGATAACGGCTAGTTTGACTTTGAAAATTAAAATTGAATAATAACAGCTAGTTTTAATTAATTAATTAATTAATTAATTGTGATAATATATATATATATATATATATTATTTATTTTTATTTCTTTTATTTTTTTAGAAATGGCTAAACTAGCTGTTAGGATAACGGTTAGTTTGACTTTGAAAATTAAAATCGAATAATAATAGCTAGTTTTATTTAATTAATTAATTAATTAATTAATATATATATATATATATATATATATATATATATATATATATATATATATATATATATATATATATATATATATATATATATATATATATATATATTCTTATTTAATATATTTATTTATTTTATTTTTCTTCTTATATATATATTCCAATGGCTAAAATAGCGTTAGATCTAGGGCTAGTTTGATTTTCAAAAATTAAAATCGAATAATAATGGCTAGTTTTATTTATTTATTTAATTAATTATTTATTTATTTATTTAATTGTGATAATATATATATATATATATATATATATATATTAACAAAATTACTATACTAATATATGAAATAATATATTAAATCTATAACAAGCAACATGTCGTCACCATTCTGACGTTTTGTAAATGGTCTTTTCATATCGTCTCTATTCTGACAATCTCAATAGCCTATGTTGCGCTTCTGATGTTTTCTATCCATATCGTTATTCCAACGTTTTGTGAACGTGTCAAGGCGCATTAGGAAACACTTTCGGGCAGGTGATCGGGTCATGTGAGGGCGTTGAGGGAAACGAGTTCGGGCAGGTTGGGTCGTACCATGTGAGGGCGCCCAAGGAAACCATTGAATCTGTCATATTCCGATTTTTTTTGTAATAAATTGTCATTTCATGAACTCACATCAAGGAATCTTCAATATATGTCAACATACTCCATTTTAAAATGGCCAGTATGGCACGATGGAGCAAACGAACCCACCCGAACTCATTTCCTTAGGCGCCCTCATAGTACGGCATGACCGGACCCGACCCAAAATGAATGTGTTTCCTTGGGCACCATCACACGACCTGATTTGAACCAACACGCCCTAACACCGATTAAGGTGGCACGAGGGAGAAAACAGAAAATGGGTCATACAAATGTGCACAAGGCACACAGCGAGTGGTCACAACTTAGCATTTTTTTATACAACCTCCCTCACACAATCCAACCCGAACATGTTTCCTGTGGCGCCCTCACATGGCACATCCTGACTCACCCGAACGAAGGCATGAGGGATAAAATGTGTTTCCTTGGGCACCCTCACATGACCCGACCTGACCCAGTCAAGTCGGGTCATGTGAGGGAGTTCATATCAAAAATGCTAATTTGTCACTACCCCTGTGCCTTGTGCACGTTCATACAACCCGTTTGTCGTTTTCTCCCTCATGCCTTCGTTTGGGTGGGTCGGGTTGGGTCGTGCCTTATGAGGGCACCCAAGGAAACGCGTTCAGGCGGGCTGAGTCATGTGAGGGCGCCCAAGGAAACACGTTAGGGTCGAGGGATTGTAGATCCTTGCATTGATAAATTTGGTTTCTTGGCTGCTTACAATCCAGTCTATGTAATGGTTCATTTTGTTCATAATTCATTCTGAAATGTTGGACGTGTTTTCTTTTAAAGATTATATTTAGCTACCTAGTGCCCCAACATGACTTGATAAGAATGGAGACTTGTTTGCTTCTGTTTTGAGTTGTTTTTGGAAGGTATTGATGTTGGTTGTTTCATAAAGGAAAGAAACATTGATGTAGGTTTAAGGGGTTAGGGGTTAAGGGTTTAGAGGTTTAGGGTTTAGGGGGTGTTGGTGATGTAAATCCCTTCTATGGACAGAGGCGACCCCTCTAGCCCTAGGGTGGGTCTAGCAACTACGGGAACATACTAACATCTACCTTCCTAGATTGTAAATGAAATTTAGAGCAAGGAAGATGACCTACCTTGTTCTGATGTTATGTTGTCATCTTCCGTCGAAGCTTCTTGATCTGTTTCTCTTCGCAGGCTCGATACACACTACTGCCAATGTTCGATTACCTGTATAGACAGTCAAGACACCACGACAAGTGTAAAACCACAAGAAACATAAAACAATTACAACCTATCTAACTGATCAAGGAATGCTATAAATCTCATTATAATTGTAATCAAGAAAAATCCAACCAAATTACTTGAACCGCCGCGACCCACCCAAACATGTTTCGTTGGGCGCCCTCACACAACCTGACCCGACATGACCCAACCCGTCGGAACGCGTTTCCTTGGGTGACCTCACACAACACGACCTGACCTAACCTGCCCAAACGCGTTTCCTAATTATATGCTCTCACACAACCCGATCTGACCTGCACGAACACGTTTCCTTAGGAGCCCTCACACGACCTAGCCCAAATCGACCCAACCCGACCGAACGCATTTCCTCGAGCACACTCACACGGCACAACCCGACTGAACCTAACCCAAACCAAATGTGTTTCCTTGGGTGCCATAACATGACCCAACCCGACCCTACACACTCGAACGTCGATTAAGCTAGCATGACGAGGGAGCAAATAGAAAACGGGTCGCACGAACGTGCACAAGGAACATGGTCGGTCACAACTTAGCATTTTTGATACGACCTCCCTCACACGATTCGACCCAAACGTGTTTCCTATTGTGCCCTCACATGGCACAACCCAACATTCCCAAACGAAGGCATGACAGAGAAAATGGAAAACGGATCGCACAAACGTGCAGTACAAGGCACACGGGTGGTCACAACTTAGCATTTTTTATATGGCCACCTCACACGACTCGACCCACCTGAATGTGTTTCCCTAAGCACCCCCAAATGACTCGACGCGACCCGACCCACCCGAACGCATTTCCCTAGGCACCCTCACACAAATCCACCCAGCACTCCCCGACCTGTGGCATACATGTTTCCTTGTGAGCCCTCACACAACCCGACCCGAACCGGCCCGGCTCGATCGAACGTGTTTCCTTGGGCGCACTCACACGACCTGACTCGACCTGACCCACCCGAACGCATTTCCTTGGGCACCCTCACATGACACAACCTGAGAAAACCCGCTCGAATGCGTTTTCCTAAGCGCCCTCACATAACTCAACCTGGCCCAACCCAACCCGCTCGAACGCGTTTCCTTAGGCGCCCTCACACGACACTACCTGACCCAACCTGCTTGAATGCATTTCCTTGTGTGACCTCACATGACATAACCTGATCAAACCATGCCTGACCAACCTGAACGTGTTTCCTTAGGCGCCCTCACACGACCCAACACGATAACTCAGACGCTTTCCTTGGGCGCACTCACGCGACCCGACCCTACCTAACCTGACCCAACCTCACACAACCTTACCCTACCCAACCCGACCCGACCTGACCTCACACGACCCGACCTGACACCGCGACCTGATACGACCCCACCCAATCTGACTGGACCCGCCCAGACAAAGGCAATTGGGATGTGAAGCTTGCAAAAAGGTTGAAGGGATGACATGCATGAACATAGGAGAGGGTAATAGAAAGGTCAAGAAAAAGGATAGAGAGGGAGAGCTATTGAAGGTAGAGAATGGCTAGAAGGCCAAGTCTTTAAGGTCAAGAGGCCTTCGCTGAGAAGCTGAATCATAAAGTTTACGACGCATATTTCAACCTGCACCGAATGATATGCTCTAGCTAAAGGGGATGTTGATGTTAAATAACCTTGCATGGTCATGGTAATTAAAGCACATGAGAGTATTAGAATGCGTAATATTGTTGAGACTAAGGGATATCACATTAGCATTATTCGGGCACACTATACATGATTTAAGTGTGTTTCACTCTTCTTAGAGTTGCAATGGATATTGTGCTACATGTCAATGCTCTTGTTGCACAAGGTTTCCATGGTGGCTGCTTCCTCGGCGAAGTGATTAGGGGTGTTTTGACAATGAATGAGATCCATCATATTACCATTATGATACAAAGTCTTCACCATCAACGATGATGTGGTTATGTGCGAGGTTATACTGGTGTGGTACAAAAATTAAGTAACGTTGAAGGAAAAATGTCATGTTGAAGTGAATTTCCAAGGTGACACGCAGGTTAGTCACTAGGCAAGTGACATTCATGTTGAAACTCTTGAAAGTGTGATCTGTAACCATGTCGAAGTAGGTTGTTAGGGCCCACATTGGGCTACAATTTATGGGGTAATCACAATACAAATATTGTAATGAAGAAATGGTAAATATTCTTCAATACACAAGACATTATATTTTGAAAAAAGTTATAATAAAACTTCTAATTTATTCATTCATTAAATTTAAAGATAAATTTTTTTCAATATATATATATATATATATATATATATATATATATTCATTTTTAATATTAAACATGTTATAAGTTAAAGAGAAATTAATAACAATTAAATATAATAAATATATTATTATAATCCTGTAAAAATTAATAAAATAAAAAAAAACAATATTACAAAATATTTCATCGTTACAAAACGTTACAAAATGTTTACCGTCGTCGCTCTTCCGACATTTGGTCTAAACGTTGCAATACCAACGGTTGTCCCCAAATCATCGCAATACGGGCGGTTGTCTACAACCGGTCATAATACCAATGGTTGTCCCCAATACCGTCACAATACCAACACGTGTCTCTACACGTTGCAATAGTGACGCTTGTCTCCGAATGTCGCAATAGTGACTCTTCTCTTCAAAACGTCGCATTTTCGACGTTGTGTCCTGAACCGTCGATATTCCGACAATGTTCCTAAACGTCGCAATACCGATGATTTCCCTAAACCTCGCTATAGCAACGCTTGTTGGAGGGATTTAAAAAATTGACAAAAATTGGGTAACTTTCCAACAATACGTAAAAAGTGTCAGAAAATTGACCATATGTACTAATGAAGGTGCATGCACTGGGCCTTCGGGGTCTAAAACCGCATCGGGCGCAGTGTTGGCAATACAACGCACGAGGCCGTTCTAATTGGTCTTGGGATTTGTGCGGTGCCCATAGGTCGTCTCAACGCACAGGTATGTAGACTTATAGAAACACACCGGTGCGCAGTATCAAACAAATGCACCAATTGTTCTAATTCATATTGGTATTTGTATGGTGCCCATAGGTCGTACAAATGCACCAGTGCGTAGTCTCACATAAACGCACTGGTGCGCAATATTGCACAAACACACCGAGATTTATAATTGGTATTGGTATTTGTGCGGTGCCCATATGTCATAAAAATGCACTGGTGTGTAGTCTCACATAAACACACCGGTGTGCAGTATCGCACACCGAGATTTATAATTGGTATTAGTATTTGTGCGATCCCCATAGATCGTAGAAATGCATCGGTGCGTTGTATCATACAAACGCATCGGTGTACAGTAACTGACACGCACCGGTGTTCATTTTGTAATTTTTAGAAACATCAACCTGTGACACTACAATTATTGTGATTTTTTAAAATTCATTATTCATAAAAGTTGACACATGTTATAACAATATTCATATTAATTAATTTTTTATTAATGCATTTGAATGTGATGTTTGGATTAATTTGTTATATCATATCATAATTATTGTGATTTTTTTAAATTCAATATTCATCAAAAGACGACACATATCTTATAACAGTATTCATATCAATTAAATTTTTATTAGTACATTTGAATGTGATGTTTGGATTAATTTGTTATATCATATCATCAAATTTCACATCTCTTCATTATAATATTTAATCATCCATAAATTTAATCAGTCGTGTTACATTTCACATCGACAATGGAGAATGCAATAGAATAAATTAAAAAATATTTTGTTATATATATATATGAATAATACAGTCTTTGTCATACAAAATGGGATAGTTATTGGTACCCCTTTGTCTTTCAATTGGGACACTATGTCCATTTCATTAAACAAAATGTGTGCTTTCACAGAAAAATATTTCAAAAAATACAACGCCTTGCTTTGATATCCAAACATAATGATCATCATTCTTCGCTTGAATTGTTGTTACTGCTAGAGCTACTTCCATGACTTGGGTTATTTTCAGGAATGTTTTGTTCACGGTGTTGATCGTTTTCTTCTTCTTCACCTTCCATCTACAAGCATAAAAATAAATTTTAATGAGTGTATATACATTGGTGAGAATAATGAAAATTGCAATATTAAATAATATACATCAATGTAAATTGAAAAGAAATGACTTACCGTAGAAACAATTGACTCATGAACTATACACATTCTTTCAAAACCATGTAGTATGCCATCTTTCAAGATTTCATCTGTTGGCACAGTTCCATACTTTGTTTCCTACAAGTTTTATACCCCATAACAAATCAAATATTTAATATAAAAGATTTTTTGTTCTATTAATTATAGACGGAGCTAAGTAAAACAAGATCGATAGATGCTTACAAATTCCACAATTAATTTCTGATATGCCAACATATACTCACGACCCATATTTAACTCAATGTCAATCAATTCATCTGATGGTTCTTCCTTGTATGTTAGCACCTATTTGAAGACATTCAATGATGATTTTTGTAAAACAACTTAAAATATACAAAAATGAAATCTAGTTAAGTTGTTATAAGGAAGTAACAATTACTCACAAGCTTAGATATCAACCCTTTTCTTCCTTTTCGTCATGTTTTATGTGTTGAATGGGTTCCATTTTCTTTGCTTTTCTCTAAGAAAATTCTTGAAAATTAATATTTAATGCTAAATTGTTTATTTATTATACCTAATAATAAAAAAATTCAATGATTACATATTACATTTGAAGCACGTTGTTGTTGAGATGGCTCCTCCTACGATGCAATTTTGTCCATTTCATTGATCATCTCCTTGTACACCTTTTGGACATTCCTACTGGCATATTTCTGATATTAGCTTGTTCATCTTTTGAGATTTTCATAATCTTCCTGAAAATGTAACATGACAATAAACTATTTAATTTTTATATTGATATATAAAAAGTAAATATAACAAAAGTGATATTTATAAATAATTCTAGACAAACATTTAAAGGAATATTACTTTTTCATTCCTTCTTCTTTTTTTGTATGTTTTTGCTATTAAAAGTTCACATGTCTCATTGACCAACTCTCTGGAAACTCTTCATGTAATTTAGTTAAAATTTGGTTCTTGGAATCATTGGATTTATTTTTGTCTTGTAAGTGAAAGAACGCCTATACATTCATTCCACTAGATCCCTCAAACTTTTGTAAAAGTTTTTCCCCCTTTCGTTAACATCCAACACCACTCCAGATGAGTTAAGGAGCAATTCATTTTCATTTTCATGTTCTATTTTTTTTCTTTTCTTAGAACAACATTCATTTTCTGATTTTTTGGTCCATGTAGAACATTAAACAGATATGAATTAATAGATTTTTTGAAACATGTTATCTAATAACTATAAGTATATTATTAATGAAAATTAAAAAAAGAAACTCATATTGGATCGATAATATTTTTTCATTCACCTGATTCATCCTTTTGCAATTTTTCCATCAAGATTTTACACTCTTCTGGTACTAGATCAGAAATAATCTTATCGAGCTTTGTCATTTTTTGGCTCTGCATGATACACAGTAAACAATACATATTAGTTAAACTTACGTATAGTTCAAAAACAATATTTTTTGTAAAGAATTTACAAATAAATTATCTTTTTTGTTTTTTTTGATGTGTTATCAGTATTTTTGTTACTTGATCTCTTCTCAGCCATTTATTTATCAATATGAAACATGTACCATATCATTCGTTAATATATTTTATAAATAAATTGTCAATTTTTCAGGTAAAAAAATATGAAGAAACCGGTGTGTCATTCATGGTGTACGCACCGACGTTGGTGCGTGGCGTTCTTATAAACACACCACCCAAATAGTATCATACACCGTACGGTGCTCTATGTCAACAAGGAGCACCAGTACATTACATGTTAACCACTGCATCGATTAACACAGACAAAATAATAAAAACTGTCTAGTGTTAGTTTTTTTAGCATAAACACCCTGCGCAAACAAGGGACCATCATACGGTGCTCTCTGTCAACTAGGAGACCTGGTGCATAGCATTATATGTTACATGGTGCACTGATTAACACAATAAAATAAAATAAAAAATTGCAAAAAAGCACATGAGTGGTGCGCCATAATGAAATAGCGCATCGGTGCCCTATTTTACATATGTCGCACTAATTTAAAAAAAAAAAAATTGTTTTTTATTTTTTTATCACATAGCACCCGCGCGGTACGCTGGGATAATCTAGTGCACCGATGCGCTAAGTTACGCCACGCGCACCGAAAATAAATAAATAAATAATAAAGAAAAAATTCTGTTTTTTTTTAGTTCACACAAGGACTGACATGGATTGGGATCCGACTATGTAAGTCGTCTTGTGGGTTGGATGTCATAGGCCTATATATAGCAATACAAACCCTATAAATCTAAAATGAAAAGACCTAATTCTAAAATCATAGAAACAGGGAGAAGAAAGGGCAGAAACAAAAAGAACGAAGGGTTTAGGGTAAAAATTGATTTATTTATTTTCTGAAAATGAAAAAAAAAATTGAAATTTGTTTCTTACTACGTAAAAAAAACTGCAGAAGAAGCAAAAAAACAATAAAATTTAATCACAAGATTGTTTGAAATTCTATACTAGAGGGTTTGAATCACCAGAGGTTTGGAATTCTAATTGTCTAAATACTTATGTTCGCACGTATTTCGTTGATCCATAGTGCTTTCATGCTCTCTTGCTCCATTTATGTCTCCTGCAAATTTCTAGCTAAAATTTTTTGCAAAAAAAGTGAAATAATGAAAAGTGTTTTATGAAATTACATTTTCGAAAATATTTTGCCGCCCATTTTTCAATTAATCGTTTTTTTTTTCACTTAAAGAAAATAGAGTTGCACTTTTTTATTTGCGATTATTCATCACCGGTGCATCACTTAATAGCACCACACCGGTGCGTCCATTAATAACACAGCGCTGGTGCGCAGTAACTAAAACACACCGATGCGGTTATGTGTATATTAGCACCGATAACAATAAGTCCATTAAGGCACCGAAATTACTTTTAGGTGTGTACACCAAAATTTATTGTTGATTTTGCTCAAATGCAGGGAGAAAATATCATAATTTTATAGAATGGACAATTCTTGAAAATCCAGCTCGTTCCATAATATTTCTCAAAGTCCATCGTGGAGTTCTCCCTATCCATCTCGAGACATAATATTTACTTCAGATTATATTTATATTTTCATTATCTAATTGAATTTATGTTTTTTATCCATGTCAATCATGCACAGCTTAGTTAAATTTATAATGTATACAAACTTGCAGGTTCATGCAAATTCAGAATCAATTTCAGATGCACAAAATATTCAAACAGCTCCAAAACGTCGAAAGCTCTTATCAGGAGCAGCATACCGCAAGGCACATTTGGTAGATGAAAATGGACATCCGCTTCACCATGACAATTGTAACAATATTTCATCTTCCAACCACAATCCTGGGACAATGATGGTAATAATTATATTGTTTGGTATATTGATTAATGTAATTATTTCAACTTCAAACCAATTAATCATGCAATATTGTCAACGTGCTTACTAATTGATATCATATATTTTGTACTAATCATGTTCAAATATATCTAATTTTTAATTATTAGGATTCTAGTGATGATGATCAACCTACCTACCATCTTTCGTTGCACCCCACGACAATTTAAAATCAAGAGAAGACTGAAGTAAGAGAAAAAAATAGAGAGGAACGATACAAAGAATGGTTGAATCAACCACTGATTCCATTCCCGCTACGTCCAGATTCACCAATAAGGAATGACTACAACAATAGTAGTTCTTTACAAGATGGCAATGGAGGCAATCAAATAGATTTTGGTATGGATGATTACTTAATGGATACGACTGCCATGGAAAATATGTTGTTAGATGCATTCCAAAACAATGATCAGCTAGGGGATGATGCTCATATTGCTAACACCTTTTTTGAAAGCCTTAAATTTGCTTCCACCACCCCTCTCTTTGGACCTGGAGTTCAATCAAAGTCTACCCAGTTGGGGAAAACGATGTTACTGTACAACTTGAAAGCAAATTTTGGCTTTTCGAATGCATGTTTCTCAGAAATTTTGAGGTAAGTTACCATAAAGTCCTCCCTTATATAAATTTGAGAAATATAATCAATACACGATGAACATTACAAATGGTCAATTTTATAAACGTTAATAGTTATATCGGCATTAATGTACATTTATTAATATTTTCCATGATCACCAACTACATTTTATTCAATGATAAAGTTCTTCTGATTGATAATGTCTTGCCCAGTAGCTCTGAAGTGGCAAAGAAATTGTTGAAAATGTTGGGTGTTGAGTACATAACATATCATGCATGTCCAAATGATTGTATTCTATATAGAGGAGAATATGCAGACAAAGAGATATGTCTAAAATGTGGGCATGACAGGTATGATCAATCAAAAAAGAAGGGTAAATCATGTATTGGTCCTCCTTTTAATATATTGAGGCACGTGCCTATAATCCCAAGTATTCAAAGGCTCTTTAGTTGCAAAGATTTATCTATGTTGCAGGGATGGCATGCCTCACACAGAAGTGAGTTTGGAGTTATGCAAATCTCAACTGATTCAATATTCATGAAGCATATAAAGGATACATGGCCCGAAAAATTCAAGGATGAAGTACGAAGTCAACGACTCATAATAGCCGTGCATGGCGTCAACCCATATTCCCTCCAGAACACCAACTATTATTCTTGGCCTATAGTAGTGATCAATAAAAATATCCCACCATGGTTGTCCGTGAAGAATGAACATCTTATGTTGGCTCTCATAGTCCTTGGTAGAAGAAAAGTGAAGAATATGGATGTCTACTTACAACCACTGGTAGATGAATTGAAGGAATTATGGAATAGGATAAATTTATACGATGTATCAAGACCCATCGTAGTAGAGAGTAGTTTTACATTATATGGCATATGTTCTTACACGACAAATGATTATCCAGGATTAAGAGTTTGCTCTGGTAAATTACATGTTTAATTTATTGATTTTTTTATATACGTAACAATATTCTTTCACATATTAGCTATTTAATTCATTGTAATGATTCTAATCTTCATGATATTCTTTAACGTGTCATGCATGTTAATTGTATACAATAATCTCACAGGTCTTGTAACAAAAGGGCATTTTGGATGTAAATTTTGTGGACCTTCTCTGAAATCTAGGTGGTCCAAGGACCTACGAAAGCCAGTGTATGATTTCTCCAAGGTCTTCCTCCTAGAATAACACCCTTACAAAAGAGTGGCATTCGTTTTTAATGGTAAACGTGAGAGACCCCAAAGGCCTCCAATAAAGACACTATTTGAATGGATTAGAGCATATGAGAGAGAGAAGGAGAAGTAGAAATGTTTGATTTAAATGGGAAGCCTATGTTCGATGATCCAGAATTCTTCGACACCTATGTTGAGAAATTTTCCATTCTGATGAAAAGGAAATCTATCTTTTATAACCTCCCATATTAGAAGCATCTTAAGATTACCGAATTATTAGATCTCGTGCATAGATTTAAAAATGTTTCATCTTCTTTATGGAGGAACATATCATCGAAAAAAAGTGACACATTGGTTGTTAGGAAAGATCTTATTACTTCAAAAACTAAAAAGAAACATTGGATAAGACGATTAGAAAGTACTGGATCAGAGGCGGGCGTTGGTCCCTCTAATTCATGGTATTTCAAAGAAGGTGATGTCCCATGGATTTTTAAAAAAGATGATCTTTATTTGGCAAAGGAAGTTATAATTGGTGTGAGGTGCCATCTTCAAACGTGTCTTCACTACGACGTTGCTTCACTGTGGATGACCATTTGTCAGGGTTGAAATCACATGACCATTTGAATCTTCTAAGAGTACATATAATTTCAAAAGCATGATTTTATTATTTTTTATATTAATGCATTTTATCCATGCAGGGATCATAAAACATAACTAATTTTGTATATTATTACACATTTTTATAAATTTGCAGCATCATTATCCTTTGTTCATGCATGGGTGTGTGAAACATGAATTCCCTCAAGACCTAGGACGTGCCTTATCTAAATTATCCACATTTGTACGTTATATCACGTCAAAGGAGATTCATGTGGCTAGCATTCCACGATGGTGTCAAGAGATAGTTGAGATTGTTTGTATGTTTGAGAAGGAACTGCCGACGAGTTTCATGGACTTGTAGATTCATCTTCTAATCCACATAGTAGATGAGTTTGAATTAGTTTGGGTGGTTTCTTGTTGTTGGATGTTCTTCTTAGAGAGGTACATGAATAAATTGAAAGGTTTTGTTCGACAAAGGGAAAAACCAGAGGGGTCTATGGTAGAGGGGTACATAACATATGAGTCTTTCTATTATGTTAGTGGGTACATCAAGCATATCGACAACAGACTAAGTTTGGCGATTTGGGACGATGAGAGGGAATGAAGACAAAAGAGAAGGGGAGTTGCTCCAAACAAGTGAAAAAAAGTGCTTGATAAAGAGTAAGCGACTTATAATTTTTCAAATTTACACAAAGTAAATATTCATGTTGAACTTTGATATAATGTATATTTTGATCTATATGTACTATATAATGTAGGTATAATTTCATCAGCGAATGCAGAAATTGAAGCAATCAATAAATTCATTCTTTACAATTCTGAAGCGACACAACCGTGGGTCGCATTATACGAACAAAAGAGGATGAAATGGGATAGTGAAAGGAAAGAATTCAGAGGGTTTAATGATAAAAGTGTGCCTTATCCTGATCATTTAAAAGAAAATATACCAAAAAAATGTGCCAATAGTTGGGTTGCTGACCAAGTCAAAGATAAATATGGTGCAACCGGTCGTTACCCGCGTGCTAAAGAGGATGCGCTAAACGTAGGGATTGGGTGCAACAACTCGATAATAATCTATTTAATTTATATGTACATTTGAAACTTAATAATGCACCTTTCAAATGTAATTACATTTATATTTCATATTTTAACTATTGTGTTATTATAAGACACATGACACTATGATTTTTTAACTTTTTTATAATAGGTGCATTTTTTCCCATCTACGTGGGCATATGGACACCATTTTCGCACAGAAAATGCGGATGCTGGAAACATCACATAAGACTATGGAGTGGAAGTCAAGTTCGATCAATCTAGTCGATCTAGCCACCGTGATCAAAACCTAGTATGAGGGACGTTAGGTTACGTCGAAAAGATATAAGAGATCGTTGAAGTGGATTTCTCTTCTTTCCAATGTGTTATTTTTAGGTGCAAATGGTGGGACACCTTTTATCGGAATAATGTAAAGGAAGATCACGATAGTAGGCTGATGTGTATCAACTCTAGAAATATGTGGGATGAAGCTACGGAGCCTTATGTTTTCTCCAAACACTTCAACCAGGTGTTTTTTTACCTAGATGTGTTGGATAGGGATTGGTGGTTCGTATTGATACATGACCCTAGATCAAAACATATTTTTGAGAACAATAGTGTTATCATTCCATGCGAGCTGGAAGATAATGGGGGTGATCATGAGAACCGAGAGTGATATGGTACATGTGTTATTTCATCAATATTTATACTTTTTAAGATGGGTTTTTCGAAACATTATATAAATATTTATTTTGAATTAATTGGTAATTACATTGTGTTAATGTTAAAATCAATATGGGGCCTCTCGGATCACCTTCCATCATTTCTGGTAAATAAGGGAGCTTTCAAAAAACCAGGGACTCCATTCAAATTCAATTCTTCCTAGTTAAAAGATGAATCTTTCACAAGTTTATTCCATGCTACTTGGAGAAAGGCCAGGTTCAGAGAGGGGGAATGCAAGAGTCAGTTGTTTATGAATAATCTTAAGAGATTGAAGTCAACAACAAAGGAGTGGGTGAATTAAAAGAACTTGAAGGAAGAGGAGGAGCTGAGGACCATAAACGCAGAGATAGACTTCTTGGAAGAACTAGAAGGAGATGGATACTCTTCTCTAGATGCCCGAAATAGAATTAGAGAATTGGAATTTGAAAGGAGAAAAATCCTTCAGGTAAGAGAGGAGAGTTGGTGCTTAAAAAGCAAAGAAATTTGGCTCCAAGCAGGAGATGAAAACACAAGGTTCTTTCAGAACTATGCAAAAGGTAGGAAAATCATAAACACTATTTGGGAAATGCAGAAAGATAATGGAGAGATGGCTCAATATTCAAATTAATCTTCAGAGCCCCGGAGGGAGTTTCTATTGCATAAGTCATCAAGGTGGCACAATTCTTTCCAGGTTACATTGATGCGGAAGGGAACGATAGTATTATGGACCCCGTTTCTAGAGAAGAGGTGGAAGATATTCTAAAAGCGATGCAGAAGGATAAAAGCCTAGGGCTAGATGGCTGGACCATAGAGTTTTTTCAACATTTTTTTGAATCACTTGGAGACGAGCTGGTTACAGTGATAGAAGAGTCTAGGACCACAGGCACTGTCTATCAGCCTTTTAATGCCACTTTCTTAGCTCTTGTCCCCAAGTCTGATCACCCTATTTCTTTTAATGATTTTCAGCCCATATCTTTATGTACCTATTTATACAAGATAATTGCTAAAGTAATTTCCTCCAGGTTGAAACCCTTCCTATCCAAGAACATATCTGTAGAACAATTTGGATTTCTGGATGGAAGGTAAATTCATGAAGCAATGGGGGTAGTTCAAGAAACACTCCACAGTCTCAAAAAGAGTGGGAAGAAAGGTGCAATTGTAAAAATTGACCTCTCAAAGGCTTTTGACAGGATTAGCTGGATGTATTTAAGACTTTTGCTGACTCATCTTGGGTTCAGGTTTGATTTCGTAAGATGGTTCATGGGGTGCATTACAACATCCTCGATTGTTGTTCTGATAAATGGTGCAGCTTCAGAGTTTTTAAACCCTCAAAGGGGTCTTCGCCAAGGGTGCCCCTATCTCCCATCATTTTTTTGTTGGAAACAGAAGGTATAAGTTTAATGATTCATGAGGCTAAGAGGCAAGGGGAGCTTAAATGAATTGAAGTGGCGGTAAATATCTGGGTAACACATCTTCTCTTTGTCGACGACATTTTGCTGTTCAGTAATGGGAGTACAGAGGATTGTCGAAGCTTGAAAAAGATCTTGGATCTGTTCCTAAAATCCACTGGACTTAGCATAAATGGGCAGAAATCATCCCTAACCACGTCAGGTCTCTCCAGCGATGAAGTGGGCAGGGTTGAAGACTATCTACATTTCGAAGTTACAGGACTCTTTCAAATATTTGGGTTTCTTTCTAAAGCCGGATAATTACCGTATACAGGACTGGAAATGGATTATTGCTAAAATTGAGAACAAGATGAATCATTGGAGTTTCAAATGGTTGTCAAGAGCACTAAGACTGGTTCTATTAAAATCTGTGGTGATGGCAATCTCGGTCTATTAGGCTAGTCTTATTTGGGTACAAAAAATCATTTTGATGTCCGTCAAAAAAATATGTAGCAGATTTATATGGGCAGGCTCAAAGGCAGAACATGTGACTCCCTTGGTGGCTTGGGAAAAAATTGCCAGACCTAAAGGATGGGGTGGCTGGGGAATAAAAGACCTTTTCCCTTTTTCTTAGTCTCTAGCGACTAAACTAGTCTGGAGACTTATCTCAACGAAGAACCTCTGGACCTCGGTAACTAAAATGAAATATATAGATCTAATGACAACCCTTGAATGGTTAAGACTTCCTCAAAAATATTCCAAAATCTCTTCTGTGGTGTGGAAGGAAATGGTTGTATCGGTCAAGATTATTGAACAAGGTTTGGCTTGGAATGTGGGGGATGGGAGACAGGTTAGATTGGGTCGTGACCCTTGGGTGGGATGTTCGGTGAATTTTGAGCTTTCAAGGGACCTGATTGAGTCCTTGAATAACAGAGGGTTACACTACCTAAACCAAGTAACTGACCTTGGGAACTCTTCGATTTGGAGACAAGAATGGTTATCAGGGAATTCTCTATACTTGGAGGGAAGATGGTAGGAGGAGTGGGAGAACTATAGATCGGACCTTCAAATCTCTCATATCTGTTTAATCGAAAAAAATATGAGCTAAGGTGGGTGCACTCTTAGACAAGAATATACTCGCCTAAACTGGGGTACAACTGGCTTATGACTCAGCAAGGGTGGGAGGATCCAGCTTGGTGGGCAAAACCTCTATGGAAGTTAAAATGGTCGGCTAAGACAAGGTTTTTCTTCTGGTGTATACTCCAAAATAAATTCCCCACCTGGGACTTATTACAAAGGAGGGGTAAGATTGGACCAAGTTGGTGCTCCTTGTGCAAAGGAAGTGAGGAAATTGTGCACCATGTCTTTCTCTCCTGTCCTTTCAATATCAGTCTATGGACTAAAACTCTGCATTTGATCAAAATTCCACAGAAATGGGAAGGTCAGGAGTTTCAGGAAGTTTGGCAAAGGTGGTGGCAGGAAGCCCCAAATGACAAAGTGCGATCCATTGCCCTTTTGATTTCTTGGGGAACGTGGATTGCAAGGAATTAGATGATCTTCAAAGACACTCCTTTCCCAATCGGTAGACTGGCAGCAGAAGGGGAAACAATATTCGAAAACATTCCAATCCCTATAGATCCACAATAAAAAAGAGCAGTGCAGATGGAAGTGGTTAGGGGAATAATTCCATGGGCTTACTTTGACGGGGCGTCAGATATTAATAGGAGGTGTGGAGCTGGTTTGGTTATCCACTTCCCTTCTGGAAAAATTCTTAGAGCTTCAGTTGGCTTAGGACTTGGGACCAATAACTATGCAGAACTAAAAGCCCTACATCTTCTCCTTTGCTGGTTATCTCATAGAAATGAGCATGAGGCTCAGATTTTTGGAGACTCTTTGAACATAGTAAAGTGGTTCAATGGGACACAACACTGCAGAAACTACATTTTACTTCCTTTTCTTAATGAGATTTCCCGTTTAAAACGTTTTTTCATTGAGCTATATGTTTTCCATATTTACAGGGAGCGAAACCATGACTTAGACCGTGTTTCTAAAGAAGGTGTTGAGCAAGATATTGGGGCATGGATAGTAGTGGAATTGGAGAATGGATTGGCGTGCCCAATTGCTCCTCCTGTTTTTGCTTAATGATCGAGATCTTTTGTTATTTTCTGTCACTGTATATAAATTGCATTTCTTTTCAAAACTATTTGTCAAACTTTATGTCCAAACCCTGGGTTGTTCTCCCTCCTGAGGAGGCCCTGTGGTTCGCCCACATCTGATACTATAATTTTTTGTTTAAACAGGAAAGTGTTTACTCCCTAGTTCACAAACTGGAAGCAAAAAGCTTCAAAGAACTTTGTCCTTGCCCTACCTCTATTTCGGTTGTTTCCTTTTAAAGGAAGCCGGGAGGTGGGAGAAGGATAGGAATTTATACTCTGAGACTTTTTTTTGTCTGGACTGTTTGGTGAATATCTATGTATAATCACAAACATTTGAAACAGTTTTTCTCTGCCTACGAAGCGAGAAATGGAGTTTTTTGGAATGCTATGCATATGCTATGTAACTTTCTATATTAATGGATGGTTCAATTTTTTTCTGTGGAAAAAAAAATTGTTAAAATCAATATTTCACTTGATAATTTTCAATTATGTTGATCTCAAAAGCAATGGCGTACTGCATAAAGTTCTTTTTTTTTGTATGTAAGATCATAATAAAATAATGATAATTCTAAAGTACATGAATTTATTTGCATTATTTTCTAAACTTTATTATGTTACAAAAATTCATATTATTCTAGTTTTATTATTTTACAATTATTTAAAACTTTACAAATTTACAAATTTAAAAATTTTAATAAAAACATTTCACATTAATACAATTAAAATTTTACAAATATTTTACATACAATTATAATTACAATTACAATTTTACATCTTAACATACAATTACAATTACAATTTTAGAATTTTACATACAATTACAATTTTACAATTACAAACATTTCACAGTAATACAATTAAAATTTTAAAAATATTTTACATACAATTAGAATTACAATTACAATTTTAAAAATTCAGGTACAATTACAATAGCAATTACAATTTTAAAATTTTACATGCAATTACAATTTTAGAATTTTACATACATTCACAATTACAATTACAATTTTACAATTTTACATATATACAATTACAATCATTTCACAATAAACTAAATATTACAATTACAATTAAAAATTTACAAATATTTTACATACAATTACAATTTTAGAATTTTACATACAATTACAATTACAATTACAATTTTACAATATCATGATCATTTAATATTAAATTAATTAATAAACATCACGATCATGATAATCATCGTACAAATATCATATTCAACTAAAAAACATATTCAAATTTGCTAACATCATCATGATCATGATCATCTAACAAAACACAATTAGCATTGTATAACATCATCACAACACAAACATCAAATATGCATCTCATGTAAAATAATTGCTATCACATACACATCTATCTACAAGCTACACATTAAATGAACATATCTAACATGGCCTAACAGTATAAACATCATGATAATCACCAACATGTAAATTAAGTACAACTGCAACATGAACACAAAATACATGGACCATATATATATATATATATATATATATATATAGATAATGTCAAAAATATACAACTGTAATATAAATTTCATATATCAGCTGGTGGTACATCATCAATAACAGTACTAGTCGAGGCCTTCTCAGTCAATGGTGCAGCCTTGACAAGTTCAGATACATGTTGATAATCGTGTGCCTACTGATCTGGTACTGGTGCCTCATGCTAATCAGGATCAACTATCAGTTAATCATTGTGATGACTCGACATGGTCGACGGTCCAGCCTACTCACGATCATGAGTACTTCTAAATGTTGCAGGTTGTTGACTCGACGTGGCCGATGGTCTAGTCTGCTCTTCATAATGACTGTTGGTCGATGCTATTGGAGGTTTTTCATCTGGCACGGCGCGAGGTGAATGATGATCACTCCCCTGATCTTGATCATCAGATGATGTGTCGTTTCTCGCAAACTGTCGATCACGTGTTGCGTCTCGAGCATGCCTATAACATGTAAGGGCCCTCCTCGGCTATGTAACTAAGGTCGTAGCTCCTACGACATGCCGCACCAGGCTACACATGTCACGCAGCATGCCTCTCCACATATGTACCAACCTACCATCGACTTGTATTTCTCTTATAGTAGCAGTCCCGACTCCCACCTCAACAAACAATGCACAGAGTTGGTCACCCAACTCCATCCTCAATCTACTATCAAGCCTACCGCGTCTAGCAAAAGGTAGTACTGGCGCACCAGCAGGAGCAATTCTGTCTTCACCAGCCTCATGATCTTCGGCATCTAGCATATCCTGATCGTCATCAAGATCCACACCTGGATCATTTGGTGGCATTGGCATGTCCTCTCCATCAAAAGACCCAATTTCTACAAAATATATACAAGTACACAATAATAATCAGACAATTTCATTACACAATTTAATAAAAACAAGTTAAATAACTTGTTAGAATAAATTTAAATAAAACAGTAATATTACCTCTATCATCTGGCAGCTCATCATCTGTGAAGAGGATGTTGGCACACCCTCGCCAATCCAAACCAGCATAAGGATAGGGGACCATAACGAAGGGATGATCGTCAACACTAGCTAGCAACTCCAGTTCATCATGCAATATCCTCACGGAAAACTTAGTCTCGCTCCTCTTGGGCATCATCTGTCCCCACATGTGCATCCAGCATCATCCTACGAGGCTGCCGAACAAAAGTAGGCCTCATCTCTGGAAACCTCTCAAAAAATAAACAAAAAATCTCTGAAGCAAAAAGGAATTTGACCCTCCCTTGTGCATGAGCACGACATCTATCTAAGGTTGTATAGAACTGTTGCAAAAAAATGGCAGACCACCTGACAAGTCATGGCTCCTATACTAAAGAATCAACATAATATAGAAGCGTGAAACTAATGTGTTTCTCGTCATTGGTGTTGTGTGAAATGGTGAAAAATCAAAAGTGAGAGGCACCTGACCTCCTCACTACCAAATGCAACAATACATAATTGACCTCCGGAGACCTGAAAATCTGAAGGAGACAGTATATCCATGTTAATGTATCTTTGGGAGTACACCAACTGACTCCCTGCTGCATAGCCAACTGGAACCTCTGGGAACGAGGGAAAATACACCACTCTCCTCGATAGCCCTGTAATGAAATAAATTTCCTCCTAAGCAGGCATGTACCATACCCGAAAAGCTTGTAGGTGGGCATTCCAGCTGCGAATAAGATGTCACAAAAACAAACCATGGCCCTTTAGGGAAGTAGCCTCCTCATAGAACTTGAGCAGGCCTACTTGCCTTAGGAGCCCCTAGGTAGTTGTTGTAATAGGGCAAGGGTACACATCTCTCTCCCTCTCTCATGCCTCCCACAAGCGAACCATCTTATACCAGTTCGCCTGTTGTTGTTGTTGTTCCCTCTCTTATCTCCTTTCACGTCTCTGAATGATTGACATATTAAATGCAATTTTTTTATTAAATGAGACATCTATTTAGGAATATACATATATAAATTATTTTGAAAAAAAAAACAGTTAGTGCACCACAAAAAACAGGCATGCACTAGTCACGGTGCGTCGTTTTTTGTTGCGCACCGAAGGCGATGCACCAGAAAATTTGCAGCGCACCGGAGGCGGTACACCTGTAAATTTTCAATGCAATGCCCTCCTGGAATTGGTCCAAAGTAAACGGTGCGATGGTATAACAGACTGCATCGTTGACTATGGACCAGTGTTAGGAGGGCGGTGTGCTGACCAAACTATACGCGTCCCGAGGCGTATAGTTTGGTTAGCGCACGGGGCGTATAGTTTGGTCAGTGCACCGACCTCTTGATATCAGTCAACGGTGTGGTCTTTTACCAAGCCGCATCGTTGACCACGTCGAAATGTAGGAATGCTATGCGCTAACAAAATTACCCGCCCTCGGGTGGATATTTTAGTCAACACACCACATCGTTGTTATTCCACAGGGTCAACGGTGCGGCCAGGTAACCGACCGCACCGCACTTTTTTTTAATTTTAAAATATCATGGTGTGCCTGTCAGTACCACCCCAAAACCCGGTACGGATACTGTTAGCACCAATTGCGGTGCGGCTTGTAAATTTACAGGCAGCACCGCCAACCGTTGCGATCCAAATGGTTCGAGTGTACGCGGATTTTTTTTTTTTTAATGGTTAATTTTAAGCTAATTTACAATTATAATCTGCTAAAAGGTTTAAGTATGGAAAAACAAGAAAAATACTTGTACATTTGGCTGTCGAGGAGGCATATTGGCTGTAGAATTTTCAAAACTAAATTTACCCACCGTTTTGCAAAATTCAAAATGGAGATTGGTGGGTAATGCACAACAGCAATGCATGTAATGGGTGCAATGGGAGCACCAATGTCAGGGTGCCTCAGACAAGGATAATTTGCACCAGTGTTTGAGAGCTTTGGAGCACTGAAAAGTGAAAAATGCAGTTTTTTGGCCGTAATTTTTTTTTATTTAACTATGTTTCGATGCGCGAGGTTTTATAAGCACGCCGGTGTGGTTTCTTAAGACCATACCAGACGGTTTCAGCTTTGGCGCAAGGTTTTAGGGCACACCGGTGTGGAATATTTGTAAAGAAATGGTGCTCTACAGTAATAAGATGCACCGGGCGGGTTTGTACGGAGCACACAATGTCTCGGTGTGTCAATTTTTTTTGCGCACCGGTGTGGTTTAGGATGATAAGCGCACCGAAAAAAAAACATCTGCAAAAACCTCCACCTGCCAACCTCCTCTAGTAACCTTCGCTACAAATGGATGTCTGGGGTATTTTTATAAGGGGTTCCTCAAAAACATCCGCCAGAGGGTCTTTTCCTTGTAGTGTTGGGATGATGTTGTGCCCAACTACCTAGAATCATGTTCTACAACAACACTTAAAGATTTGTATCTTGCATTCAATAAGGTATATTGATTCATACATTCATTTTATTCATATGTAAAATATTTTTATTTTATTACTTATACATATATATTTTTTATGTCATTAAATATGTCGAAGAAAGATGAAAATGGAGTATAAAATACTTTCAAAAGCTTTATTGAAAAATTTAAGTTGGAAAATATGAGAAAGCAACGTCTTATGAATGTTGAACTTGATCCTACTCTTAATCATTTCATTTGGAATGGCCTCGACATTATCTAATATCAAATAATACCAGGTTATTGTGAAGACATTGCAAAACTCATACCTAAACGGAAATATGCCCTAGTTATTGCAGATATTCCTCATGGTTTCAATTTCCTAGACGTTGAATACGATATTGAACCATATACTTATCAAACTTTTAGTAAAGTGGTTACGGGATTTCAATAAGTCACAACATCACCACTTTCGAGATTTGTGACATTTAATTCAGACATGGAATTTGCAATGTTATTAACAAACTTCAAGGGAAAAGAAAACTCAAGGATGCAACTTACATGGTAAGAAATTAAAATTATATGTTTGATTAATGTTAAAAAAAAATTATTTATGTACAATTTAATTGAAATTTTACTATTTCATGTTACAGGCATAAGTCAAATCTTGTTTCTTCTGAAGATCGGCCTATTATAAATGATTGCAAGTTCATCCATGTTTAATGTTGGACAAAATATGATACCTATAAGCCTATTTTTCTTAATCGAGTAGATGGGAAGAGTCATAGTCAAGTACTCGTTCATGATGTTGTAAGAAAATTAACGTATGAGGATAAAGATGCACAAGGAGAGATAGTTAACATTTATTAAAAACAGCAAGCATTGATTAACTATCTTATAGATCTATGTTCAAATGAAGGAGATTGGGTTTTGGATTTATTCTCATGTTCAGGTAAGTTTTATCATATAAAATTGAATTTAAATATTTTATTTTTAGTATTTATGTGTTTATACTAATTTGCTTAATTATTTCTTTTGTGCTTGATGATTAGGTACAAGACTAGCATGTTGCCTACATAAGGGAATAAATTGTATTGCCATTGAGAAAGGCTCATTGCAATGCAAATTTATTCAACAAAGAAATAATGCACTTCAATTTTTTCCAGATGCAATGCAAGAAGTTGGTTTGACGAAAGGGGATTTTAATGAATCACGTGTGGTAAAAAGGGAAAAGGAACCCCAACCACCGTTATATGGAATGATTGGAAAAGAACACCTTGGAATATTTTCACATATCAAAGATCCATTAGAAGAGGACAATGACCAAAATGAAGCAAAAAATGATGTGGAAGAAGACATTAATGATGGTCTAGAAGATGTTGAACATGGATTAGTTGATATTATTGATTAGCTTTAAGTTATGTTTGCAAATAAAGCTCAATTTTGAGAGTTATTCATCAGTTTTACCTATAATGTTTAGACTTTGAGATTTTATGAGAAGAACCATTATTTTTTGCAAAAAAATTGTTATTATTATTAATTTTTGACATAAAATTCATAAAAAATGCTATTTTTTTAAGTTTTTTTGTTAAGATTTTCCCAAAGAAATTGATTATTTAACATGTTATTTTTAACAAAAAGTCTCAAAATGTGTATTTTCTTCATTGTATTTATATTGAAATGTGTATTTTTTTGTCATATGGTTAAAAATATTGGTTTTTTAGCGGCAATTATTTGATATGCATTGAAATATTAATTAAAAATACATAAACATATAGAAAATCCTAACTTTAAAATATTGACCCTTTTTTTATTTTTTTAACTATGCGAAAAAATGAAGATTTCATTACAAAAAAAACAAGTACATAAATACATTTAAAAATGAACATCTCATGAAGGTAGAAGACATTAGAAAATGTAAAGTGTCAAAATCAACCCTCTAAAAAAAGGGGGGTGATTCTGCATCACCACTTTTCAAAATCAACATGAAAATCATGAAATTACAAAAAAAAATTAAAGTACCAAAAATATGCTCCAAAAAAAGGGTGATTCTGCATCACCACTTTTCAAAATCGGGTGTTTTTTTGCTACCTCAAAAAAACGGGTACCAAGTAATTTCCCCGTTTGATCAGTAACTTTGTTATGTTTGTTACATACTACATCAACTCTATGTGCATTTATTCTAAACAGGGTCTCCTTATATTGTTTCCAAAAAACACCTAAGATCGCTACATACTTGCAAAACATATACAACTACTTTAAACTTTGGGCATTGCTACATGTTCCTCTCTGCATAATTGACCTCGGGTTCATCTTCATCATTCTCTTGTTGAGGTGTTAAAGCCTAACCCATGCTAGTGCTCACACTAGCATTGTCACCATCCTGCACTTCCAAATTATTTTGCATCTGCATCATATCTTATGGAGTATTTATGTGTTCCTCTTCCACCAGGTCGTTTGTTTCAAAAGTCATCTTGTCCATTTGAAATATCAATCTTTCAACCGCCAGCTGGAGCCTGCCCATCTTAGTTTCCAAAAGTCCCTGTTTCTTGGTTGTTAATTCATTTTTTGCATGCATCTTCGCCAGAAACATTCTCGTTAGTCGAATTGACAAAAATTTTGTGTAGCCCAGTGCACCTTCATGCTACTCTTATATGTTACATGTCGCTATGGCGTTATCATTGATGCCCATGGTGGTTGCCTTGCATAAAGTCCCTTCCTTTTCTCTAACATTATATGCCACAAGTTTCTAATTTTAGCTTTGTAGGGTCATTGTTTGGCTCCATATATCTTCCATTATCACTCTCCCCCATTTATGAATTGTAATTATTTGTTGATTGTTGCAGTGATCCCCATTCAGTGATTGGGCATTGAACTCCATTATCAGCGTGCGAAGGGTGTTCTCTGTTACAGAGTGAAGTGATAGAGAAGGGAACAAACTTATTTCCATCTTCTTGTATTGAGCAGTAATTAACTCACTCGCCTTATATTCCTCCTTGAAATTGTATTCATGCCCCCACCTACCCAATCTCTAGTGTTGTATGACAACCATGTTTCGTATGGAGATGTTGTTGTGTCCTTTAATGGTGAGCGTGTTGGGAAAAACACTGAGAGGGGGGGGGGGGTGTGGGAAGGTGAATCATTATTTAGAGCTTAATGATAATTTTAACCTTTTCTTTACTGAATTCCATACGTGGCTTTAATGAACCCAACTCGTGTATACGTGCGCATATACCAAAAGAAACTTGCGTATACTGATATAATTAGAAAACCTTTTAGAAACAATCTTTAACTTAGCTTATCAGTTATTCATCTATTAGTTGAGCAGTAAATATGCATAGTAACAGCAGAATAAATCATCACATAAGAGCAACACACATGAACACCAAGATTTAAGGTGGAAACCCAATTCGGGAGAAAACCACCGATTTTGTCGTCTCTATCTTCAATATTTATTATATGGAAAACTGCTTACACTATTGTACTAATGCAGACTCATACCAGTATGCAAGAATCTACCTGCAGAAGGCTGCAACCTTCTCTTGTTTTCTAGTTGCAACTAGAAGGGAGCTACAAACCCCTGAACTTGTTTACCAGCCACTATTGGAAGGGAGCTTCAACCCCCCTGATCAGAACACCAGCTTCTATTGGCAGGAAGCTTACATTTCCATACTGAAGGCTTCAACCCTCAGAAACACTACAGACCACGTTTCATCAATTTTCATACTGGATCACATAGCTTCAACACAACCCTTCATAAAGATCAACAATAATAAACTTCACCCAATACATCAAACCGAAAAGTGAGATCACTGTAATAACCAAATTTCAGAATCAGTATGCAAAATCAAATTCAACCCTGAACATTCATTATCTTAAAAATCATACGCTACTTTGCTTCACTGAACCTGCATGTATACGCGCTTTCCTTAACACCAACCTGCGTATAGATCTGTGAATACTGTTTTTCAGAATATGATCAGTCTCAGATCTAGATCTGAGGCTTTCAGTCAGATATCTTTTCAGAATTTCAAAACCCTTGATAAGTTAGTCATCATAACACATATTTACTCACTCATTGATTAGATTTGTACATAATCAACTTAGCAACATATACAACAATCAAGCAACCCAGATCTACATGAAGACTTCATTGACAGACAGCAGAAAAATAGCAGCAATAACATAAAACCTCTGCAATAAGCTTCAAAAACCCTAACTTCCATACACACCTTTTCTGAATCAAAACCGCGTATATACACGCTTTTACTGAGACAAACTAGCATATAGATTTTTAAATATTAATTATGCAGAATGTTGCAGATCTATAGAGCTTACCCATATTTCTTCACTCCACTTCAGCAAACATGCGCCAGCCCTCAAATCTAATCATCTCTTCAATGGATCATGCAAGAACATAGTCATTTCAGGTCTATAGATCTTCATCCATTAATCTATCCAAAGGTGCATCATAGATTTAGATTTATCAATAAAATAGAGTTCATCCTATGCAGATATACTTCAGAGAGAAGTATTTAGTGATAGCCCTTACACCTGCACCCCTTTGCACTATGATCTTCTTCTCCTTATATATATTAAGCCTTTACTAATACCATGAGTCAAAACCACACAGTTGTCGATGGTATTCTTGGACGAAATAAAATAGACAACATGGAACTCAATCCTTTGCGCTAATACCATGATAATGCCCCCTGGTATTATCTTTTTGGAGTGCAAAAGGCATACGCGACTTGGATCGTTCTTATCCGCGTGTATACGCAACTTGGCCAAAACAAACCCACGTATAGAATCTTCAATATGAATAGTACCAACCTTCTGCTGGACATTACACATTTCTTCTGATGGACTCCTGAGCTTCTACTGAAGACATATACTCCATCTTTTACCAGAGAGTTTCCATCAAGGACAACATATTAAGACATAGGAAACATATTGCCAACAATCTCCCAATTTGGACTTGATGGCAACCATGATGGTGTTTGATCACCACAACAGATAGATACATTAAACATAACCATTATTCAAACACTTAAAACACCCAAAATCCTCTCCCCCTTTGACATCAAGAGTAAAGGGCGCTATTTTAACCATGCTCCCCCTGAGTGTATGTTGAATCTTCAAATATTTTCAATGAAGTACATGACTCTATAACTCAACCAAGTATGACCTTTCCTATCACCAAGGACTCATACTTACATCAATGATCCAACCAAGAGGAAATACATATTTGACTCAACTACCTAACCAAGTGGGTTTACAAAATAGAACTAGTCCTAACATGACTAAATAGAACAATTTACATCATGAGTGTAAACATCCCCTTTTCATCAAATTATAGAAATGATATGTCAATAACAGGACCAAAATATCTCAAGAGAGAGATCATATATCAGAAACCAATTAGAATGCCAATAATTCATCCTTTTCAGCAAGATAGGTGCTCCCCCTAAGCTAATGCATCCTAAACACCTTCAACAACCAATTCATCAAAGCATCTTCATCAGAGAATGATATAGAAATATGAATACTGGAACAACAATAGAGATTAACCAACAACACCACAACTATTCTGAGCGCTGACCTAGAGAATTTCTGTCAGCAAAACCCATATGTAGTTTTATGCACATAAACTCGCGTATATACGTGATTCGTCTTTATGAAACCAACGTATCAAGTTTAAACTTCTGAAATTAAGAAGATTTAACCAGAGAGGCAGAGACACCTCCCAAATTTTGTCTGAGATATTCGAATGTTTCCGTGGGAAGAGGTTTAGTAAATATATCAGCAACCTGTTCTTTGGAGGGAACATACACCAATTTAACCTTTTGTTCAAGCACTTTCTCACGTAGGAAGTGATACTTGATAGGAATGTGCTTGGTCTTGGAATGCATAACAAGATTCTTTGAGATAATAAAGGCTTCTTGTATTATCACATAAAATGGAGATGGGAGGTGAGCATTTGATTTGAATGTCTTTTAGATTCTACATCGTCAAAAGTAGTTGTGTGCAACAAGATGCGACAACCACATATTCTTCTTCTACTGTAGATAAGGCAATAGAACAGTGTTTCTTGTTGAACCAAGATACTAATCGAGGCCCCATATACAATGCACCTCCACTAGTGCTTTTTTGATCATCAACATTTCCAGCCCAATCTGCATCTGTGTATGCATGAAGAGTGAGATCAACATTCTTTAGATACCATAAACTAAATACTTGAGTCCCTTGTAGATATTTGAATATTCTTTTTACAGCCTGAAGACGAGACTCTTTTGGATTAGCTTGGAATCGTCCAACAATCCCAACTGCATGCATGATATCTCGTCTTGTCCTTGTTAGATAAAGGAGACTTCCAATCATGGATCTATATTCTGGTTGATTCATCGTGGGAGAATCATCATGAGAACTGAGGTTACATCCAGTTACCATTGGCATACTCACAGGTTTGCAGTCTTCCATCCCATACTTCTTTAGAATTTGCTTAAGATATTTTTCTTGTGATAAAAATATGCCATCTGTTGCTTGTTGCACTTGTGAGCCAAGAAATAATGTTAGTTCCCCAAGTAAAGACATTTCAAATTCTTGCTGCATAATAGAAGCAAATTTCTGACTCATGGAATCTTCATTACTTCCAAAAATGACGTCATCAACATATACAACTATAATCAATAGTTTATCATTCTCTATTTTTGTGTATAAGTTACTATCAATAGATCCCTTTGTAAAACCTTGTTGATGAAGATATTTTTCAAGACGATAATACCATGCCCGTGGAGCTTGTTTGAGACCATATAAAGCCTTTTAAAGTTTGCAAACAAGTTTTTCATCATTTCCCAGAATTAATCCTTCTGTTTGTTCTATATAAACTTCTTCTTCTAGATCACCATTGAGAAAGACAAATTTAACATCCATTTGATAAAATTTGATTTGTTGAAAACTTGAAAAAGAGAGAAACATTCTTATGGCTTCAAGTCTAGCTACAAGAGCAAATGTTTCTTCAAAGTCTATAATTTCTTGTCGAGCATACCCTTTACAAGCAAGTCTATCTTTATTTCTAATAATATCTCCATTTTCATTTAACTTGTTTTTGAATATCCATTTTGTTCCAATCACATTTTTATCATGAGGTCTTGGAACCAATTCCTAAGTATGATTCTTTTCAGTCTGATCAAGTTCTTCACTCATATTTGCTAGCTTGATTGAAATTTTGTGGTTCAATAGTGGATATAAATGCCAGATAGCTAGGAGATCCTACAAGAGTTCTTCTTGTTTGGACACCTGATCCCTTTTCTCCCAAAATTTGAGATTTGAGAAAAACAGAACCTTTTCCTTTAATGACAGTAGGAGAGTCATTTCCAAAAGTAACATTTTTTTCTTTTTCTAGAGCATTGTATGAAAGGAGTTTATTTCTATCACATGTCGTGTGTTTTGAGAATCCACTATCAATGTACCATTGATTCTCTTCCCCTTCTACAAATAAAGCTATGCCACAGCTTTCAACCTGTAAGTCCTTCTTTCTCCAAATCTTGGAATTTGAAGGTATATGCTCTTTTGGCTGTAGTTTTCTCATGCATTCATATTCTTCATGACCAAAGTTATTGCAATAAGCACATTCAATTTCATTTTGAATATGATAGAAGTTGTTATAATTATTCTTCTTTATTCCAGCCTCATTTCTTTGCTTTCTTACTTCTCTGGTCATGATGGTTTTGTATGCAACACATTGAGCAGCATTATGACCAAAATTATGACATGAGAAACATTTTCCATTAAAGAAGAACTTTATGTGATCATGAAACCTTCTATTTATGTTTACTTGCTGATTGATATTTCTGTTATTGTTCTTCCTTGTATTAAAGTGATCCTGATTTACCTGTGTAGTTTCTTTGTTCTTTTGCTGAGAGATAGAATGTTGCAAGCTGGCTTTAGTTGCATTTAGATAGCTTGGTGTTGAAGACTAAGATGATTCTCCTATATATCCAAGACCTGTCTTTATAAGAGGAGAGTGTTGTACCTTGGTAATTTCATCTAAGGTTTCAGATCCTTTAGAAAATTAAGATTTAAATTTTTCACTTTTTCACTTTCCTTTCTTAGACTTACTATTTCACATTCTAATTTATCATTGTGCTTCTTCTTTTATATAAGCTGATTTTTTAGAGTATCTATGGCAATTTTTTTTTCTTCCAAACATATTTTGAGATGATTTATTTCTTCAAGAAACTCATTTTCTTCTACTGCATCCATAAAAGTATCACTAAAGTCCTTTTCAAAAGCCATGAGTAGTCTAATATCTTGATCAGATTCTCCTTCTTCACTATTTGATATACCATCACTATCTACATGAGTATAGTAGATTTTTCTATTGATAAATTGTTTCTTATTTCCTTTAGCCACTTCCTTTCCCTTTTCATGACTATCTTTATGGGGACATTTAGCAGCATAATGACCAACTCTTCCACAAGAAAAAAAATTAAAGGGAAGCTTACCTCTGAACCTTCCAGTGCCAAGTTGTAGCTTCTTTACAAAATTTATCTCATCTTCTTCAGAAACATACCCTGATCCTTCTTGTTCTTCTACCTCCTTTCCTTTTGCAGCATCTCTAAAGACAACTTCTTTAACTTCAGATGGACCTCCTTTTCTCATTTCACAAACAGTCAGAATCCCATGAAGTTGAACAACAGTAAGAGTTTGTAGATCCTACTTTTCTTTAATAGCAGATACTTTTGACTCAAATTTGGGAGTTAGAGATCTTAAAACCTTTTCTACAAGAGTAGTGTCAGATATATTTTCACCCAGATTTCTCATACGATTTACATTATCATCTAGACGTAAAAATAAATTTGCAATCCTTTCTTCATTGTGCATTCTGAGTTTTCATATTGAATTCTGAGTGTTTGTAGTTTAGCACTTTTTACCTTGGCATCACCTTCATAGCTTAGAATGATTTTGTCCCATATCTCCTTTGTTGTATTCAACTACATGACTTTGAAAAAATTTGATTCGGTCAAATTTGAACGCCTTTGCATTGGTTTCATAGTTCTTTCTTGTTGCTGCATCTGTTGGAACGGAAGTTAGATATTGATAACCTCCTTCAACTATAGCCCATACATTTGCTCCAAGAGATTGAAGATAGGATCTTTTCCTTGTCTTCTAGAAGATTAAGTTGTTTTTGTTGAAGAGAGGAGACTTGATAGATGTTGTCCCATCTTGATTGCTCATCTTGGTTGATCTCCCTTCTAGAAGGACTTGCTTTGATACCAATTGTTGGGAAATATACTGAGAGGGGGGGGTGAATCAGTATTAATATCTTAAAGATAATTTTAACCTTTTCTTAACTAAATTCCATACGCGGCTTTAATGAACCCAACTCGCGTATACACGCGCACATACCAAAAGAAACTTGCATATACTGATATAATTAGAAAACCTTTTAGAAACCATCTTTAACTCAGCTTATCAATTATGCATCTATTAGTTGAGTAGTAAATATGCATAGTAACAGAAGAATAAATCATCACATAAGTGAAACACACATGAACACCAAGATTTAAGGTGGAAACCCAATTCGGGAGAAAACCACTATTGTTGTCGTCTCTGTCCTCAATATTTATTATACGGAAAACTGCTTACAATATTGTACTGATGCAGACTCATATCAATACGTAAGCATCTACCTGCAAAAGGCTGCAACCTTCTCTTGTTTTCCAGCTGCAACTAGAAGGGAGATACAACCCCCTAAACTCGTTTACCAGCCCTAATGGAAGGGAGCTTCAACCCCCCTAATCAGAACACTAACTTCTACTCGCAGGAAGCTTCTACTGCCATACTGAAGGCTTCAACCCTCAGAACCACTGCAGACCATGCTTCATCAATTTTCATACTGGATCACACAGCTTCAACACAACCCTTCATAAAGATCAACAATAATAAACTTCACCCAATACATCAAATCGAATAGTGAGATCACTGTAATCAGAACACTGTAATAACCAGATTTCAGAATCAGTATGCAAAATCAAATTCAACCCTGAACATTCATTATCTTAAAAATCATACTCTACTTTGCTTCACTGAACTCGCGTGTTTACACGCTTTCCTTAACACCAACCTGCGTATAGATCCATGAATACTGTTTTTCAGAATATGATCAGTCTCGGATCTAGATCTGAGGCTTTCGGTCAAATATCTTTTCAGAATTGCAGAACCCTTGATCAGTCAGTCATCATAACACATATTTACTCACTCATTGATCATATTTGTATATAATCAACTTAGCAGCATATACAGCAATCAAGCAACCCATATCTAAATGAAGACTTCATTGACAGACAGCATAAAAATAGTAGTAATAGCAGAAAACCTCCGCAATAAGCTTCAGAAAACCCTAACTTCAATACGCGTCTTCTATGAAGCAAAGTCGCGTATTTATGCAGTTTTACTGAGATGAACTAGTATATAGATCTGTAAATATTAATTCTGCGAAATGTTTCAGATATATAGAGCTTACCCAGATTTCTTCACTCCACTTTAGCAAACATGCACTAGGTCTCAGATCTAATTATCTCTTCAATGGATCATGCAAGAACACAGTCATTTCAGGTCTAGATATCTCAATCCATTAATCTATCCAAAGGTGCATCATAAATTCAGATTTATCAATAAAATAGAGTTCATCCTATGCAGATATACTTCAGAGAGAAGTATTTAGTGATAGCCCTTACACTTGCACCCTTTGCACTATGATATTCTTTTCCTTATACAGATTTAGCCTTTACCAATACCATGCGTCGAAACAACATAGATGTCGATGGTATTCTTGGACGAAATCAAATAGACAACATGGCGCTCAATCCTGTGGGCTAATACCATGGTTATGCCCCCTGGTATTATCTTTTTGGAGTGCAAAAGGCATACGTGACTTGGATCGTTCTTATCCACGTGTATACGCAACTTGGCTTGAACAAACCCGCATATAGAATCTTCAATATGAATATTACCAAATCTTTTGTTGGACATTACACATTTCTTTTGATGGACTCCTGAGCTTCTACTGAAGACATATACTCCATCTTTTACCAGAGAGTTGTCATTAAGGACAACATATTAAGACATAGGAAACATATTTCCAACAGAGCGCTCACATCTGCTGCCCAAGGTAGTTTAGTACTAATGTCACCAGGATGATAATTGCTTTTTCCATTCGAATTGAATGCTTATGTTCCCAATATCTATAATGTCCTATGTTTAACACCTTGGTGCCATGACATTTGATTTTGCATTTCATGGAATTGGTTTGTTTATATATTTCCCATCGTCCACTCTTAATACCCCTTGTTCCAAGAGAACTCCTTGATTGGCCAAGGAATCCGCACCTATATTGAGATTTCACTTTATATGAAATAGCTCAATCTTATTGAATTTTTTCAAAAGAAGCTTAATTTGGTGCAGGATTGGGGTTAGGCTTTGTGTTGGACTTCCTTCTACTTTACTCACCTAGTTTATTACGATCATTAAGTTGTCGAAGACCATCAAATGATGTATTCATATGGTGAATGTCAAGTTTATTCCCTGCCATAAAGCTATATATTCAGTGTGTTTGTTGGTTGACTCACATATGCCCCAAGTGAATTTAGTCTCCCTTGCTTCATCGAAGTGAAAGATGACCTCTCCGGCTCTTGTCACCCCTTATGTATATAATTTATTATTTTAGTTAGTATTATAATTCATTTATGTATAATAATTAAAAATAGTTATTATTATTTTATTTTATTTTATGAAAAAATACTTTATTTTTTTAAATTTAATTATTTTCAAAAAAAATTATGTTGTTGTTGTTGTTAAATAAAATAATAAAAAATTATTTTTATTGAATAAGCTAATAAAAATATATTCCTTAATTTAGTAAAAGACTAAAAAAAAAAATCTTCCAATCACCACCAATAATAATAATAAAAATAAAACATATACAAACACTTGATGAAAAAGATACATATGCAAACACTTCATTTTCAAAGGACAAATTTTATGATATAAATATAAGTTGTGCATGTTCAATGTGGGTAAGAGGTTTGGAGTTCTTTTATGTATTATTAAAATGAGGATCCCATGTTGGTCAATGATGGGCATTTTAAAAAGTTCATTTCAATTTCTTTAGATATGTTTTCAGTTATTTGTTCACTTTTATAAGAACATATGCGTATGTAAATTTGGATCTTAGTCTTTTCGAGTATTGGTTTTGAATGAGATGTGAAGTTATATTATTGATTCAAACAAATACAACTTAATATTCTCATGAAATGATACATAAAGGTTTTTCAGATGATTTGGCATTAATTAATAAAATATAATTTTTATAGGCTAAAGGGTATTTGATTGATTCGAAGGAAAATGAATATATTTTTTATGATGAGATCAAAATGGAATGGAGTAAGTAAATGAAAATACAGTTTTATTGTTAAATGTTATTTAAGTTTATTGGGGTAGTTGGAAGGAATGGTTCTTATTTTTTTTTACCTAAATTTAATTTGTACAAGTGACATAATAAATATGGCTTCCTTAAAAGATAGTAATAATCGGCCCTTTAAAACTCATTTATGTATTATTTATAAACTTTTTGAATGAGTACAAATTTTATTTTTGTTAAAATAAAAATGTAAATCAATCTCATTTATAATTAAAAATAAAATGATTTAGAAATTAATAATCTTGTAAAATAGGCAATTGAGTTAAAGGCTGGAATGTTGATCATCATTTTAAACTCAAAGAGATAATATACAAGTTGTCTTTAATGTGACTTTTTGAAAAGTTCTCTGATTTATTTTTCTAATATAATTTGTCTAAAATCCTACAGGAATTCATTGAAATCACAATTTTGATGGGTAAACTTTGCACAATTGAAGTGTCATAGGGGTTTTTGAGGGTGTTGAATCCATATATGAAGTCAAAAAACCAGTTTAAATAACACAAATCAAGATTTCACCTCAATTTTTTTAGTCGGATTCTGGCCAGAAAATCCACCGAAAACTCCAAAAAGTCGCATTAAAGACAACTTCGATAAAATATGCACTCTCCTCATAACTACATTTTCAACTAGACATGTTTTGTTCCTTTCCCATATATATTTTGAGGTAGTCTTTTTAATTGTTTTATGTTGGAGTTATATATGTGATGATGATGTTGATTAACACACACTAAGATCGATAAGGTCTACTATACCTTGAGAAGGTAGGAGATTACTTGAAATTCTTTAGCATTTTATTTATATGCTCAAGGCGCATTGAGAAGTGTTCCAATATCACGATAGGTTCGCTAACTTAAAAGGTCAAGAAGGTTAGTAGTGTGACAAATATTTTTAAAAATAGATCAATTGTGAGTAGAAGATGGATAAGCTAAGAGAAAGTGTTTTTCATCTTCAACCCTCTTAGTGTTGGAAAGGTGGTAGACTCTTTCATCCCATTGTGTTTTGGGAATTGACCAATGCCTAGTTTAATTGTGAAGCACATGAGAATTTGTTCTTATTTTAGCAATGGTCATTTTCTTCTTAACATTAGTCAAGATAGAGAGATATTTTTTTTATTTTTAAGATTGGGGTTGATCACTTCCTTATAATATGTTAGTTTCATTTTTCCCTCTAACTATTTATCACCCCACAATTTTTCCTTAAGTTCTGGAGCAATAATAATTTTAATTTATCCTTATTCTACAAAATTATCTCTTTCTTTATCCCCCAATGGTCTAGCCAAGACTAGGCATCCTTATGCCATCCCCGCTTGAGCCAAAGATGGGGGTTTTGGCTAGAGTTAGCAGCATTTTTAGGGAACCTCTTGGATTTTGTGTGTTTAAATTCTTCTTATACATAAGATACCTAGTCATAATCATGATTTAAATGGAGGAAATTCTTAGTTCAATCACGAGGCTAGAATAGGAAGCATTTCCTTTAATCTTGATACTGTAGGTTATAAACTATTTTTGGACCTATTTTATCTTCCTCCACAACTCTCTAGAGATACTGCAATCCCAAAGCTCGCATCCATATAAATAACATGAGTGGAAAGAGTCTCAAAGAGGAGTATTTTTTATCCATATCTAAAGAAATATTGACTTACAATTGTTTCAAACCTCACAATAAGCTTTTTATCCTGCATATATCATTTTCTCAATGCTATAATTCCAATTGAGTTGTAATCAATATCACTTCCAAGAAATTTGTAAGAAGGAACTTCCTTCAAGTAGTTGTTTTCATATATAAAAGTGCCTTACGAGGTTTTTTTGGATTTAACTATCATGACTTTAGTTTTACCAATATTAATATTCATACCCATCTTGGAGCTGAAATATTGGAGGGTTCCTAGTTGCTTGCCAAAATCATAATGGCTCCTTGCCAAAATAACAATATCGTCAACATAAAGAAGAGGAGTTAATACTATATCAGTGAGTATGGGAACAACACAACCAACACCTTTCAATCAATATTCTATCATATCAATGTATATGCCAAAAAGGGTTTGGGATAAGAGAAACCATTGTTTGACTCTAATATGGCATTTAATTTATTTTGACCGACCTTTAATGGTCTCTTCCAACCTATTCCACAATTATTTCCTAGGAATGACGTTAAAAGCTTTTCCATAGTCAACAAAACAATAGAAGGGACCAGTTTCATTATTGCGACATTCCTCTACAGTGATCTTGAGAGTAACAAAGTGGTATGAAATTGAATGATATCTCTTAAACTCAACTTGGCCTTTAGCTCTTTTACCGTGGATTTCTAGCCTTAGGCTAATCATGTTTCCCAAAATAATTCCGTACAACTTGACTAAAGTGTGGCTAATCACAATGGTCCTATAATTAGAGGGAAGGATTTTATCTCCACTTTTAATGATATGCACTATGAGGCTTTGTGTCAAAGGCTTAGGAAAGCCTTGCTTCATAGCCAAATTGAATAGCTTGTGTATGTAACGGGTGAGGATGGGCCCTCCCATTTAAAAAAAAATAGCTTCATAACCTTCAATATCCTTAGCTTTCCCATTAGCTAACCACTCAACCCAAAACTCAATGTATTCCAAAGAAAATTTGTCATCCTCTATATGGGCATTCAAATTAATGTTCGTGGTGTTAGAGGATCCATAAAGGTTTTTAAATTAGGAATTCTAGTTCTTTAAGGGAATCGAATTATTTGCTTTAGTTTTGCAAATTATAATTTTCCTCCAAACTTTCTAGGATCAAATTTAGATAGGTGTAGCAATTACTCTTGCTTTCTATTTATATAGCATTTTTCTTCCTTTTAATAAGAGCTTTGTGGTATTTATCTTATCAAACTTTAAAGATTCATTAGGAGCAACGTTAATCACTTTTCTAGCAATTTTACAATCATTATCACACCAAGGGTTGGTAGTTATATTATTATATTTATATGGCACCTCGAAAGAGAACTTGCTAATGGAAGCGGATAGAGTTGTAGTAAAATTATCATAGAGATTTTCTATGCTATCCTTAGAAGTTAAGAGGTGTAAATCCCTATTTAAATCCTTTAATAAGAGATTCATTTTACTTTTGTCAAAAAACAAGTGATTTTGATTTTCACAATTCTCTTGCATGTGACTTTTGTGCATGGAAAAGTTCAGAGTTAAGATTAAAGGTCAATGATAAGAGTCAAGCTCATGGTCATTTAAGACCTCAAAATTTGCAATTTGGTTGGAAATAGGGATATCATATATCAGATATGTCATGAAATTACTACCAAAACCATGAATACAATTCATATGGTTGCAGTTTGTCCACTTGATCATGCCATTGCAAATTATATGGTCTTGAGAACTATAGAGCTTGACTAACTCAATACCTGGTAAATTCTTGATTAAGTATTTAGAGTTTCTTTTTATCCACCAGTTGAAAAGGGTCCTCATCTAGAAAAGAGGATTAGGGTAGGAATCATTGCATACAAGAATAGTTTGTTCAGTTGCAATTCTAGCATTAAATTCTCCTAACAAGAGGATATTATCTTCATTCCTCAGACTGTGAATATATTGTTCTAGGGTTATAAGGGAAATTTCTAGCTATAATGTTTTTCTTGTAAAAGGTAGAGTTGATAGGTGAGAATAACACACTCACACACACACACACAATCATGGTGAATCGTTAAAATGGTGAAGAAAATATGGGTGAGGACCAAGATCAAATCTTCCAGTCGCAACTATAACAGTAAGAGTATGTCTAATAGCTCACAAGTTAGATATATCAATAATTTATGACTTAACAAGAGTTGGGATGCCACGTGGGTGGGATCACCTATTCTTCGAGGCTTAGCATGTTGGCCCAAACATGTCCCTTGGATTTGAACTTGGGTGGATGGGATAACAAACCATGCTCCCAACTGCTCGAGCTACCAACCCTGAACAACTCTAATATACAATAATAACAATAATAATATAATTTTAAGGTCAAAGCCTAATCAAACATTAAATTAATGTGTGATACACCCTTGTTTGTGGGAGAAGGGATCCCCTTCGCACAATGATTTAACTACTTAAATTATGGGAATTTATAAATCCTACCCCACTTTGGATCTAAACATGTGATCTCCTAAGAGGAAACATGTGCTCTTAATTATTAGGTCCACTAAAGTTGTACACCTCATAGGAAAATCCTTGAGGACTTCCTTGCATTTGTGTATAATACACAATACAAATCCATCAATATTGATTATTGTGCTTGACTTGAGAATGACATTAAGTGATACATGTAACAAAAGACAACCAACATGGAAAATTAACAGTAAGACCTCTTATATAGAATTCAAAACATTCAACCACTTAAGTTAACTCAACAAACTTATATATGTAATTATAATTAAAATAAAAATACCAATAATTACATATAATATCTTTTATTTTTACTTTAAAAAAATATAAACAAGATCTTTATATATAAAATATAATTATCCATTTTAGTCAAAATATATATATATATATATATATATATATAATTACGCTGAAGGCGTTTTATTATGGGGGTTTGACTCTTGAGTTTGGGACACTGTTCAGATTCGTCGTTCCTAACAGAATCTGAACAGATGTCCCCTTAGTGACAAATTGACACGTAGATGTCCTCTCAGTCCAGTGACAAATTGCCACGTCAAAAATTATCGTGAGCCAGTTGACCTTTTCGAAGGAATCGTGTTCGAGTTCTGTTTATTTTTATGGACGAAGCGTGTTCCTGCGGCCTGACAGTGGGATCACAGGTTACTACCCGAAAGGGTATGAGCTCAAAATATCTCTGCGTAGGTCCGTGAGGACTGAAAAGCCGGGCAAGAGGAAATACGCGAAGGAGTTTGGAAGCTGCTTCAATCTGGTGCAACCCCACAGCAGGATTTGTTGCAAATTCGTCACATTCTAAAGGAATATGGAAGAACTTCCAAACTTTTGTTGGTCTCCTCCTTCGACTTTGAAAGCCACTTTGGAAAACAAATCCCATCCATCGTCTGTGGACATGGCCTCTAATTTCATGCACTCGTCCGCCTTCATTTCTTCAATCAAATCTCTATTGCGTGTAGAGAAAATGAGTTTGTTGGGCCTGTCATTGTTTAATTTCACGTCCAATTGTTCCAGATCGAGTGTGGTCCACATGTCCTCTAACACCATAAAAATATTATCGGCCTTCAAATATGCAGAAAGTTGAATCTTCCGCCCATAAACCTCTGTGTCAACCAGCGCTGAGATCCTTCAATTCAGGGGGGACGGTCACCCAAACGAAAGCATCAAAGAGTACCTCACTAACCTCTTTGTGGGTGTTGTATACACTGATCGTATACACTGATCCTCCGAACGTGGGTAGCTTCTGTGAGCAACCTCTCGATCTGCGTCTCTGCCTGTCGTGGTGTAAAAGAGGCAATCTGTTGAGCACTGCACAACACTGAAAAATCTGTGCGCAGCTCATTAAAAGTTGCTTTCCACTTTCTGATTTGTGTAGAGAGCCTGAAATATTCTCCAAAGGATTTTGGAAGCCGTTTCAAACTCTAACAGCGATATAAGAGGATGTCTTGGAGATTTTTTAAACAGCGATATAAGAGGATGTCTTGGAGATTTTTTAAATATGTGAAGGAATCCATAAGCTTCTCCAATCTTTCACAACCAAAGAGGATTATGCGTTGGAGATTTGTTAAATTTCCATTTCTAGTTTTATAAATGAAAGAATTCTTCTGAAGGTGTAAAGCGTCATACACACTCGAGCATGTGGACTTACCTTCTCATGCTCTTGGTAGAGGAGATCATGACAACGATACCTTGGGCATTCTTTTTGTTCTTGATAGCGGAAATCATAACAGCAGTAACTTTGGCGTTCTTTTTGCACCTACTTTATTTCTTTACACCAATTCTATATGAACATTCAAACTTACACATTACACACATTAGATTATAGCTCACTGTATTAAATTATTAAATTACATAATATTACCCTCAAGAATATAGTTGCTTTATACACACAGAAAAACACAATTTCAATTGTACAAAAATGGCTTTGCTACCAAATTATTTGCATGTTTATTTATTATTATTTTCTTACTCTTGAGAGGATACGTAATGTAATAAATAAAACGTATGCATTTGAACTTCAGTTTTTAAACGTAAACGTGACTGCTTAATTAAAACTATATATTTTTAACATATTAAAGACGAGTAAACTCCTTTCGATATTAAGCGTAACCATCACATGAAAACTTACATTTTTAATAACCCCAACAACACATTTAAGTAATACACAGAGAGTTACAAACTCAACATTTCGCATTTAATGTTGCTCAGAAAGGATTCCATAAGATAAAAAAATTAGAAAAGAGATATTCCATTTATAAAATATGTATTTACAAACAAGCATATGAAAGCCAACTCTTACAAGAATATAAGAAATGAAGACAATTCTTAGAATAGCAAAAAGTATTAAAATGTTTTATAAATTTAGATATGTTGCACTCTATCCGCACTTTTTGATGATACAAGTATTGAAAATACTTTCATAGGCCATACAAATAGCATAAGGGTTACCAAAGGTCGTACCAGACATCAAATTGTAAATAATTGCATTTATGACGCGAGGCCTTTGATTCCATGTCATTGGAAGAATATTTCTAGCTATTTTTTGTTTTTTTGTTTTTAATTTAAAGTTGTGTTATTATTAAAATTTTATGAATTTACAATGGTTAGGAGTTATGATTTATTTATGACTTAGGTCATATGGGAAATCACATTATAGAAAGAATAACTAACCGCTAATTATTGTCTAAAAAAAAGTGAGTGAAAGAATTTTCAATTTAGAGAGAGACTTGTTGTCTCGTAGAGGGGAATATTAGTTCAAGAGAAAACAAAATTATGGACAATCTTATGGATTTGCATGCTCAATATTGACAATATTTGTCTAAAAAGAAGAATGGTCGTCTCATAAGTGGGAAAAACAACCTTTAGAACTAGTACTACATGGACCAAAATTGTGAGTAGAGTAGACATAACAACAGAAAAATAAAAACTCGTTACTCAAGAAGACAAACAAGTGTCTAGGTCGATGGGGTGGTCATCACTTTTGCCATGAGGTGTTGTCGATGGGCCTAGAGGTCACCCCATTTCCAGGCGAGCTATATGTCCCCCATATCCATCATCAAAAACTCCAACTCCTACAATTTGTGCATAAGGTTGTCTCGAGCTCCCTTTTGATTAACTAAAACTTTCCCTAGAAGTAACTTGACATGCCAATAGAGATCAATAGTATATAATTAGTGATTTTGATGGCTCCCGATGTTCTCGGAATTCAAAATCCGTGTTGCAACACCATCCATAACCTTCCAGTCCAAAATTCCTTGACATTCATGGCACATTTCCTCCTATGTCATGTTGATTTCCAACTAGATTTTAAATTGGGTGTGAGCTTGATAATGTTGGGATGAGGACACAATGCAGAACCGAGCACATGATCCTCCTACATTTCCATGGCCTCCATTTCCTCATCCTCCACTTCTCATTTCGTAGCAGGCTCGTTGGTCTGTCATAGCGGCATGGGGAGAAATATACAAACTGGATTGAGGAAATCTAGAGCAGAGGGATACAAAAAATGCAAATTGAAGAAGAGACTAGCACTATCTCCGAAAATGTGAAAAAATTTTAGCATTACCAAGTCTAAACCGTCCTCCTATGTCAATTCCAATGAGGGTGAAAGACATTTCCTAAGTCAATTCTAACCAGAATATTAATTTTGGCCAATTTTGATAATATCACAGTTTTGACTTAGGAAATGTGGATTTGGGGACCCACAAATAAACTTAGGCGACTATATGCCTCAAAACATTAGGCCGAGATAAAGTATCGTGACAATAGTGGAGGAAGGGGCCCAATGAGGATGAACTGCGACCCACATGAAGGTAGTGCAGTCATTGGTGTGTGTTAGAGGCTAGAGTGTTACGAATATAAATTACATAAAATAAAATAAATATAAATAATGTATATATTAAATAATCAAAATAAGGTTACGTTAAGTAATCATTAAGTTAAGTGAAAAGGCATGTCTAAAAGACATGCCTAGTCATGAAAGGCCGCCTGTCTAGGTATATAAGGAGGGCCTCATTGTAACATTCAATATCACTTGTACATTATATATATATATATATATATATATATATATATAATTACAAAATATCTCTTGTGTATGTTTACATTTAATTCAACAATCTATAAGTTTTGTTGCTTCAATGGTATCAGAGCCATGTTGCACAATATAATCATGCCAGCCTTTGAACGTTGTTCACCGCACAATATGACATTATGTGCATGTCCTGAAGGCATTGAACAATTTGGTAAAATTCAAGAAAAGCTTCAGCAATTAAAAAAATAATGTGCAAAAGTTACAGCATGTTTTAAGAAAAGTTATGCAGGAATCCATAATAAGAAAGATGATAGTGACAGTGAAGAAACGAAACAAGATGAAGAAGTAGATGATGATAATGTTCAAAATTCTGATGAAAATGATATCAATCAAGGTGATGATCTAGATGAAGAACTTGTGGCCGCCTCTGCAATCCATATACAAGAACATTCGTTGAAATTTTGGCACCACAATCATGGAGCTACATAGATTGCATTGTTGTGGATGAGAAAAATAATGAGAGCACATACACAGTTGTAGTCTTTGGGGAGCACTGGCCGGATGGAAATAGATGGCTGGAACAACAGTTGGTGGAAATTTACAAACCTGCCCAAAAGAGATTGAATATCGCGGGATACTTTCTGGAGTATTTAATTATGCAAGCATTCACTGATCTTGTTTACCACAACAAATCATTCTACACTTACTATTGGAGTAAAGAGGGGTATGGCAATGTGTCTTTTACCTTTTTATAAAATATATATAAATAATGTAAAGATTAAATAATCAAAATAAGGTTACGTTAAGTAATCATTAAGTTAAGTATATAAGCAGGGCCTCATTGTAACATTCAATATCACTTGTACATTTTATATATATAATAAATTACTATTACAAAATACCTCTTGTGTATTTTTACATTTAAGTCAACAAGCTATAAGTTTTGTTGCTTCATAGAGGCACGAGGTGGGGCCCAAGGGAATGTTGGGAAGCCTTGGATAAAAAGGAATCATGAAGCTCATTCCTCTCATTCATTCATCTATTTCGAAATTGTCTTTGACAAGAGCACGCTTGACTAGTGAGCCAAGTCTACATGTGTTGTTCAGCACACGGGTGTCTTCAAGCAGAGATCCCAGCCTTTTCTTCAATGGAATTCGAGTGCCAGCCTAAGGAAGGTGCTTCACCATAGATTCAATCAGTTTAGCAGTAGAGAGCCTCATCTATAGTGCAATTGTTTCACCAGTTGCGTAGAGACATTACCAGCTCGCAGTCCCTTGAGGGATTCACTCCGAGAGCCAAGGAGTGAGTGGAGTTTTTGCAAAGGATTTAGAAGGAAGGCTTGGAGCCTTCTGACAGGTATTTTCCAAGAATTTCGGTCACAAACAACAACGTTTTTTTAGGAGGTTCGAATTGCCTATTAGTTTAAAGAGCCAAGCCCAAGAGGGCCAATTTCTGGGGCCAAGCTTTAGGCAGACCATTTCTGGGTTTTTCTGGGTTTTTGACAAGCCTCCTCAAAAATAATTTGGCAGAATTTTCTGGGCAGATCTGAGGGGTCCAACAGGGGTCCCAACTCATCCAGCAACTAGTGGAGCTATGGGGTAATTGGGCCAAAATTCTGAGGTCAACATTTGGCAAATTCCTTCATGGGTTTTTGTGGGTTATTGGAGGAGATCTCGGGGTTAATTTTATAGAATTTTATGAGCATCAGAGGAGGCGTAGCAGAAATTCCTTGCAGCCAACAACATATTTTTGGGCAGTTTCAGCGTCGTATCGAGCAAAGAGTAGCAACAGATTAGAGAGGGGACTCATATCTTTCACTTGGGCTTTTCTAGCTTCCCTTATGCAAGCCCAGGTGCACTCTTTCCAACACCATATTGTACACACTGGTTTATTAATAAAATGGCTCAATTCAATGCAGTTCATGGAGATTTTTGGTTGTAAATGTGCTATTAATGTGTTTTTGTTATGTTTTGCTTATTTATCATTGAAAAATTCCATTAGGAATATTACAATGGTATCAGGGCATGATTTTGGCCAACTGTGGGTCTAAATCACACAAATGCTCAAGTGTTATTATGGACTAGAATTTCAAAGGCTAAAACACTAGTCCCACATTATTCTCCAGATTGAACATGTGCACAAAAATGTCTTAGTAGGAGAAATTTGAAAATGTTACTAGGAGCCTCGAGAGACTAGATGGGTTGCTCGAAGAGTGGGTGTCAGTAAGGGAAGCGAGAAGGGAAAGTAATTTTTGACTTGCACTTGAAGAAAATTAGAGGAGCATGATTATTGAAATAAATGCTAGTATCAATATTGTAGAGACAAAGATGGGAGGCAGAGGTACTCACGAGATGAGAGAGCACATACCCATTAAGGAGAGAGTTCATCCATATACATTCCAACCAATTGAGTATGAGGCCAATGGCACGAAGGAGGAGAACAAGGATACACCTAGTGTGGCGCAGGAGTCACCACTGATAAAGTTCCCTTTGGTAGCCCCAGTGGACAAATTAGAGGAGGCAGTTAAGCTCACAACCATTGATGAGGAATCTCGTTCTATCACAAAGCTTCAAAATGATAGCCACCTACAGCTGAATAATGAGAATATATTACATGTTCAGTTGTCTATGGAGGATCAGTTGGAGGCTCATGTCGAGCCCATGATGGAGGATGTGAAACCATCCTTTGGGATAGCCATTGATGAGGGGCAACATCAAGACCACATGTTGGTATTTCATCACAGTTCACTTCAGAGATGCACTGAGATGATCTAGAGTGTTATCAGCCCACCCCTAGGCATTGAATTGAGAGAGGCATAGTTTCCTAAACATACAAGAGAGGAGAACCAGGTTAGCAGCACCATTGGGTCACCCTTGCTCATTGGAAAGAGGGAGACAACACTACCTAGTCAGATCTCATGTGTTGACCTAGATATCAGGATGAGATGATCAGAGTTGCATGGGGTGCAACATTCGCATGTTAGGGTTTCTCTATGTGAGGGAGTTCATGCATTAGATCCCTCTCTTAGGGTTGGATGGCAAGATATTTTGAGTTGGTACCCTGTGGAGTGGGTTATGGAGATGGTGGTGGACCTAGGTGTAGCTCAGTAGGAGCTTTCAGGAACTGGGGATATGGGAAGCCCAAACTAGCATTGGGATCCGAGTGGGACTACCTATCATTTCCCAAGTATGTTTTTTGACTATGACCTGGATGGTACATTTGACCTAGCAGTTGAGCGTGCACATTCGCTAGGGAAGTTTCGACCAACACTAGTGTCCAATCATTTTATGGACAGACTTCTCGAGTTATCTTGGAATGACGTTTGTAAACTGGGTCACGGGGTGATCAATATACTATGGAAGGAGTTTGTCAGAGGATTTGGCATTGGTAAGCCACCATACGATGCCTTATATGGGGTTGGGGATTCTTAACCTTTGTGTGGGGCACAGAGGTCACGAAGGAGCAGAGCATTGGTGGCTTCACTACTCACACATAGGGAGATTCACTTCTTGGATCCCTTAGGGAGGATTTGGGGTGAAGGTTCATTCATCGGCAGTTATAGTGATGCGACGGTGGAGGTGATGACACCAATCGAGGGTGGGTCGACACATAGAGACACAACTCTAGGTCATCACATCCAGGGATGTGTGGGAGCATCTAGCATTGAGCAGTGGACTACTGGCGGACATGGAGGTGCATAGTGGTGTACCGTAGCGTGTTGGATTGCGTTGTGTATTAAGAGTGTCTTACATCAAATTGAGTACATGCGGGGAGTGATTGGTGTCGGTGGACACGTACGTTGCAGCATGAGACAATGGCTGGTGGTGGTACACAAGTAGTCGGGATATCTCCGTGGTGGGCAGAGACAGGCTCCGATCGGTTTATCAACAATCCAGACAAAGAGAAGGGAACCACAGGGATAGCTCCTTGTACCCCGCCTGCTCCTTACCCTTGGGGACCTACCCACCCATGACTCTCCAGTTGGGGCGTTTGGTGGAGGCATGGGTTGATGGACACAGGCTAGGGGACGGCTTGGTTTATTTCCAAGGTAGCATATGTTCCACTCCTAGGCTCACACATAGGGAGTCCACTGCGAGGGAATTGCGTGATGCACTTCTCACGAAATAGCAGATTTCATTACATGATTTGGCAGAACAAAAGTCTGTTGATTTCATGACAGACTACTACTTAGGCTCCACGAGGCTCTGGGTCATAGATGAGGGTCGTATGGGTTCTAGCAAGTAAATATAAACATGCGCAATGAAATTTCTCGCAGAGTGGGAATTATAGAGCCTGAAGAGGTTGGTGGACCCAGTGGATCCAAAATTTTCAAGGTGTGATCACTCCACTTTATGATGAGTGTGGTCATGACAAAGTTGTGGGTCCAACATTTTGGTTTGAAACATTGGAGATCACGGAGGCCTCCACTGCATGGTGAGGTAGACTTATCTTGTTGTTGCTCGGGGTCAAGATTAGCCATGGAGGGGTATATATTGGCATCATGGAGATGCCCAGGAAGGATGAGCTTGGATCTCACATGTTTTTCGCCACTAGGTCTCAGGAGAGGTGGATACAATCTACACATGGTGGGGATTATTTCATAATCATAGTAGTGCAATGTCAGCATGGTGGCACCACTCTGAGATTAGCAGTGGACATGATCATCACCGCTCTTCACAGCTCAATAACCTTTAGGGATGAGTTGGTTACTACATGGGGTGATCATGCAAATATTCCATTAGGATTTAGCAATTCACTGATGGTGTGGGGGACTTCATTAGCACGACAGGGGGGCTAGCAAGATAATATAAGGAGGAGATCACATGAGTGAGACTCTATCTCTATAGGGATTAGGTGGTATCTTCGAGAGTATACTCTTGGAGTGCATGGGATGGCCTACGTGGTAGGACAACTTCACAAGGATTTGGGTATAGTACCTCATTATCACGCTCCCCTACTCTTTGGTGGTATATAGGGGAATAATAGTACTTATACCGAGCAGAATAGTGAGTGGAGCAATGGGAGTTTCAAGTTGGACAAGATGGCTTGGGATCCTGGTATTGAGGGACTCTTTTATATCAGGACAGTACAGAGGTCAGGGACGATTCAGTGGCACATATGGGACCTTGGCACATTTTTGCAGTGATAATGGGGAGCATCAGCTAGATAGGATGCTTGTTCAAGCATTGCTCGAGGACAAGCAATTTTTGGCAGGGAGGACTGTAATATTCATCTTTAGAAATTATGTTAACCGAAATATTAATTTTGGCCAATTTTGATAATATCACGGGTTTGACTTAGGAAATGTGGATTTGGGGACCCACAGATAAAATTAGATGATTATAGGCCTCAAAACATTAGGTTGAGGAAAAGTATTGCGACAATAGTGGAGGAAGGGGCCCAATGAGGATGAATTGTGGCCCACATGAAGGCAGCATAGTGATTAGTGTGTGTTAGAGGCTAGAGGCACGAGGTGGGGCCTAAGGGAATGTTGGGAAGCCTTGGATAAAAAGGAATCATGAAGCTCATTCCTCTCATTAACTCATCTATTTTGAAATTTTCTTTGACATGAGCACTGTTGAAGAGGTAAATCCCCTCTGCGGACAGAGGCAATCCCTACTAGCCCAGATCAGGTCTAGCAACAATCAGGTCACGTAGTGACACAAGTTTCTAGTTACCAAACGACAAAACATAATGAATTGCCTACCTTAGGTCCTACGCAGTGGTCGTTGAAGAAAGGATGACGCTTCCCGTTCCTCGCTTGGCATATCACGATCCTTCCACTTAACGCGTCCGAACACCTGCACACATGCAAAGGATACAACGATACACAGTGTAAAATCTAAATCTTGTAACCATACATCAGTCAGAGAGGATTTAATTCATTGCATCAAAAAATTAGACACACGACAAGGGTTTCGTGAGACTGTGGATAATCCGGCAAACTCTCCAGTAATCAAAAAAATAGACACACGAATGAAACCATAATCAAAGTTGCTTATCATTAAAATAAAAAAGGAAAGATACAACCGAAAGCTCTGACGCTTGATCTTCCTTCGGCGGGGCTAACAGCAGAGCACATCTCAACGAAGCTTGTCGGAAACGGGAAAAAGCCCTCTCTCTTCGGCTTGGCTGTCAAAGGCTATTTGGTGATAGTCTCCTTGCTACAAGTTCAGCTCTTCTAGCTTGCTAAGGGAAAAGGCAAGCTTATATAGATGGTGGAAGGGGAGTTGGGATCCCTACAATTATGGGATTGGCCCTATCTCTAAGGAAGCTTCCGTGATAGGTGGAAAACCACCTTCCATACATGGAGATCCGGCTTGTTCAAGAGTTTGTTGGAATCAAACTTCCGCCATTTATTTTTAAAAAATACTCCTTATTAAGCTCGGGCGCGAGTGAGACACCGGACAAACAGCGCTGCCTGGCACGCCCTCTATGGTGGATTTCCCCCATTGGCGTGAGGGTTGAACTGGATAATTGCGCCAAGGCAAAAAGATCTGTTTTTAGGGTTTTTTAGAGGAAACTTTCTTCAAGGGAATGATTTCCCTTATACAAGGGGATGCCATGAAAGTGGTTTCAGGCTATGTCACTACTCACAGGTCACGGGAAAAGCCCTCCAATGTGCGGGATGGAGAATTTCAGGGATGGTGACAAAATGATGTGTAACAAATGCCCCCTAAAGCATGCGGCCCGAGAGAGAGAGAGGGGTGAAATGCTTTATGAGAACGTGCCCAACTGAAAACACTGTCGTCAGAAGACCTGCATGTAAATACAATTGATATCTCTGATAAATGATATGTGGTATGGGTGCAGCCATCCATAATAGAGTATACAATAATCAAGATCCAAGGTATGGACGCAACCATCCAAAAAGGATCAACAAGTAGACTCAGGTATGGTCGCAGCCATCCAATGAAATGATTCATGTAACTAATCATGATAATCCACAAAATCCGCAGCCTGGATTTCATCAGACAACATCCAGGGTCTTTCGCTCCATCTCTACCCGAACAGAGTACAAGTCCTAGCATGTGAATAAGTGAGCTGAAGTCAAACATGCAAGAACATCATCTGATTACCATCCAATAATGAAAGCTGTTAACAGACGCGAGAGGTACCACCAATAATGAGGATGGCCCTCAAGGTACAATAGGTACAATCCACGGAATGTGAATAGTGAGCTAGCGTTGAACACTCGCAGAATCACTCGATCGAAGGCCAATGATGAAAACCTTGTGTCGAATCTAAAGAACCTGCCATTGAGGCATGCAGGCTCCAAGGTACCAAAAGGGAGTCTCTAGATCAGCTTCCTGGATAATGAACTGAAGTCGACAGGAAGTGACCTTTATCGAAGGTGGGCCATAGTGCTTCCCACATCATCGATAAAAGACATAGGAACATAATGTTTGTGAATCAGGATCAGTAGAGAATCAGAGGGAGGTTGAAAACTACAAACGCCAACTTCTCTTGAACATATCAGCAGCACGACAGTGGATTTGGCAGTATTTGACATCAAAAGGATCTGAGGTCATGATTGACGAGGCAAAGAGCAGATGATCAGTCAAAAAGGATTACCCAAACCCATGGAGGAAATCAGGAAACAAGATGAGATGTCTCCAACCCAACACGAATGGAGACAAGTTCCATGTTCAAGAGTGACATACTGCCAACACGACGATGGTGCTGGTTCCATTTTTACCCCACCATTTCTGGCGAGTACCCCAATTATTTTTGATAACAAGCTTGAAGGGGATAGCATATGCTTGTGATATAAGTCCGCCCTTCGGGCGAATCCATCCTAGTGCATTTAACGAGTCGTAGGAAGGAGAAACTCGGAGAACGTCATTTCGACGGAATCCAATGTCATCAGGGTTTAACGAGTCTGACAAAGGAAGAACTCGGCGTCTTTTCATGTTTAGAGAGTTTGAAAAGACAGCGGAAAAGAAAACTCCACAGGTCCCTTTTCGTAGATAGTTCCCCAGATCCGAAAAGGTAGAAAACAATATCCGGGAAAACCTCCTAGTCGCGATAGGCTAGGGTATTCCTTTTTCGTAAATAACTATCCCAAATTAAAAAAAGGGGTAAACGTATATTGGGTAGATGTCGTTTCGCAGCCAATTTAACGAGATCAAAACGATAAGCAACTCGGCAATATTTTCATGTTAAAAAGTCAGAAAAGAGCTGAAAGATGACTTCACTTGGAGGAACGAGTGGTATAAAGGGTAGCAACTGGTTCCTATAACGGTGGAACTACTCACAACAAGTAAAGGTTAAGAGGCTAGCTAACAAGACCACTCATCACAGTGGTTCCTCAGGAATGGGTAAAACAACCAAGTTAAGGCATATGATCGGCCAAGCAGATAGTGACGGTGGAATGAGAAAACCAAGGTTCATATGGCAAAATAGGCTGATAAAATGGCAATCAAGAGAGGTAAAATGTGAATGGTTTCATTTTTATAGAAGCTTGAAATCAGGAAACTTTGCTTGAAGTTGGTTTCATTTTTACACAAGCTTGAAACAAAGATAAACTATGCTTGAAACCGGTTTCATTTTTACACAAGCTTGAAACGGAAACAAACTATGCTTGAAAAATTAAGCATGCCCCCAACATGGTGACTCAATCCGAGGTACATGCCCCCCAAGCTTCAGTCCATATAAATGCCAGATGGAGTGAAGGTTCAAGTTACGAGATCAAGAGAAAGACTCGACTGGGATTTTACGAGATCTTATCAAAGACTCGAATTGAACAGGAAAGTGTTTCATTTTTTTAACGAGGTTGACACATTAAAAGAACTATCCTCATGACCTAATTCATTTTTTAACGAGGTTTACATAGTAAAAGAACTATCCTTTGGACACCTTGTTTCATTTTTTAATGAGCTTGACACAAGAAAACAAACTCTGCTCTGACGAGCTTGTTTCATTTTTTAAGGAGCTTGACACAAGCAGATGAACCATGCTCCGACAGACCTCATCATAATGAATAAGAACTCAAAGCTTCCAAGAGTTCCACGTCCGATGGAAGGAAAACATCTTGGAAGTCTGGACCCAATGCCCCCAACACAAGATGTACAACGGCACTATCACTGAATACGGGCACAGGACAGGTAGCCACATAATTGACATGCAGCGGGGATGACACAACTGGCGGATAAAGACCCAGCAGGGTTGATGGTGGACTAGCTTCCATATTAGGACCAAAGAACGCAAGTTGATCGATGGCCACAATCCAATCTTGGTGCGGAAAACACATCACACGAAAGAGGGAGGATACAAGCGCTCCCATGGCATAAGTATAATCATGGCCCAAGAGTAAATTAAATTCCAAGGGGCCAAGAACAACCATCACGTCCATATGGACAGTTTTCCCTCCTAAAGTAACAGGAAACTTCGAAAGGATCCCTAATGGTTGACTAGTTCTTCTGTTAAATGCCAACAGATTCTGAGTAACAGGCACAAGTGGCAGTGAACCAAAAGCTTGCCAAGTAGTGGAAGACAGAATACTAACAGACGTGCCTTCGTCTATAAAGGTGTTGGGTACAACCAGATGGGAGGCTTGTACCATGATCTCAAAGGGCACATAAGAAGGAAGGCAATAGCCTGCGAATCGACTCCAATCGAAGGAAGCAACCAAACTACTTGGAGGGGCTACCATCGAACCGAGATGGTCTTCCCCTGGTGTTACAGAAGAAGAAGGAGCATCCTCCACGACCTCCATTACGCAGTTGGGAGGGGTATCCTCCGGGACCTCCATTACGGGAGGTAGAGGAGCAACTTCTTGAGGTATAGGGACAGGAGAATCTTTCTCCAAGTTCGAAGAATCTGAAGAAACCATAAGAACATGAGGGGTGTGAGGTCCACTCTCAATGGAAAAGACCTGGTGTACCGTAGACGGGGCCAGCTCAACTGATCCCACGACCAATGGTTGGTCGGGAATGGATTCCTGAATTTGAATTTCTGGGGGAGCGAGATTGACCAAGGATGACTCCTGACCAACTGTACGATCAGCTGGTGGAGGATTCAAAGAAATTCGTTTATAACCAGCCGAGAGGCGTAGTGTAGAAACAGTTGAGTTGTCGAAAACTCTCTTGGCTTCGTCCATACGGACAAAGGTGAATGGCATGATGCCCTTCACACAACTTACAGGGATTAGTAATCTTACCTTGCTTCTTAGGAGCCTTACTAGCACTAGTTGAAGACGTGCCCCCAACTTGACTCCCAGAAGCCAAAGGCAACGGCGGGCGACCATTGGACCATAATTCGAGCACCTTGGGAATGCCAAGGTAGTCTCGAAGAAGATGGTCTGTTGTGCACAACATGCAAGGGAACTTGAATTTCCATGGAGGGTTGGGAGGTTCATCAAGAGGAGATGTTTTAGAAGCAATAGCTGCACTCTTAGCCTCTCCCTTATCGGACTTCTTCTTCTTCTTAGCCACCTGGTTACTCGTGCAATCCAGACTTTCACCAGGCGAAGTAGAAGAGGAGGATGCAAAAACAGGCGAAGAAGGGGAGAGGTCCACCTTGGAATCAACATGATTTTGCTCAGGTGGGGGAACTGATTGAACAGTAGACAGGACATTTGGGACCACGGAGGTAGAAAACAACCAAACAGGCAACCCAACAGTTAACCCAAGAAGGGACAATGTTTCCATATAAGGGGCACCAACATTCCCAAAAGGAGGAAAATGACCCGGATTCCCATCGAAGGGGATTCCTTGGTTGGTGAACTCCGGAAAAATTGCCATCAAAAATAACTTAAAACAACACCCTAAGGAAACTAACTTTAACCAGGAATATTTCGTGGGCAGTTAATTTTAAAACATTGAAACAAAACTCTGTTTTTTCATATTTTAAGAGTCGAGAAACAAGAAAAAGGTGACTCTATCACTTTCAATTTGGAAACAAGCGTGAAAGGACAAGCTCTTGATGATCTTTTCAAATTTAATGAGTTAGAAAATATCGAAATGACTACTCTGGTAATCTAGGCAGATGGGTGTACCAGATATCCGTGAACTTCCATATACACCTTGGTTAAAAAATGAAATAGAAATCAACCAAGGAGTTGACATACGTGCAGGTAATCTCCCCGAATGTTGTGTCTGATGTATCACGGGTATAAGGCGACAGACTCGGCTTCCTATGGGTAAGAGATAGCAACCTAGTGGGGTCTCCCTTTATATACGCGACGGTATGGGGAGCATAAGTCCGTACTAGTGCTGTCTAAAGCCAGATGGCGAACGACAGCTACTAGGTTTAACGACGCCGGAACACGTCACTAACCTAGACCTCTAGATATTTCGTTAATGTTTCAATGTTGCCTTAAGGTAAATTGAACAAATTTTAGAGTTGATCTTCAATTATGTTTCAATTTCAGGCCCTATCGAATGTTGTATCTCAAAAATCCTCTAAATGCACACTACATGCCACAATATACCACTTTGTTCGATGAAGAGCTAACTACGGGAAGGTTGAGAGCTTTTCAAACAATAAAAAAATGATCACAAAACATCCACTACTGTCTCTAATGCACACTAATGAAACTAAAAACTTTTCTTTTAGAGTTATATAGCACTAATAATGCGGAAAAGATCTCAATTTTCACTAACTAATAAAAAGAAAAGAGATTTGTTTTTGTATTTTCAATGTTTTTAGAGCAAGCACACCAAACGAAATGAAAAAACTAATGAAGAAACCAATTCGAGAAATGATAGTGAAAGAGTCGAAACAAGCAAGTTCACTTAATGCAAACACACACAATCAGAACTCAAATTGATGGAGAAATCCCTCAAATCGAAGAGGAATCCCAGAAGACTCATGCAAACCGTGTAATCTACGCTCGAAATGAGACAAAGCGAAACTTGAATGAAAAAGAGAGGAATCACTCAATTAACGCAATGTTACAATGGAATCCAACAAAACGAATGCAAGGAAGCGAAAACGAAGTTGACTGGGAAAACAAGGACCAAAAACTCCCACAGGAGGCTCCGCACCCTATAGCACCTAGAAGCCCTAGGGATAGGATGCAAAACTGATGGTAGAGGGCAAACAACCGGAGGATAGAGGTCAAACATAGTCAACAAGGACTTCAAGGCACTCAGACAGTCAGACAAATAACACCAGAACCAAATATCAGACTCAGAGGGCTCAAAAACAAGTAAACCCTAACACCAAACAGGGTTGGCGCGATTGTTTGGTTGTATCCTACGCCAAAATAGTGTTGGCGCGGGGGCCTAACTAGCAACAGGCGCCAGTTGGCACGAATGTCAGGCTATAAACCACGCCAATCAAGTTTACTAAGGAAATAAATGAAAAAGAGAAAACAGAGAGTAGATCAGGTCTTGTGGGGGCTAAACAGGGTTTTACACCGAAAGGAGGCAAACTAGAAAAGCAAGTCAATCAAAGAAAAGCCAAGAACAACCAAAAGAGACAAGACAAACTCCAACTAAGTCCCCAACGGAGTCGCCAGTTTTTTGGAGAGGTAAATCCCCTCTGCAGACAGAGGCGATCCCTACTAGCCCAGATTAGGTCTAGCAACAATCAGGTCACGCAATGACGCAGGTTTCTAGTTACCAAACGACAAAAACATAACAAATTGCCTACCTCAGGTCCTACGCAGTGGTCGTTGAAGAAATGATGACGCTTCTCGTTCCTCGCTTGGTAGATCATGATCCTTCCGCTTGACGCATCCGAACACCTACACACATGTAAAGGATACAACGATACACAACGTAAAATCTAAATCTTGTAACCATACATCAGTCAAAGAGGATGTAATTCATTGCATCAAAGAAATAGACACACGAATGAAACCATAATCAAAGTCACTTATCATTAAAATAATAAAGGAAAGATACAACCCAAAGCTCTAACACTTCATCTTCCTTCAGCGGGGCTGACAGCGGAGCACGTCTCAACAAAGCTTGTCAGAAACAGGACAAAGCTCTCTCTCTTTGGCTTGGCTCTCAAAGGCTGTCTGGCAATAGTCTCCTTGCTACAAGTTTAGCTCTTCTAGATTGCTAAGGGAAAAGGAAAGATTATATAGGTGGAAGGGGAGTTGGGATCCCTACAATTATGGGAATGGCCCTATCTCTAAGGAAGCTCCATGATAGGTGGAAAACCACCTCCCATACATGGAGATTCGGAGCCAAACTCCCAACTTATTTTAGAGATTCGTTTAGAAGTTTGTTGGAATCAAACTTCCACCATTTATTTTTTTAAAACACTCCTTATTAAGCTTGGCGCGAGTGAGAAACTGGGACAGAGTGCTAGTTGGCGCGCGCTCTATGGTGGATTTTCCCCATTGGCGCGAGAGCTAAACTGGCTAGTCGCGCCAAGGCTAAAAAATCAGTTTTTAGGGTTTTGCAGAGGAAACTTTCTTCAGAGGAATGATTGTCCTTGTCAAGGGGGGTGCCATGAAAGTGATTTCAGGGTATTTCACTGCTCACAGGTCACAGGGAAGGCCCTCCAATGTGCGGGATGGGGGATTGCAGGGACGGTGAAAAAATGTTGTGTAACAAGCACACTTTAGCAGTGAGCCAAGTCTGCATGTGTTGTTTAGCAGACGGGTATCTTCGAGCGAGGATCCCAGCCTTTGATTCTGTGGGCTTCGAGTCCTAGTACAAGGAAGGTGTTTCACCATAGATTCGATTAGTATAGCATTAGAGAGCCTCATCTCTAACGTAGTTGCTTCACCAGCATTGTAGAGACATTCCCAGCTGCGTAGAGGCTGTGAAGTCCCTAGAGGGATTTACTCTGGGGGTCGAGGAGTGAGTGAAGTTTTTGCAGATGATTTGGAGGGAAGGATTGGAGCCTTGTAACACTAATTTTCCAAGCATATCAGTGGCATCCAACAATATTTTTATCAGGAGGTCAAAATTTCCCAGCAGTTTAGAGAGCCAAGCCCAAGAGGGCCAATTTCCAGGGTCAAGCTTTGGGCAAACTCTTTCTGGGTTTTTCTGGGTTTTTGACAAGGACCTCAGGAAAAATTTGGCAGAATTTTTTGGGCATATCTTAGGGGTCCAACAGGGATCCCAACTCAACTAGTAGTTAATGGAGCTAGGGGAAAATTGGGTCGAAATTACGAGGTTAACATTTGGAAAATTCCTTCATGGGTTTTTGTGGGTTATTATTGGAGAGCCTAGGGTAATTTCCCGGAATTTTTTGAGCATTAGAGTAGGTCGTAGCAGTATTTCCTTGCAGCCAACAACATATTTTTGGGCAGTTTCAGGGCAGTATTCAACAGAGAGCAGCAACAGCTTGGAGAGGTGGCCCATATCTTTCACTTGGGCTTTTCTATCTTGCCTTGTGCAAACCTAGGTGCACTCTTTCTAGCACCATATTGTACTCACTGATATGTTAATAAAATAGCTCAAATCAGCGCAGTTCATGGAGCTTTCTGGTTGTTAATGTGTTATTAATTTTTGTATGTGTTTTTGCTATGTTTTGCTTGTTTATCATTGAAAATTTCCATTAGGAATATTAGAAGGGAGCCAAAAAAGTGGATTCCACGTCGAAAATCATGGTAGGAGGAAAAAACAGGGAGGAGAGAGCCTGAGTATAAATGGAAACCATATTCAAGAGCCAGGAGATAGCCCCTATTGAGAAACCAATACTAGTAGATTAGGGTTTTATTTATTATTTCTTGATAATTACTTTTGAATTATGTTGGTTTCCTTTACTTCTTTATTATATTATATTTCATCAAGAAATTACCAAATTATGTGTATATGAAGGTCACAAAAAAACGAGACACAAGATGTAGGCACTCTGTTAGGGAAAATCCCCTCTTTAGGGGAAAACCTACTCAAAATTATCTTCCTTCAATAGTTTTCCTTGAGACCCTTCAAACTATAAATAGACCAAACCTTCCTCCACACCAAGTCAACACTTCTAGATCTTTGAGCAGCAGTTTCACCCCAACAAATTCGACTATGCAGCAACATGCAGCATCAGGCAGCAATTGGTAGCAACAACACTAGAAAAACTTTGATATTCCAAACTAGGGCACGAGAGAGAGAAAGAGAGGGGGAGAGAGGTGCCAAAACTTCAATTTTATTCTTCTACTTTACCTTAGCCAAACTCACACTCCTTGTAGCCTCCTTATCCCACTTCACACTTTTCCCAGCTACTCCTTGAGATATTGAACTTGAGTGAGTGAGATGGTTCAAATGAATTCGATCCGCTCCAATATATAGGCTCCACTCCTTTATAAGGCCGATTTGGTGTGGAGGTGACATAATACATATTTTACTAAAAAATAATTATGTTTACATAATTCGAAAGCCCAAGAAGGGTCTTATAAAAGGTATAATGACTCTAATGACCCAATATTAATCCTAGGAGTCCACAATTGGGACTTTGACTAATATAATTATGACCCAAGCATGAAACCCATGCTTTAATAATTCATTGAAATAATAATAAAAAATTTTATCTTTATTCTGTTGACAAGTACATTACATAGTGACTCAATTACATTTATGAAGACCGAACATAGTTACAATTTTCAACGCTCCCTCTTAACTTGGGAGGTATTCATAAGAAGATATCAAAATATATGAACTATGAATAATTTAGGCACCACAATGCCATGGATTATATTCCTATCCAGGGAAATATATCGAGATAAAGAGGTGGTACTACGATGGACTAAAACTTTCAGCCTCTCTAGGTACCATCAAGCTTACTTGCTAACCATCAACCCGAGGATCTAGGTGTGTATTTGAGGTCAAATATCTAATACTAACACCACCCTCCCTACTTCAGGAACTAGACATCAATAGATAATGTCACCCGGATCTCCTCCCAGGCAATGCTTCACTCACAAAGCCTCGACAAATCCCTTCCAAATTTTATGAACAAGATCAACAATATCTATTAAACCACGCATGTTTCTAATATATTCAAACTTCTTATTAGGAAGAGACTTTGTTAGTATGTCAGCTACCTATTCATCTATCGAGACATACTCCAGCTTCATGATCCCATCCCGCACCAAGTTCCTAATATAGTGGAACTTATTGTTGATATGTTTCATCCTAGCATGAAACATGGGATATCCATACATCTTGATATAGGTTTGGTTGTCACAATTGATCACAGTAGGACCTTGAGGCTTCTCAAACAAATATATCAAAATATTCCTTAAATCATACAACCTATTTTACTACTTCACATGCAACCACATATTCTGCCTTAGCACTACTCAACGCAACGAGATCTTCACATAAAATATTAGGGGCTAATATTCGTAGGTAGGCTAATTGTCCATGCTTTTTCCAAAAAAAAAATTCGCCCAAATTTTATAGTTTAAAATTATTTTACCTTAAAAATCGCCAATATTATATATTGTCTAATATAAAATAATTATAAATCTAAATATTTTTACAAAATTATCATCAAACATTTTAAAATTTGGATATTAGGGACTAGTAAGATTCGCCAAGGTTTCTAAACTTAAAGATAAACTTTCATCCTTAAAATTTTCCCTGGAGATCTTGCTTCCTACTCATCCATGAGACCATAGCAACTCCCAAACTAAAGCATCAAGCACAAGTGCTTCTTCCATCGGTCTCACTTTCACCCCAATCAGAATATGTGAAGCCAATTAGTTTCACTTCCTTACCATCATACTTTAGGGAGTGATGTATAGTGCCACAAAGATATCTCAATATTTTTTTGGCAGCTATCCAGTGATCATGACGAGGCTCCAACTGAAACTGACTAAGAATGTTTACAACAAAATAGATAGTCGGCCTAGTGTTTACGAGATAAATTAGGGAGCCTACCAACTTTTGATATGAGTTAGGATCCACAAGGCTTGAGTCAAAGCTTCTCAACTTCTTGAGATTGGTGATCATAGGAGTAATCATGGATTTAGAATCCATCATCCCAAATTTCTGCAACAATTCGATGATGTAATGTCCTTGCCCCAAATATATATCCCTAGGTTTATGCCATACTTCTAGACCCAGGTAATAGTGCATAAGCCCTAGATCCTTCATCTCAAATTCAATTGCCATCATCTTCTTGCACTCTCAAATTCTTTGCTCCACACCAATGATGAATAGATCATTCGCATATAGTAGAATAATTACTGGCTCGTTATCGTCAACCTTGATGTAGATATTTGGATCAGTAGCACTCTTCACGAACCCAATTCTTAAAATATATGCATCCATTCTTGCATACCATGCCCTAAGTTCTTGCTTCAAACCATATAGGGCCTTCTTGAGTCAACATACATGATTATCTCTATTATTTACCTCAAACCCTTCAGTTTGTTCAATGTATACTCCCTCATCAATGGTCCCATTCAGAAATGTAGTCTTCACATCCATTTGAAGGATATTCCAACCCATTGTAACGACCAATGAAACCAAATATCTAATGGTAGTATACCTTGCAGTAGGTGAAATTGTTTCTTCATAATCAATGCCTTCCTTTTGAGAGACACCCCTTGCAAAAAATCTAGCCTTGTAATTGTCTATGCTTCCATCAACTGCTTGTTTGATCTTATAAATCCATTTATAGGTGACAACCGATTTGTCACTAGGTCTCACCCAAACTCCATTTTTCATGATGAATTGATATTCTTCCTGCATTTTCTTCTTCCAAAATTCTTGATGTGCAACTTATTCATGTAGATGGTTCAACTTCAATTAGTTTAGTTATATATGCAACATATCCAGAGTATCTCTTCAACCTTTTTCTTTCTCTGAAGGTTCCTTTTGTAGCTTCATTTCCTTCAACATATTTGAGGGTTTATTTTAACCAATTTGGCCTTTTCCTAGTGGTTAGTATGACCACAAGTTGAATAGGCTCACTTGGTCCTTCTTATTCTTCATGAATTGTAGTAGGATTTTAATTGTGGTGTACTTCTTCTTATTCGAAGATAGGTATGTCTTCATCATCAGAATCAATACGAACATCCTTGGATATTTTTTAGGCTTGATTTTCATCAAATATGACATCCCTGCTTACTTCAATATGTCTTCCTTCTTTGATGTCTAGTCTATATGCTTTTGCACATAGACTATAGGCAACGAAGGTTCATTTGATTCTTGTAGAGTCCAACTTCTTTCGCTTGTCTTTTGGAACGTGGATGTAGGCAGGACTCCCAAAGATTCGAAGATGGTCCACAATCGGCTTCTTTCCAATGAATACTTCCTCAGGTGTGATGTTTTCAAGAATTCTATGAGGAAACTATTTTGAATGTATATATTTGTCATCATTGCTTCTCCCCATAAGAATTTTGGTAGGTCTTGATCAAGGATCATTATTTGAATGCCTTCTTCAATTGACCTATTCGGTATTTCAGCTACCCCATTTTTTTCGGGATAGTAGGGAAAATTGAGCTCCCTCTTAATTCATGATTCTTTACAATATGCAATCAAATCTTTGGAAGTGTATTCCCCACCATTGTTAGATCTCGGAGTTTTTCTTCTTCTTTTAGTTACGGTTTCCACTTCAAATATAAACTCCTTGAATTTTTCAAATACTTCTTCCTTCTTGAGAAGGTAGATCCATGTCTTTCTAAAATGATCATCTATGAATGTGTTGTGTTATTAAAAAACTCCCCCATTATTTATATTTAGTTACCTTAGGAAATAATGGGGACCCTTTTCAATTTTTATTTTGGGACAATAAAATATTTTTTATTCTTGATAGGAAAAAAATTTCATATTTAATGGATACACTTGGATCCTATTGACTATAGGACTTAAATGAATATGCCAAAATCCCCATCGCATATCACTTATCTTAATTCCAATAACCAGCACACAGAGCGCTCTATCGAAATTTTGTGATGTGATATTACCTGAATGCATTAATTAGTGTGTAAAGGCTTTAAAAATAAAAAAAGAATGATAACAAAGGAAAAAGCTCCCCGACAGACATGGTAACATAAACCATTGGTAGGACCTAATGGTTTATGTTAGGTTTTATTCAAGTCTAGCCCATCTCCATGTTCTCCCACTGTATGTACCAGATAAACTCATGGCCAGAGAAATTTCCTATCAAATAGTCGGGAATGGGTTAACCAAAGTCTTAAAGGAAGCTAAAAAGTCTACCTGACCATCATTTCCTATTAATTGTGGAGTATATGCTTTAGATAATTTCAAGCACGTTGTGCTTGAAATCAATAAAATTTAGTATTTAAAATTATCTACCATGCCCAACAGAAAGTTTGACCCAAATAAAGTGGCTCGAGACTTTACATCCCAGGTAAAAGTCAGACAATTCATTCATGAGCCTGATGACTATGATGATATGTTTGAGCCTACTGAAACATATTCATGGGTCGAAAAGCTAGCATCAATTCGTCTTGATCTAGAACAACTTGCCAAGTTTAAGGATTACAAATACACGTGGTTGGAAAATATCCCTCTAGACATGTTGAGGGTATATCAACCAATTTTACAGAAAGAATAGGATTTGGAGTAGCCTCCAAAGGACACTAAGGTCCTACAAGGAATAAAAGGAACCACATCCACAAAATAATAGGTTGTCAATACTTCCTTTAGTAGTAATTTGGACGAGTTTTGGAACCAGTTTGATCAACATATCAAAGGAAAGCAAGAGGAAAACACTTATGAGCCTAAAGAGATAAGAAACACTCCTCAAGGCAATAGACAGAGCCCGCTTACTATTAGGGATTCTGACAAAGCAGTCAGTACAAATGAAATTGAGTTCATCCCAACATTCCCCTCATCAGAAATTTTTCTCAAGATAGAATAAATCCCTCCTCTTGACATATTTCACAGTCCCAAACATCGGGTTGTAATGAGCAGACAGAGAAAGAGAAAAAGAGTTGAGCAATCCTAGACACTAGTTCTTGGAGATATACCAATGGAAGTGGTGTGGAGAGATCCGCAAACCAATCCTTATGAAGATTTAACAATATTTTCACAGTTTGCAGGTGCTTATGCAATTGCTACAATTGACAAGGCATCATAAGTCCAGCAATTGGTCAAGGAAAAGGATGATAAAATCCAACAATTAGAGCAAGAGTTGTTAAAGGAACAAAACAGTATTGATCACCAGCGGTAGACATAGTTGTCACAACTTCAACATAGCTTTGAGCAATTGAAATTTTAGCATCAGGATGATATCAAGGTCAAAGATACCCATATTCAACAACTCCAATTCACAATTGACCAACTGAAGGAAAATCCAAAAATTGAAGACTTTAAGAAGGAAGAAATGGAATTGAACACTCTTTTGGACCAGAAACAAGTAATCTTTTGTCATAAATTAACAATCATCAATGATCTATGCATCAAAAGTGATTCGTTAATGAATCAATCACCCGATTTGAGGAAAAATTTTGATGAAATTGATGAAAAGATATCAGATTTTATCACTTGGCAATACAATGTGGAGGGCAGAGCGAAAAATCTTCCCATAATAGAGGATTCTCACAAAGAAATCCTCTTTACTGATTGGGACATACAACTAAAGCAAGAATAAATGGTTGTCTTCATAGCAAGAGACGTTGCAAACAACATTGCTAAAACTGTCATTAAGAAATTATTTGGTGCCAATATTATTCAAGAATTCCCACCTGTTTCTCTTCCCAATGTTAAATTCTTACTGAAAATGGCAAGAAAATTCAAAGGTAAATGAAGAAAGCATTAAGAAGATGGAAAAACTCACCTGGGAAAAATACTGGCAGTATCTTGTCAAGACACACAGCCAATAGCTAAAGTTGCATTGCCTTGCTGACACATCCCCCCACATGCTTCCTGCATTATCAGATGCAATGTATACTGGACAGTTGCACTTAAATCCAGCTTAGCCCCCTAAAGTGTAGCCAATGTTAGGTATTTACAAGCTAAAGAAGCAAATGGCAAAGGAGACAACATCATACTCTTTAGCTCGTCATACAAACATATTTTTTTGTCCTATTATCTCTAATTTTAAGGAGAGTTGTTTAAACCTCCTCAACACTTTGTGTATTTTCTATTTTTACATTTTGAGTACTTCCTATATAAACCCTTGCATGCATACTAAGAAATGGTCTTGAAATTTGTAAAGAAGGCTTTAAGAAGTTGCACTTTTGTACATTTTAAAAATAATCTTAATAGAAAAACTTGACCAGAGCTATTTCTTGCATGAGCAAAGTAAAAATATATCGGGTAATTCTACCTTTATATTGTTGTTCTGTTATATGTCATTGATAGCCATACTTCCTTTAATTGTTTTGTTATATGTATCTTTTAAACACAATTGCGCATTAATTCACTTTTGAACATGCAAAGATTGCCATCTTTTGATATATGTACAAGACATTCAGTTATTTGATGTGATATGAGTATAATAAATTAATTTGATTAACTATTTAAGAAATTAATTATCTTTAATTGTTTTCGCTTCTGTAAGTGTTTGATAAATCTATATTTCCATACACTAAGGATGATCTTTGAAATCTCATACAAAATAAATATAATTAAGTTCTGGGATATAGATAGGTATATATATATACTTTCAAGTTGGTTATCACTCCCATTTATAATTTATCCAGTTATAAATACCTCACACCCACTCAATTATACTTTCAGGAACTTAAAAATTGTTCCTTATCCATTTGGTATAGTGGCTCCAAGTAGGGAACTTAAAAACCGTTATTTATCTGTTTGGCATTGTTGTTTAAACCTCCTCAACATTTTGTGTATATGCTAATTTTACATTTCAAGTACTTACTATATAAACCCTTTCATGTCTACTAAGAAAGGGTCCTGCAATTTTGTAAAGAAGTATTTGAGAACTTGCACTTTTGTACTTTTTAAAAATCATCTTAATAGAAAGACTCAACCAAAGCTATTTCTTGCATGAGCAGAGTAAATATATATATCGGGTACATCTACCTTTATATTGATGTTATGTTATATGCCATTGATAACCATATTTCTTTTAATCGTTTTGTTATATGTATCTTTTAAACACAATTGAGCATTAATTCACTTTTGAACATGCAAAGATTGCCATCTTTTGATTGTACAAGGCATTCATTTATTTGATGTGATATGAGTATAATCAATTAATTTGATTAACTATTTAGCCAAATTAATTATCTTTAATTGTTTTCACTTATGTAAGTGTTTGATAAATCTATATTTCCATACGCTAAGGATAATCTTTGAAATCTCATACAAAATAAACATAATTAAGTTATGGGATATATATATATATATATATATATATGTATACTTTCAAGTTAGTTATCTCTCCCATTTATCATTCATCCAGTTATAAATACCTCACACCCACTCAATTGTACTTATTGGGAAACTATTCGCATTATCTCGAGTCGGAGCCACTATAACAAACAGAAAAGGAACGATTTTTAAGTTCCCGAACAGATGGTCATCCCCCAATGTTGTTGCATCAATTTTCGAGGCATCAACATTTTTGGTGCTAGAAGGAGGCAAATTAGACTATGAATTGCATTAAGGTCTAATCATAAATCTAAAGGCCATAAAAAGAGTCAGTCTCCCTCCAAATCCCCTACAACTTCAAGGTCACATTCAAAATTCCCTCCCTTTAGGTCTGAAGTTGTTCAATCATCTCCCAAATCTCCTGGTACATTCCCTGAATTAATTCCACTAGATTACGCTCCAGAATCATCTAAATTTTAGACCTTGATTAAGAAATTAGAAGATATTTCTATTTCAGGAGAAAATCATGTACAACCTGAAACTTCTGAAGGAAGTGTAACCTCAATTTTTCAAGATACTAGTGTATTGACTCAGTCTCAAACTAAAAAACTTGGAATAACTCCATTCAAGTTTCCACTTCATTCTCACCGAAGGAAGACTTCTACATCAGAAACTCAAAAATCCACTAGTGAGATCACATCATCTTCTCCTCCACAAAATCCTTCATTCATTCCTCCTTCATTTCCTTTTTCCCAACCAATCACTTCATCTATTCATATCTCTTCAACTCAAACAACTAGTGATGCCTCAAGCAGTACTATTTCAGTGGTTATTTCTTCTACTACTACATCAACCTCTAGAACTACTTATACAAAATATTCCAATCTTACAGGTCATGCAATGGCAGCTAGACCATGGACTAATCCAGGAGTTGTTCAATTGGCAGGACCTCTTCATGTTTTACCTAAGCAACTAGAGAGATGGTTGCCCAAGTATAATCCTGATGATGGACTCCGTGCTGAGGAACACCTCCATAATTTCATGCTAACCATGAACCTTAATGGATTATCTGAATAAGACTGTGTAGTTAGGTTATTCCCTTATACTTTCCAAGGATCAGCAGGATCATGGTAATTTTCTCTACCATTAGGTACTATAACTAGTTGGGATATATTTGAGGAGAAATTTTTAACCAAGTTTGGTTATGATCGCACTACTGCTACTCTTATAAATGATCTTTCCAATCTTAAAGCTAATTCAGGAGAAAATATCAAAGACTTTAATTCCAGGTTTAATAAGTTACTAAAAAAAAGCCCAACTACATCAAAGCGTGGTGTTGATGTACAGATTGAATGGTACATATCCTCTCTTCCTTCCAATATTGAATTTTTTTAGATAAAGCTAACAAAAAAACTTTAGTAGATAACATGAAGGAAGCCATGTTTGTTTAAAAGAGAATACTTGCATTAGAAAAGAAGACTTCTCAGGAAGAAATAAAAAATAAGGTTACATTTAAGGATGAAACAAAGAAGAAATCTCCTAAATATCCTTTCAATCTTGAAGGATTACAAAAGGTCCTTAAATCCATGTCAAATGAGATGGTAGAAATAAAAAAGAAGGTAGTTAAGTCTTCTTCTAAAAAACCTTTTAGATCTTTCAAGAAAGCTCAGACATCAAATCCTCAACCACCCAATATTATATCCAATGTTGAATTTGATAAGGATGAAGACGAGGATGAAACATCATTATCTGTTGAAGAATCTCAAGATGAATAACTTGTCAAAGTACATGGGTTATGTGATTTTATACTCCCTACTTCTGATAATGAAGATGAGCATGAAACCTTACCTGTTAGCACCAGAAGTAAAGGCCCTTTTGATTCATCACAATCAATCCAAAAACAGAAACCCTTATTCCCTACTGCTAAACATAAAGTTATCAATAAAAAATATCCTTCCACAACTTCTTGATCAGTCCCATCTTATTCATATTATCCATCTAAATCAAAGACCTTGTTATTATATGACACAATTGAATACAATATAGTGGAATACATGAATAAAATCAAAGCAAACATCTCCCTACATAAGGTAAGTAAGTTGAAACAACAACATAAGTTTTTACTAATAGAATTGAATGTAGTTCTTGCTTCTCCTCTACCTGTTGTTGTTACATCGAAAGCCTCTAAAGGAGTAGGTAAACCTCCTAATGATACATCAAAAAATATTGATTCCTCATACGCTATTTTAATTGGGGATAGATCCAATTCACATACTCCTCCTTTCCTTCTGAATTTTGAAATTTTCAATAAAAATGTGCACAATTTCCTAATAGACTAAGGGGCTTCTTCAAATATAATGCCATATTCATTTTTTTTTAAATTAAAAATTTCTCCCCAAAAGTTTGTTGTTCACATTGTTCAACTTGATAGAACCAAAGTCAAGGTCCTAGGAGAAATTAATTGTGTTCCCGTTAGACTCGCTTCTAATTCAAAGGTGTGTCAAATCATTGACATACTAGTTGATGATAGTCCTGATTTTTATGGTTTAATTCTTCGCAGAGATTGTTCTAAAAAACTCCATGGTTATTTTGCCAAGGACTGGTCTCATATGTGGCTTCCTTACAATGGAAATCCAAATCAAATTCAAGTTGACTATGAAAAACACATGAAATACTCAGTAACTAATTTTGAAGATGAAAATGAGTCAGTGGCCTTTACCAAAAATATCCTAGGGAATTACTCTATTGAATAATTCTTGGGTAATTTTAATGCACATCAATCCCCATTTTTAATCAATTCTGTTACTTCTCAATTCGAAAAATTTTCACAATCAAATTCTTTTAAATATGTAAATATTGTAGAAAAACCATTAGTTAAATATTCATTTTGGACTTTGTATTTTGATAGCTCTAGATCCAATGATGGTGCAAGAGCAGGTTGTATATTAATAAATCCAGAAGGAGAAAAAACAATGCTAGCATGTAGACTAGAGTTTGAATGCACGAATAATATTGTTGAGTATGACACACTGGTCCAAGGATTGTATAAAGCAATTGATCCATCAAATATCTTCAAGTATTTGAAGACTCCGAAATTATTGTAAAATAGGTAAGAAACACCATTCCCATTTGAAGCATTATCAATCTCTCATTCAAACCCTCACTTCTCATTTTTTGGTATTTAACATTTCTCCTATCCCAAGACTTCAAAATGCTAGTGTTGACCTTCTGGCCAATGTAGCATCTATAATTACGCCATCTGAGTATTATAGTCCAAATAGGTTTTCCATTGAATTAATTTTTCGACCATCCATTCTAGAAAATGTCACCAACTAGCGTGTGTTCAATGATGATGAAGAATTTTTAACATTTGTAACATATGAAGGATCATATGATGATAAAATAATTGATGAGGATGAACACAAGAGATAGTTGGAATAGAAAACTGATGAAAATGCATTACCCAAATCTGTGGTTAAACTTGAATATCTCTATGACCTAAAAGAAAATTTTAAGAAGGTTACTAACTCAAAACTTCAAAGTTCAACCTTGAGGTTTGAACTAGTAAACCTTGGAACTGATCTCAAACTCCAAAAAATCAATCTAGGTCTAGGTCTTGTTAGGGTCCTATAACAATAGGGATCATAATTTTGAATTGACTATGTTAAGTCTTGTTATATTGTACATACCTTTGCTTCTACAAATCTTTTCCCATATTGAAAAATGTAAAGAGGGTATGTCCTAAAATAAAAATCAAAGGACCGAAAGAAACAAGATCAAAACAAGAATATAAAATATGAACCCCATGAAAAGAAACAAAAATAGATCCTGAAAGTGTTGCACATTCAAATGCCACTACTCTTATTTTAGTTACTTTTGCAAATAAAATTGTGTGCAGCTTGTTCAAAACGCCACAATTCATGATGAGCATACGGTTTAATCTTGATTATTCATGCCTTTAAATTTCATGTCATAATAGTTAGTGAATAAATATTTGGCCAAACCATTTAATCTTGGCAGATCAGTAGTTAGATAGAGAATAAAAATGAGCTCATCAGTTTAATATAAGCCATTGGAAGTTATAAGGTTATAAATAGGTTAGTTTGCTTATCAAAATAAAATAAAAGGGTTAGCAAGCTCAAATGCACCCAATAAAGGAGTAAAAAATGTTAGGGTAAATAAAGGGTAGGTATATTACTTTCACAAGTAAAGAAAAGCATCAATTGGTTCATCTCATATCACTAATATCCTCCTAAATCCCCTCCCCCTCGCTAATATCCTATTTCCACCATTGGAAGTCATTTCCCCTTATAAAAAACTCCCTTTCCCCTTCCTATAGCCTTTTTCCCTAGTTAAAATCCCATTTCCATTTGAAAATTAACTCCCCCTTTACTAACTCCCCTTTTTCATTAAAAACATGCAAAACCCACTTTTTGCATAGTTTTAAATGGTTAAAATATATCGGGCCCCGCTTCCCTTTTAACTTAATTCCCCGCTTAAAATGTTTGCCCAGACCCTTTATATCATTTTAGCATATAGTTTATATTTCGTTTAAACACCCCCCCCCCCACTATATTAATCCCCAATCCTTATATTAAACCTATCGCATAACCTTATTTACCTGACCCCACCTCTCAGAATCCTCAACTAATCCTGCCAACTCATCCAACCGTCCGATCATCATCCACAAAAATCCTATGACCAATAAGTGCTTTCACACCCCCGACATTCCAATGTTTAAAGACGAGCGGGGGGGTGCGAAATGGGTGGTTTCACAACCCCGCTCCCCTGCCACGCGGCAGTCCCATAATCTATTGCATCCCCCATCCTAAAACCACCTATCTTCCTTTTTTGATGCGATAACCGCTAATCCGTTTCCGTCGTTGTGATAAAACCACTGATGTTTGAATTCAACCCCTGCGCCATGTAAATTAACTACTTCCGGTTAGAGTAATAAAACCCGCCTGAAACTATTTTTTCACCATTCCTGATTATTTACGAAAGAAAAGCCAAAAGAATCGTTACCGACTGAGAATTGAAGCCTTTGCAAACCAAGAAAGATCTTGTTGCGGCTAGAACCCCTTCCACGACCAAATTTGACCATTTTCCAAGTAATCCTAAAGAGCCCAACACCATAAAGGGAGCTTATTAATTAATAAATTGATAAATTGAATGAATTAATGGCCTCCCAGAGCATTATATATGTTAACCCTTTGCAACCAACTGTAGTAGATGTTGACCACACCCCTCTTGCTGATAAGGACTTTAAAATTAGTGATACAGTGACTAATTTTAACCTTCTAGAGCTCCATTGCTAGAACCATGACAAATTCATAGACCAGGTAGATGATATCCACCTCTAGGACTCAAAGCTACCTAAATACATCTTCCCACAGACTTTTCAATTCCCTGAACTTATCAAACTCTACCAGATAAGCTATTTTCTAAATGAAAGAGCTTTAGTGACCCCAAACCAAGAAATCCTCTTCACAATCACTGCTCAATCCATCAACCAAATGTTACAATTTCAAACACAGCCTGATGAAGTCCCATTATCCATTGAAACCCTTACTGAACTCTCCCTGAAGCTAGATTTTCCTAAAAGATTCCAAATATTCCAGACTTTCCTTCCTCCATTAGTAGAAACCCCAAAAAGTAATCCTCCATATTCAGCTTCCATATTTTAAGAGAGAACCAGATAGTTTGTTACAACGTTGTCGTGCATTTTAGGGTATTTTACTGATGAACATGTAGATGCTTCTATCCTAGGTTTCCTATCCACATTTTTCCCAGGACAGCCTCTAGCTTCAACCTTCAACTTTGCCCAATACCTATCAGATGCAATCCATGATCAACTGGTCAAATTACCATAGGAAGGAGTATTTAAATACTCTTCAGTTTTGTTCCATTTGTTCTTATATTTCCAATTAGAAAGGTTTGTAGTAAGCCTCCAAAAACTGGACACAGAGGGTAACGCCCAATCTATTGTCTTTTGGACATCCTTGATCAGAAAGGATTCCACGGAATTCAGCTATAAAGACTTCGTTGATTCATTTGTTTATCCAATTGTTAATATGCTAAGAAGTAGGATTCAACCTAGAGTTAGTGAAGAGAAAATTAAAGTGTTGTAGTTGTCAGATCGAAGTAGAACAGGAGATTGGTATTTATACCAGAATCATACAGACATTAGGGTATATGGATGCCATCTTATTCCATACAAGCTTCCCAAATACCTCCCAATGAGGTTATTTTCATTGGAATACATCCGACAAATCCTAAATTCAAGTGAAGTTAATTTCCTTTCAGCAAAGAAGAAAACTCAATTTAAGATCAAGAACCAGTTAGGGCCTTTTATTTTCAATAATAGGAATGTTGGTCAGCAAGCAGACAAGTATTTACAAGATTTCAAATTCAGTAGCAGTTTCAAATGGAAATATGATCCCTTGGGAATCATAAGTAAGTTAAGGGTCAAATTCAAATTGACCCCTTTTATTCATGAGTCAAAGCCTGAGGTTGAAAAGTATTCCAGACAGTCAAAGTGGTTGGAAAATACTTTACAAGAGGTTGAGAAGCAGGTTGATACTAGTTCCATCCTACTTACTCCAACCCCACAGGACAAAAATTCAAAGAGGTCAAGAGAGGAAGGCTCTTATTCTACATAGACTACCTCTAATGCCAAATTCAAGCTAATGTACAGGAAGAAGGCCAAACTGAATCCAATGATAGAACAGGAAGATATAGTTGAAACAGATGAAGTCATTGATACAGATATAGTGGTCAGAGATAATGCACCTCCAATAGTTTTAGAAGAATCACACCCACCATCAACCTCCAGTGCACAAATCATTCAGAAATAGCATAGTGCAGAGGTTTCATCATCAAGCAAACCAGTGGATAAATAGAAAGATATAATGGATAAATACAAAGAAATTAAATTGAAGAATGAAGCATTGAAATATATAACTTATGCCCAGTATTGGAAACAAACTCCTAGTGACCAAAACAGATTACTTTCAACTTTTGATTACAAAACTAGAAAGATGAAAATGACATTTTTGCAGCCAACAGTGCAGGCTCCAAAATCATCAGCAGATTACAACAAAATAGCCTTTGAAGTTCTTGCTAAATATGTACATCCCATAGATCATATTGAGTTTCATAAACAAGCAGGAGAAATGATCTATTCCAAAATGACAAATAAGGCTTTAAGTGTCCAAAAACTACAAAATTCTCTAGAAATATCAAAGCACAATTAAAACTAGAGAAATATTCTTCACAAGCAAAGGATAATAGGATAAAATCACTTGAATAATTGGTCATGGAGGTTGGATATAATCCAAATAATATCAAAGTAGTAGAAGAGCTTATCAACAAGAAGAATGCAAACATAGTTGCATTGAAGAAATAGCTGAAGTTACCTACAACAGAGCATCCACAAACTAAAGAAGTTTTGGAAAATGAAAATCAAAATGATGAAATGATGAATCTCATTGTTCAGTTGACAGCTCCACTGAAAGAGATGGAAACTGAAATGGACAAATTAGTGCAAAAAAGCAAGCCAAAATGGAAGTAGTTCCTATTACTTCCATTCCTATAGCTTCAACATCAGCTCCAGTGGCTACAGCAGCTCCATTATCCACAACATTCCCAGCTACTACAGTAGTTCCAGTATCAGCAGAAGTTCCAGCTACTACACCAGCAATAGCATCAACAATGCCAACAACCCATCCTAGTGATGAGGCAAGTAAATTGATTAAAGCAATGAAAGATATGTCAATACAAACTAAAGAAATCAATAAGCTTAAGGAACAAGTGAAAATTTTAGAAGATGAAAATAAATTGGCTCAAATCATGTATAAATCTGAAACACAGGAATCCAACAGGTTGAATGAAAGAATTCATAAGTTAGAAAAGGAGTTGTCACTGAAAGAGCCACTAGCCCAAGCAAAGCAGTAGTTGTGGGCCAATATCATTAACTCAGTTAATGATATTTGGCCTTCCATACAATTTATATTTGAACAGAAGGAATTGATAAAGGAGGCTAGTGATGCAATCCAAAAGGTCAAAGTAGAGCTAGGAAAGAAACCAGAGGAAGCCGCTGAGATTATAAAGTTCCTGAATTCTAAAAACAAGCAGGAATTATAAGAACTTGGGATAGCAGAAAAAACAGAGAACATCTTAGAGGTGAAGAAAGTGATTTCCAAGAGAAATCTAATGATACGGCATGAAGACAAATGCCAAACAATGGAGCTTGGAGTAAATAGATTTATGAACAAATTTGATGTTTTGAGGCAGAAAGTTCTACCTAATCCTTTGGTGATTAATGATAAACTAATGAGGCATGAATACTATAATAAAAATATCAGGGAAGTGTTGTGTTATGCAACAACTCCCCCCCATTTTTATTTCAAAATAATCTAGACCTTTGATAAATAGAAATAGGGACCCTTCTTAAAAATATATTTTTGTTTTTGATAAAAATCAAACTCCAAAAAACATCACCGCTTTTATTAAATAAAAAACATAAAGAAACAAAATAAAAATAAATTAATAAAACATCCTCATCACAAATCGCATTTTCACATAAATCTTTTCTTATTAAAAGTTAAAACAATAATACAGTGAAATCTCGATTTTGTGATCGCCGATTTGAAGTTTCGCAAGCGACATTACAAATCGCATATCGTGGATTTACGTTGTAAAACTTTAAGCAATTCTTATCAAAGTTTCGATATTGCGATTTTATGATACTTCGACTTCCGCTATTTTGCGATACTACGACTTCTGCGATTTTGTGATTTTGCGATATTTTGAAATTGCATATCGCATAAACATAAGATAATATGCTTCATAAAGATAGATTCAAAGGGTGCGATATGATGGATTTGACAGGTTTTAAATAAAGGTTTTACGTGGAATAAATCATGTCAGAAACGATTAATTGTGTTTGATCATCCAAATCCAAATAATTATTGATTCGTTATGATTTAATTAATGATATAGATGTTTCCCGAATGTTTTCTTTCAAAACAGACCATTTCAATAGATCTTCCATCATTTGATCATTTACTTTGTCTTTAATAGGGATTTTCCTTCAAGATATGTCCATCCACAAAGTGATTCAGAAACATGACAAACAGTTTGTTGCAGAACTGGAACAAACGGAAATGTCGCCAATAGTCTCAGATACAGTTTGTACTATAGATGGAGGTACTACGAAATTGCAAGCTATCTACACTATGCTTGAAGACAAAAAGCCAGAAGTAGTGGAAGTCACGATGACTGTCGATGACGCAACACCCTCAAATTTACAGTTCAAAGATATTGCATGCTCTTTCCTCCATAGGATAGCAGCAAGAGCTACTCTTCTTCCATATACCGACATGATTAGGTGGGTGCTCAAAAATTCAACAATCAAAGACAGACAATTAAGAGCCTTCAAGGATGAGATTCTAGGTTCTTTCAAAGCTGAAGATCTGAAAATCATGTATAAGTTGCCCACCTCGCAAGACATCTACAACAGTCAGTTTGTTGCAAAATTTTCTAATAATAACAAAGACCCGTTCAAGGCAATTCAAGGTTGGAGGAAACTAGATAACAAGTTCAAATATGAGAAAGCAGGTATGTATCCTATCGCGTCACTTGTAAATCCCTACAATTTCGTAGCAGCAATGTTATGCAGATTATATGGTCTACCTGATAATACCAAGTTCTCCATAAATTGGCTTCCCTTGATTGACTCCTGTGTTAATTCCCACATAATGAACTGGGAAACTATCCTTTCTGAGAATATAGTTAAGGAAATTAATGAATATCGCCAAAAAAGAACTTCCTCCTCCAAAACTGTTCCCCAATTTTTCATGAGCGCATATGTTTTTGACACCATCTGTTTTTCTACCAACTTTCCAGTTATGGGATGGAAATGGACTCCTGAATATCCTACCCCGATTCATTTGAATCATAAAGAGATATGGGAACATAATTATGTACCACATTTCCACAGGCTATGTTATGGAGTTGTACTACCATTGCATCAACTAATATTTGATAGAATGAGCCCTAGGTTCACTAAAGAAGCCATTTCAGACCTTCAAATGATAGGGAGATATTTTATTGAAGAGTCATTTTCATACATCAGAATTTTTGGAAGCTCCGCTCCCCCACATGTTCTTCCTTTATATGTTTCAGATAAATTGATGGCAAGAGAAGTCACTTACCAAAATGTTGGTAATGGACTCACTAAATCTTTGAAAGATAGTGAGAAGTATTTATGGCCAAGTTTCTCAATTTCATGTGGTAAATTTACCCTCAACAATTTCAATCATGCATTGAAATAATGTCAAAATATTGAGCTTTTGAAGCTTCCTGTTTTACCCTCAAGGCAGTTCGACCCAGAAAATATTGCTAACAAATTTACTCTGTCATTCAAACTCAAACCTATCATACACACGGATGATAGATTTGAAGATATTTTGCAATCTGTTGGGACTTTTGAAGAAGTCCAAAATTTTGTCAAATTGAACCTAAATCCAGAAGCGTTACAGAGATTCAATGAGTTCAGAGAACAAATACTCAGACATATCCCTCAGAATGTTTTGGTTACCAGTTATATGAATGAATCAAGCAAAGAAGTCAGAACAGAACAAATAGATTCACAAAGTCAAAGTAAACTAGATAAAATCTGGAGTCCAGTTAGCAACATATTTGTTAGGTCTCCGTAGTTTGCAAGATTGGAAAATAAAAACGCTGCAGAGCCTACATCAAACCACTTTGGAATCAAAGGACCTAGCCCTCCTAGATTCAGAGAGGGATATAGCTATGTATGTGTTGAAAGATATGATCTTTCAACACTTTTAAATATGATTTTAGGCTAGTTATGAGGAACAGGGTTTTTGTTTGTTTTGGTTGGGCAGGATAACATGAGGATGAAGGAAGTCTATATGAAGGGTGAAGGTATGAGTAAGTGAAAGAATATTTCAGTTGATAATACAATCAAGGAACAGCATCAATCCATTGGTATATGGAGTCATAATAGGATTTAATTGCACAGCAAGTTTCAAGAGTGGTCCATGGGGCAAGTCATCTATGTCAAAGGATCTCTTTAAGTTGATTTTATGGAATGAAACAGTAAGAAATGAAGTGAAGGAAGTAAAACACATGAATAAAAAAAGAACAATCTAAGATCAGGTAAGTACTTTTAAACTAGCCTGCTTTGACATGTACTTAAGGGAAAAACACAAAAGTAACCTAAGATCAGGTAAGTACTTTGAAACTAGCCTGCTTTGATGTACTTTCAAGAGAAAACATTTAAAAATAGAGAACAACTTAACATCAAGTAAAGACTTTTAACTTAGCTTGCTTCCAGCATATTCAAAGGAAAACATTCATGATAAACATAAAAAGTAGTCTAAGATCAGGTAAGTACTTTTAAACTAGCCTACTTTCAACATACTCTTAAGGGATCTTTTCAAAGCAACTGTTGGAGAAGAAACTAGAGGACAGGGCTAACCATAGACTTCTCTAGCTCAATCTTTAATTAGCAAACTTATCAAGAACATCTAAAGACAATATCTCAAGTTGTACTCAGGAAAAATGGGTTTACCAATACTTCACTGGTTATACTCTATTGAATTACCTTCAAATTAAAAATCAGTAGAAAACATAAGGGATAAATATTTATCAGTGAGATTTAGGGTACTTCAGGAGTAAATCCTAATCTATATTTGTTATTCTTTATCAGAGAAAAGTGGACAAAATGAAAACATAAAAAAATGACAATTACAGTGAGAAACACATCACCATTGACATAGACTAGGATCCCTTAAATTAGATATTTGTATTTGATGTTCAAACCAGTTACAATCTTCAATTCCAGTGGGTCTCTAGAGCTTCAAACTTATCATCTCAGCTTACGTGTCTTCAATTACAAAACAGAGCTACAGTAGCTTCAAAAGCTATTTACATACAACAGGTATCCAGAGACCAACCTCTATATTGTCTTCTACAGCAATATATATAGAAGAATGAGGAGGTGGCGTGTAAGAAGGGTTCATTTGTTCAATTAATACAGACTAATGGTGTATTGACCTTTGGGAGGCCCAAGGGAGAATATTTTGAATGCTCATCTCTGCTTTAATCAATTTTAAATTAAATTTCTTCATCTTTAGTTGCTTTTGTTAACTTTGAGGGTTTTAGGTAGGTTGGTAGTTAATTTTGAGCTGCCTCTAGAAATATCTCTGACTGTGCATTCATTGTGCCTTCTTTTGCTAATCTGTCTGTTTTTGTGGCTTTAAAACACTATTATAACTGTGATTCTGCTTTATGCCCTCATAATCATCTCGGAGTTTTTAATCCTGATGTGTTTACTGTGTTTACTGTGTTTACTGTGTTTACTGTGTTTACTGTGTTTACTGTTATGGGATTTTTCATCCGCCTTTTCCCTTTTCCTGCCTCCCTTAACTGTAGGTTTAAACCCCCAATCCTCGGCTTTTGATATTTAATCTTTGATACTCTGTATAAACCTTCAAACTATTAGATTAAACCTTTAATCCTTTTACTCTCTATCTCAGACACTAGAATTTCTTCAATCTTCTGTTCTTTAATCTTTACCCTCTGTTCCTTTGGCTTACTTTACTGATTCTTCGTTGTTTTGTAGTGTGCAGGGTTTCCTTTGGGTGCGTTGAGGGTTTAATAGTATAAAAAGTGCTCACATAGCACTAATTAACCATAAAATGAAACCTTTCAACTCTTTTTCTTCGTGTTTTGGTCCTCAATCATGGAAGACTTTGGCTCTGTCCCTTCGCGAGTCGAGGACAAGGTTTCTGCTCTGAAAACCATGATAAAAACTTGCAACCAGAACAAAATATGCTAAAAAAACCCTGCGGTGTTTTGGTAAAATTTCTTAGGAGGCTGGAGGAGCGGAGGAGTGGTGCAGAAGCGGTGTTTATGCAGGCAGAGGAGCCTTATGGAGGAAAACAGGTGAAAACCCGCTTCAAAATGGATTATGGCGTGAAATGGACAAAAGTGGTTTTCGAAATACCAGGGGTGGTTATCACGTTCAATTCGGGTGGTAAGTGGTTTTTGCTGAATCGAACACGATCCAGTTGTATTGCACCGCATGGCTTTTTCAATACCACCGGTATCGCGTAACTTTGGAGTGTTAAACTTCGGACGCGAAAATTGCGCGATATGCAATATCGACCGTTGGATCAAGCAGGGTAGATCCAACGGTCAGGAGAGAATGCGATGGAAAAGGTACACGACAAGGGCTTTGGTGGGGACCATGTGTCAGCACATGAGTGGACGGACGCTTTCAATAGTGGATGTTAGGCCCCTTGACGGGATTGGGTTTCGAGTTTAATGAAGACCATAAGATCATATGGATCGACGGAGGAGATTCATTTGCCAGGGTGAATGGATGGCAAGATTTGGACGGAGGAAAGATAAGAGAAGAGGTGCAGAAGCCGTTGTAGCCGTTGATTTTTTAAGATCAACGGTCTTAATTTGATTAGGAATCTGCCAGGTAGTTCGGGGAAAAAGAAAAGGAAAGGGTTTTTGTAATGGGCATCGGGTAACAAATGGTAAGGGAAGGGGCTAGAGGAAAAGGAGTTGGGGAAAGGTCCGATGGAGGTGCAGAGGACTGGGAGCAGAGAGATAAGGGGGCTAAGGGTTTAGCTGGTGGTCGGGGGTGAGGTTTTATGAATAAAATGGAACAGCATAGGTCTAAGGTGAGGGTTTTGAGAGCGGAAAGTTTTTAAGGGCCTGGTTGCGGGGCTTGGGCTTATGATGGATAGTGGGCTAGAGCTAAGCCGAAAAGGGGATAAAGCCTGAGGGTAAAAAAGGCCTAAAATAAAACCTTTTTAGGTGTTTTTAAGTGTTCTGATAGGAATAATGAGGGTTTTTAAATCATTACAAAGGGTTTTATATGTTTTTCCAAGGATTTTTGAGGGAATGGAGGGTAAATTAGAAGGAGAAAAGGGGGATTTTCAGAAGGAAAATGAGGATTTTTAAGGGGAAATGAGGGCTATGAAATGAAGAAAAATGGGGCTACTTTAGAAAACAGTTTTCAAAGGGAACAACAGGCTTAACTTGGTGTATTTCTTCTAAGGGAACAACAATATTTTGAAGGGAACATCACTTAAGGAACAACACTTAGGGAACATCAGCCTTCAAGAAAGACTGATTTTCTATGAAAATTATCCCTTGAAGGCTCAAGGACTGTTTTTAGCCATCATTTTCTTATGACAAAATTTACAGATGGCTAACAATGGCTCCACTTGGGGATGACAGCTCCTTGGAGGTGTCAAGAACTTCATATTTTGATCTCTGGGATGCGGACCTGTGCCTTATCCATTGACAATATTTCTCCACTGATCATGCTACTTTGAAAAAATTGATCAGTATTTGTTGTCAGCAAAAGATTTTCTCCCAAACAACTACCTATACAGCCTAATTCCTAACAATTTTTCTTCAACAAGTGCATTTGGACTTGCAGACCTTAAACATCAACATTTTGTTATTTTTAAAATAGGAAAAACTAATCTAAGTCTACCCTTATTTCTTCCATGAGTTCAGTTTAAACTGTTGAACTCATAAATTCTCTACCTAAGCTACTATCTGCCAAGATTGGACTGTTTGGCAGATTTTATTCTCTATCCTCTAAAACAGAAATTTAAACGCAATCAAATCAGGATTAGACTATCTGATTTGTTGTGGTGTCTATGGTTGTATGTACAAGCTGCACATAGACTTTATTTGTAGGATTTTGAAAACAAAACTGAGAAGGCTTAAGATCTGAAAATCAAAAAGCATCCTTCATTCTTTCTTTGAGCTCTCGATTTGATCTTTTTGAGCTGTTCTTTTCTTCCTTTGGTTCATATTTTGAGCAGATTAGAACCAACTCGACACCAATCTTTACAGGTTCAATATTTGACCTTGTTTGAACCATTATTTTTCTATCATAATCTATTCTATTGATAAGCCAAGATTGAGCAATTTGGAAAATCTTCTTCACTATCTGTCAGCAAAAAATTTAAATCTATCTTAGTCATGATTGAGCTGTATGACTAAAATAGTAGTGTTGTCTCAAGTAGTGTCATCTAAGCTTGCACACTTTCAGAATTTCTCTTTTGGGTATGGGGTTGTACCTTTCTTGTTTTATTTCTTCCCTCTTTTTCTTTTTCTATTTTTTTGTAGTTTTCTTTCCTCAAATTGAAAAATAGTGTTATATACAATGAATAAAAAGCCTTGAAAGTAAAATATCATTTAACTATAATAATGTTTGAGAACCCTGCCATTGACAGGACCTCCAAAGTATTTAGCTCCATCCAATTCTTGCAGAAAAAATGCATTGTTTCCAATAGCAAATTGGATAAGATAAGGGCCTTGCCATAAGTTATCAAATTTCCCATGTTTACCCTTATCTTCTCTTCTTGAATCCCATTTCAAAACTTTATCACCAATTTTGAAATCACTTACCTTGGTCCTTCTGTCAAACAGCTTCTTGATGTTTCTTGTAATTGTTGTGCTCTGATATATACTTCCTCTCTGGTTTGTTGTAGATGTATAGCCTGGTTTATTCTTCTTGTTACATCATCATCTTCAAACTATACTTCTTGGATCAGCTTCATGACTGGCACTCCTAAACTGGTTGGGAACACTGCATCAGTTCCATAAACTAGCTGGAAGGGAGACATTCCAATTGATTTTTTAATTGTCAATCTGTCTGCCCATAAAGCATGCACTAGCTTATTGTGCCATGATTTCTTGTTATCTTCCAACAATTTTTTGATAATGTTCACCAAGCTTTTATTTGAGGATTCTGCTAGCCCATTACCTTGAGGGTAATAATTTATGGAATGACCCAATATAATATGATACCTGTGACAAAATTCTACCATCTTCTTAGACCCAAATGTAGCAGTATTATCAGTTATGATCTTTCTAGGACAGCCAAATCTAGAAAGTATATGGTTTTCAAGGAATGAGATGATGATTGATTCTGTGGCATTCCTAGAGGGGATGGCTTCTATCCATTTGGTAAAATAATCTGTTGCTGTGAGGATCCATCTATGTTGGGCAGATGATGGAGGATGGATTTCCCCAATGAATTCTAGACCCCACTGCTGAAAAGGAGCTTCAACAGTGATTGGTTGCAGAGGTAAGGGCAGCAGTTTTATTTTGCCTTCAAATATTTGGCATTTGTGATAGGCAATAATCATTTTATGGACATCTTGAAAGAGGGTGGGCCAGTAATAACCAACTCTAAGGATTTTTTTGGCAGTAGATTTCCAGTAGAAGTGGCCTCCACATTCCCCTTCATGGAACTCATGCTTGATCTTCTCTACATCATTCTCAGGAAAACATTTAAGCAATAATCCACTAGCATTTTTCCAATATAAAAATTTATTCAAAATGCAGTAATTTACAACTTTCAATTTTAAAAATCTTCCCTTTGTTTTAGACAAACCAGGAGGAACATTCAAATTGAGAAAAACATACAAAATATCAGCATACCAAGATGAATCCAGAAAATCATCTTCAATAATTGGAGCTGACAACTCCTCTGGTTCATCTAATGCATTAAACATGTTTATATCAAGAGCTTGAAAGTTGGATTCAGCCATAAGTTTTGCTAGTACTTGACCTTTTATGAGCTTATTGGGTTTGATTTCTAAGTCATACTCTAAAATTACAGCAATCCACTTTCCTCTTTTGCCATCTGGATCTTGGGTCAATATGTCTTTCGCCATTGAATGAGGCACAAATGCTATGATGTGGGAATGTAAAATGTAAACTCTGAAGTCTTTTAAGGCTTTGACTAAGACAAAGGCTTGTTTTTCAATTATGTTGTACTTCAAAGGTGCATCTCTCAATGCCTTTCTAAAAAATGCAATGGGCTGCTCTTGTCCATTCAAATTTTTTTGTAATAGGACAGCAGCTACGGTGTGTTCTAATGCAAAGGAAAAAATGAAGAAATATTTTGAAAATTTTGGACTAATAAGAACTGGTGTTTTAGTGAGTACTTGTTTTACCATTTCAAATGATTTCTTTGCTTCCAAGGTCCATTTTACTCCCTCTTGTTTCTTAAGCATGTTTATTATGTTTCTAAGGAGTTCAGCTAGATTGGGTATGAACCTTCTCAAGAAATTTATCTTTCCAATGAAAGATTGAAGTTCCTTGATGTTTTTGGGATGGCTGATTTGCAATATTCCATCAATCCTCTTCGGATCTATCCTTATTCCTTCTTCTGATATGATATACCCAAGAAGTTTACCTTCTTGGAAACCAAACAAAGTTTTCTTTGGATTAAAGGACAGTCCAAATTTTCTGCATTTTTTAAAGACTTTTCTTAAGTGTATTAGGTGCTCTTCATCTGTTTTAGAATAAAAATTTATATCATCTAGGTAAATCACAATGAAGTAACCTATTTCTTCTTAAAATGCAATGTCCATGGCTCTCTAGAATGTGGCACCAGCATTCATTAAACCAAAGGGAATTTTTAAATACATGAAAGTACCCCAAGGTGTAGTAAAGGTTGTTTTAAGTTGATCATCAGGATGTACTAAATTTTGATTGTAACCTGAGAAGCCATCTAGCAAGTAAATTCTTTTGGAACCAGCTACCTTTTGTAAAATATGATCCATTTTGGGAAAAGGATAGTTGTCCTTCAGTGAGGCTTTGTTTAAGTTTCTAAAATCAATGCAAAGCCTTATCTCTCATGTTTTCTTCCTAACTGATACAAGATTTGACACCCACTCTGAGTATATAACAAGGACAATAATTCCAGCCTCATACATTTTTTTAATTTCTTTTTCTACCAGAGGTAATCGAACAGGGTTGATTTTGCACAATTTTTGTTTAAAAGGTTTCTGGTTTTCTTTGAGGGGTATCTTATGCTGAATTATTTCTATATCATATGATTTCAGATCTTCATAGCTCCATGCAAAAAAATCAGAAAATTGTCTAAAAAGCTCAATGTACTTCAGTTTGATGTGAGTTGGAAATTTTTTAGATAGTTTGATCATTTTAGGCTATTCCTCACTGCCTATATTGCATTCTTCCACTTCAGTTTCTATGGGTTCCAGTTTTGGCTATTTTGCCACATCATTCAAGTCAAATAGTTCTTCTAAAGGAACCAGTTTTTGGCAAGATTTTTTCTTTAGATTGCAGCACTTCTAAGTTTTCATCTCCTAAATTTGTGCTATTTTCTGTCATATATTTGAGTTCATGTGTTAACAGATTTATTTCTGCAATCTCAAGAGACTTTTCCTCTTTAGTAAGTTGGTTTTCTTCATTAGTACAGTCTTTATCATAATCTGAATCTGAGCTTGACGTTTCAAATTCATTTTTGGACTGTAGGAAGTCTTCTATTTGTTTATCTCCATCAAAAACTTGCCAATATTTTTCATTATCTGGGACAACTGGTCTAAATTTGACTTGGGTTGTGCATTGCTTGGTTTCATAAGGTGTTTTACATGTTCTAGCAGCAAAGGCAAAACCATTGGCAAGGACATTTTGGTTTCTTGGGATAAAGATAAGTTGGAATTCATCAAATATTTTTAACAAGTCCATGGCATCATCTCTATAGGCTCTAAGTCTAGGATGTTTGGCACTATATTCCCCATTTACTTGCCTAATAATCAACTCAGAATTCCCATGAACTTTTATCCTTTTGGCTCCTAATTTTTTCAATAGATGCAGGTGTTGCACTGAAAATTGTCACCTTGACATTCTGCTATCTGTATGAGCTCATTATCACTCATACTTTCCTCCTTTGCAAGTCTAAAACATCATTTTCTCATGTCAAGCCTTAAAAATAAGAGAAAAGCTCTCAAAAATCTCTTTAACTCTGGTATCGCACTTTCTCTTTGTCTTGCCTACGGTCCCGCACCTAATGTTCATGACTCCTGCGTACCTGAACGCACTTTCTCTGTGTTATGGGTGCGGACCCCTGTAAAAGATTAAAAGGTGCAAGTAAACTCAAAAATCTCACTTTTAGTAATTTCTAGAAGCCTCTAGAAAGAATCTTGCAGTGGAAAAACCGCTCTTTTGAGGTTCATGTATCCCTTACCTTAAGGAGCTAACCCCTTGATGTGAGGAGTCTATCCCTTTGAAGGAGGATTCTATCCCTTCATAGGTGGAACCCTAACCTCCTCATCTGCACTATAAAAAGAGGCATTGGGTAGCCTCAAGGGGAGTTCAAGCTTTAGAATTGTCTGAGGGGAATTCAAGCTTTAGAATTGTTTGAGGAAAAGTGTTGTTGGGATTCAGACTCATTTAACTGAGATTTTGTGAGGAAATATCACATACCTCTATCTGTCTCAGTTGGAAGAGTTAAAGACTTTTCAAAGTAGAGGATATTCCTGCTTCGGACCCTAGGAAGACATGTTCAACATCAAGGCTAAGGTTGTAAGGTTTTCCTTCTTTCAAAGTTAATACAAATGAATTCATTTTTCTCAATAAGTTGTTAATTAATCGTTTATTTCATGGATTCCTTGATCACTATGATAGGCATGATTTATAATATTTATTAAACAGATGCTATTTAATGTTTGCTTGTTTGTGACTGCAGGTCTATAAAGATAACTCCTTCAAGTGACTGAGGGATAACAACTTCAAACAAGCATTGGATCTACGGTAAGACCTTAACACCTTTATAGTATTCTTTTGTAAATCGCATATGTCTAGAGAAAGATAGGTTTATTTGGCTGTTTGTTGCTAGATTAATTTTTGGTACTAGGGAGATCGATCTTGTCCGCAAGATTGATTTATCTGCCCAACAAATTGGCGACTCCGCTGGGGAAGGATTCTTGTTTTTTGGTTTTCCTTTATTTTTGGCTTGAGAAAATGATTTTTCTGGTTTTTGATTGATGGATACTTGCCTAGGTAGCTTAGGTTTACTTTGCTTTCAAAAGTTTTAAGAACTTTTTTGTTTTTCTTGAAGTTTTCAGGGGACCGCACTTTTTCTTCACACACAGTGCGGGCATCTCTGTACTTTCCTTGAGTAACCAGTGCGGGACCGCACTTGTTTTCTCTAGAGCCTACGAACCCTGTTAAATTTTTGAAAAACTTAAGATTTCTCCTTCCAGTTTAGTTTAGATTTGATTTATGATTCTTAGCATCTACCCAGATCTGTATTTTTCTGTCAAAAAGCCTTGTTTATCAGTTTCTTTCAGCAAATTTTTCATCTCATCATTCTCCTTTAAGTTAATTGGGTGTTTTGAGTCTTTTTTTTTTAGAAATTCTTAATTTGATTTCCTTTGGTCATTACTTGGAGGTTTTGTTTTTGCAAAAAAAAATTCCCCCTCATTCGCCGAGGGGGGCTAAATTGTGTATGAGTGTTAATCACCTTTGAGTGTTTTTATTTTTTGATCTTTGGAACTCTCACCCAATTTTCTTTGCTTGCACTTGATTGGTTCTTAGATTACATTAGAATCATCTTGTGTTTGAGAATTCTCTTGCATATATCACATTTGCAAAATCAGAATTCTCATTTTTCAGAATATGAATGAAAAATGTGCATAGATTACATTTGCATACTTTTCAAGTGAATTGTGCATAGATTACAACTGCATAGTTTACATTCTGAAAAATCAATTGTAGATTTAGATCAGTTTTCTTTGATTTGAATTTAGATGTTTTTATGCTTGTTTTAAAAACAAAAATAAAAAAAATTGTTTTGGAATTGATTTGCATTAGTTTTTCTTGATGAAATTAGTGCATTAGAGAATTTGTTATATTTTCTCTTAGTGATCAATTTTTTGCATTGTTGGAAGTGAATGGAAACTCTCTCCTTACTTTAGTTAAGATTCATCGAATTGAAAAGATTACATTATCATATTCGATTGCATTCAGTTTTGGGTCGGGTCATAACACCATTGGTTTCATATCCATTTACCCTTTTGAGTAATAACAGCCTAAATAACACAGCGCTTAATTAAAATTCATCTAGTAATTTTTACATATTTATGGCTCTTTCCACCAATATAGCTCAGGATTAGTGCTTTGGAATAGGTTGTAGTTAACTTTCCAAAGCAACTAAAACAAACAAGTAGATAAATCTTGCAGTAGGAAATAAATCCAATTGTAACTGGTACATTCTGGGACGCTTCTCTTAAAGGCGTTAATCACAAGATCATGTCCAAACTTTTGAGACAATAAATTTTGTTTCATCGGGGAAGATAGAAGATCTACACGCATTACAAACGGTAAACCTCGGATTAACCATTGTCGAGGAGCCTGGGGTCACTTTTTGGTAAACCTCGGATTAACCATGTCGAGGAGCCTTCAAGGGGATTGAGCTTTGTTACTCTACCCTTGCGCGTAGAATCAGATCGTAGATTGTTCCCCCAGTTGTATTTGTTGCTATTGGTAACCTTAGTGTCCATAAACTTAAGATTATTTCCTAAGGTGATGGTGAAGGAAAGATCTCACTGTACCTGGAGCAGACGTCGACTGTACTCACTTGGACTCTCTGGGGGGTTCTCTTCACTCGAGATGGTTTTGTGAAGAAACTTGTGCCAATCTATTTCATTAAGCAGGTTGTTGGGGTAACTGTTCCAACCGCCATTTCTGCATTAAAATTCTACGATGTTGGATTTCATCACCAACTAGTGTTTTTAGTGTGGGAATCTACTGTTTGTGTGTGGTTTGACTCCTAGATTTGATAGTGCATGTTAATTTGTTTGTTTTTACTTTTAGAGACTATAGGTGTGAATTGTGAATTGTTAATTTTAGTTTTAAATTGTTAGTAAAATTCACTGAAGTTGAATATAATGGCAACTGTTCCAGAATTTACCAACCAAGGAACCCCTCTTAACGAGAATCCTAGTAATTTTCCTTGCTTTGGAAATGTTAGTCCTCCTTATATGGCTACTTTTTCATTACCTAGATTTACAATAGGTTTACCGATATGGTTATTTTCAACTTCGTTGGCCCCGAATACTCCAATTGTTCCACCTCAACCGGATGCTTCACCTCAACAGAGTTCACTATCTCAACATCACCAACCTTCTGTTGACCCTTTACCTTCTTCGCCTAATATCTCTTCCTCCATTTCTTCCTCTTCGCTTGGTAAAAACCTTGACACTAGTAGCCAGGCGACTAAGAAGAAGAAGAAAGGGAAGAAGAAGAATAAGAAGAAGCAAAATAAGAAAGAAGTCAACCAATCAACCATGGCTGTAAATGTTAGTAGTGTTGAGGAAACCTCCAACATGCATCGTAAACCCAAATACCCTTGCAGACTTTGTAAGGGTGACCACTTCCTAATCAATTGTCCCGGTATTCCAAAGGTGTTGGAAGTATGGTCAGAAAAATCTCATCAACTTTCCGTTAATCCATCAACCAGTGATAGTCAGGTTCATGGGAAAAATGGTAAAGTTAGGTTTCCTTGTAATTTATGCAAAGGGAGTCATCAAACTCACATTTTCCCTCACATGGATGAAGCCTCAAAATTATTGGAAAACCTTACTGTTCCACGCAAGAATTTCCAACTGGTTACCATAAACTTTCTCCCAACCTACCATCAACTGACGGAGTGATTGATCTAATTTCAAGTACAGTCGATCCCACTCTTCCATTGGAGAGTGAAACTCATATCACTCAGGTTGATGATCCATTAGTTGATCAAGTGGTCGATTCAATTTCACATTCGGTCGATCCCATTCTCCCTGTAGAGAGTGAACTTCATACCACTCAGGTTCTTCTTGTTACATCAGATTCTTCTATGCCGGGGGGCATTTCACCTGTTTCTACAGAACCCCCTCCAAGTATTGAGGTCTTTTCCTTTGATTGGAATAGACTGACAGAACCTCGTCTTCCTTCCTCCATCCCTTTCCAAATCATTGTGAAGTTTGGTAGTAGGGACATACACCGCACACAGGTAGATGAAGGTGCTTCTATTAGTATTTTATCCTCAACTGCTTGGAAAGCTTTGGGTTCCCCTCAGCTTGTGCCTATTACGCAGAATCTGAAAGCTTTTAACAGAACCATTAGTGAACCTTTAGGGATCCTTCCTAAGTTCTCTATTACTTTTGAAGGTAAAACTGTTTTTATTGATATTATGGTAGTTCGAGGTCCCTTGGATTTCAATTTACTCCTTGGGCGAGACTATGTCTATGCAATGAAAGTTGTAGTATCGACACTCTTTCGCGTGATGTCTTTCCCTCACAATGGAAATATTGTGACTATAGACCAACTTTCATTCCCTAGTCTTGATTCGACTACCAATAATCTGACATCCCTGAATGTTCCTCATACGAAAGTGGTATCTACCCCGCCACGGGTTAATTATGTGGCAACTAGTCCCATGTTTTCAATTACCGATGTAAGTGAGCCTCTCACTATTTTCTCGTCTTCCTTTGACTTAGATCCGGTAATTGACATAGAAAAATCTATGGGATTATTTGAACGCGATGTTCTTATCCCTTTTGAGTCCCTTGACATGTGTTCCTTCTAGAGAACTATTATTCCTTCTAATGAAGACCTCTTGGAAGCCATGATCAAGGTGTGTCCATTGACATGTCTTTCTTCTAGTTGGAAGCCATGATCATGTAGCTGAGGATGGTTCCTGTTACTGAGTCAACCTCATAAAAAAATGAATCAGGTGTGAGGAGAGTTCCTTTTACTGTGTCAACCTCGTTAAAAAATGAATTAGTAAGTGTGAGGAAAGTTCCTTTTACTGTGTCAACCTCATTAAAAAATGAATCAGTTAGTTCAGAGGATAGTTCCTATTACTAAGTCAACCTCGTTAAAAAATGAATCAGGTATGAGGATAGTTCTTTTTCTATGTCAACCTCATTAAAAAATGAATTAGTAGGTAGATTGTAGAGAGTGGATTAATAGATTAGAAATAAGTAGTTTATGAGGATGGTTCCTGTTACTGAGTCAGCCTCATAAAAAAATGAATCAAGTATGAGGATGGTTCCTGTTACTAAGTCAACCTCGTAAAAAAATGAATCAGTGGATCAAGAGGAAAGTTCCTTTTACTATGTCAACCTCGTTAAAAAATGAAACGCGTTGCCATGAGCATAGTTCTTTTCCCATGTCAAGCTCGTTAAAAAATGAAACAAATCCTCCCCTAATTGAGTCGAGTCTTTGACTAGATCTCGTAAATGTTAAGTCATATATTTAGGTTATTTATTTCAGTTTTTTGCATAATTTTCTTACAGTTTTAGGTCGGGTATTTCATATGATCTCGTAAATGAACCTTCATTACATCCAGCTATTAATTACCAGCAGTGTACTTAGTTGAATGAAATGAAGCTGGGGGGGCATGCGCTCTAGCAGTCACACTTAGGGGGCATCAAGCACAGTTTTCTCTCTGTTTCAAGCTTGTGTAAAAATGAAACCACTTTGAAGCATAGTTTTTCTCTGTTTCAAGCTTTTGTAAAAATGAAACTTATCTCGAGTCAATTTCGGTTATTTTCAAGACTCGTTAAACTCATGAAAATCCCGAGATTATTTTGCTATCTTTCATTCTCATAAAACACATGAAAATACTGAGTTTTTTCCATCTTTTCCTGCTCGTAAATTAAATTGAAAGTCGGCCACAGGAGTATATTTTTATCCCTTTTTCGAACTCTTTAAAACTTATGAAAAAGTGAAAACCATCAGTACATTTTTATCCCTTTTTTGAACTCGTTAAAACTTACGAAAAAGTGAAATCTTGAGTTCTCTTTTAAGCCCTTTCCAGACTCTTTAAAAATGAAAATATTGCCGAGTACTTGACTATTCGAACTTGTTAAAGTAAATGAACAGTTGTCCCTTCAGTATAAGTTTATCTCTTTTATGGACTGAAATGGAATATTTATGAAAAAGGTATAGGTTGACTAATTATGGTCAATAGAGTTCTCTCCCGCATTATTTTATCCTTTTTCGGGCTCAAGAGACTAAATTTACGAAAAATTACCCTCATGAAGTCTTCTTAAGTTTTGTCTTCTGACTCCCTAAAATTGAAAAAACACTGAGTTTCTCCTATACTGGACTCGTTAAAATTTAACAGTAAAGGACCTGTTCAATTTCAAAACAGGAACGAACCACTCCTTCTTAGGGTTCAAATCTTAAACTAAGTTGGAATCATTCGAAGGATGAGCTTATAAACAAGCAAATGTTATCCTCCTCAAGCTTGTCAAAAATAAAGAGGTACTTGCCAGAAATGGTGGGGGAAAAGAGAGAAAAATGAACCTGTTTGTTGTATTTTGATTATTCGAAAAGCCGTTAACCACTCTTGAACACGACACTTTTTTTCACCTGGGTTAGGAAATCCTTCACCTAACAGTTAATCAAACCATTTTGAAAGTCTTCAGCCAGTTTCTGGGTATTACCTTTGGGTCAATTGTCACCAAACCATTTGCAGTGTCGTTATGTGTTCAAGAGGACAGTTCAAACAAACCATTCATCTGAAAAATATCTGTCATCCATTTTGACCATCTCTGAGTCAGTCCTTGCTTATATATTTCTTCAAAACTTGATCTATGATTTCGTGTTGTGGGCTTGCCTATGACGGATCACTTCCTATCGACGACAGCTCATTATCTAGGAAGTTGATCTAGAAATCGTCAGTACCTTGAAATCTGCATGCCTCAATGGCAAGTTTCTCGCCTTCGACGACAAGTTGCATCATTGACCTTCGATCGAATGATTCTGTGACATGTTCAACTTCAGCTCATTCATTCACATTTCATGGATTGTACTGAGTACTTTTAGGGCCATTGACATTACTGGTGGTTACTCTCACACTTGTTAACAGTCTACATTATTGACTGGTAATCAAGTGGTTTCTACCATGTTTGAATTTGACACATTTATTCACATGGATAGAATCGTACTGGTTCGAGAAACAGAAATCAAGACCCTGGATCTAGTTTCTACCATCCAGGCTGCGAGGAATTTTGTTATTCATTTATACAGTAGACTATTCATAAACAGATGGTTGTGTCCATATTGTGTCTACACATGTCTATATTGTTGATGTATTGAAGATCATTCCTATATCAGAACAGTTTAAATCAGTTTTCTAGTTAGTTTTGATCTGAGTATGGGAATGCCCACCTCAGCAATGATATGTTTACATATATATATTTTTCATTGAATGTTTTTACAGGTTCCGACTAGGGTGTCCATAGGATGATCCTTTAAATGATAAAGTACTTCACTCTTCATACATGATAAACTTTATCTTCATCTATTACATGCTTCTCACTTTAGGGGGCAATCTGTTGCACTGAAAATTGTAACCTTGACATTCTGCTATCTGTATGAGCTCATTATCACTCATACTTTCCTCCTTTGCAAGTCTAAAACATCAGTTCCTCATGTTAAGCCTTAAAAATAAGAGAAAATCTCTCAAAAATCTATTTAACTCTGGTATCGCACTTTCTCTTTGTCTTTCCTGTGGTCCCGCACCTAATGTTCATGACTCCTACGTACCTGAACGCACTTTCTCTGTGTTATGGGTGCGGACCCCTATAAAAGATTAAAAAGGCGCAAGTAAACTCAAAAAGCTCACTTTCAGTAATTTCTAGAAGCCCCTAGAAAGAATCTTGCGGTGGCAGAACCGCTCTTTTGAGGTTCATGTATCCCTTACCTTAATGAGCTAACCCCTTGATGTGAGGAGTCTATCCCTTTGAAGGAGGATTCTATCCCTTCATAGGTGGAACCCTAACCTCCTCATCTGCACTATAAAAAGAGGCATTGGGTAGCCTCAAGGGGATTTCAAGCTTTAGAATTGTTTGAGGAAAAGTGTTGTTGGGATTCAGACTCATTTAACTAAGATTTTGTGAGGAAAGATCACATACCTCTATCTGTCTCAGTTGGAAGAGTGCAAGGCTTGTCAGAGTAGAGGAGATTCCTGCTTCAAACCCCGAGAAGACCTGTTCAACATCAAGGCTAAGGTTGTAAGGTTTTCCTTCTTTCAAAGTTAATACAAATGAATTCATTTTTCTCAATAAGCTGTTAATTAACTGTTTATTTCATGGATTCCTTGATCACTATGATAGGCATGATTTATAATACTTACTATACAGATGCTATTTAATGTTTTCTTGTTTGTGACTGTAGGTCTATAAAGATAACTCCTTCAAGTGACCGAGGGATAACAACTTCGAACAAGCATTGGATCTACGGTAAGACTTTAACACCTTTATAGTATTCTTTTGTAAATCGCATATGTCTAGAGAAAGATAGGTTTATTTGGTTGTTTGTTGCTAGATTACTTTTTGGTACTAGGGAGATCGATCTTGTCTGCAAGATTGATTTATCCGCCCAAAAGCAGGCCTAAAAGGAGAGCTTCATACTCAGCTATGTTGTTTGTACAGTGAAAGTTTAATTTATAAGAATGCCCCTCAACATGATTGTTTTGAGTGTTGTGTAACCATATGCCTGTTCCTGCATCATTTTTAGTGCAAGACCCATCGAAATTCATGTTCCAAAGAGGAATGTTTTCAGATTTATGGTTTATTTCATTGTTGTCCTCTCTGTTTTCTTCATCATTATGTTATGTATAGGGGTTTCCACTACGTTTTTCTGAGTTTGGTTCCTCAAATTTTTCGATGTTTTGAGGTGTTATTCCTTGATTTTCATTATTTGCATTATGCTTATGATTACCTCAAGACCTTTAATCTGTTTGTCGTAAATTTCTAAATCAGCAAACTATTTTTTAATTTCCTCTTTGTTTTCCTCTGTATCCATGACTGTAACTATGTTTGAATGTGAAGTAATTATATCATTTGATGTTTTTTTATTGATTAACTCTTGCTCTTTAGGAATATCATCATTGAAAAGAATGAAAGAGTCAAGTTCAGTGTGTATGGAGTAAAGAGGAGAGTTTTCCGGTCTTTTTTGACTACTCACCATGTATTTCATGTGTGTTTCCCTATAGAGTCTTCTAGGCTGACTGAAGACAGGGATGGTCACATAAGTCATATCTATCTGCATAGTACCTTGTAACTTAGCACCCCATGACTTTGAAAGAATAATGTCATATTTTGGGGGTCTATCAACCACTACAATGTCCATCACTAAACTCTTGGTTGGTATTTGGGCTAAGTTAACACAGAGGTCTTTTATTAAGCCTAGGCATTTCACCCTACTTGAATCAAATAATATAAATCTTTGTAGGGTCTAGTCACCTCTAAGCCTAATATTTCCATTATTACCTTGGGCATGAGGTTGTGTAATGCTCCTGAATCAAGCATGGCATTGTGTAAAATATTATCATGGATATTCAAACTGATGTAAAATGGAGGGGTGGTTTCTTCTTGAAATTTTCCTTCGATTTTTGGTCCAAATATCAGCTCTGGTGTATCATCATTTAAGTTAATTGTGTCATGAACATCTTCTATGTTCAAAGCTTTAAAAATTTGACCTCTATATACATTTTGAGTGACTAATTCAATGAGTGGGACAGAGATTTTGATTTTGGATATTTCATTCTCTAAGCTGAAGGGAATCTCGTTTTTCAAAGTGTTCGATTCAGCCTTGTTAGTCACTCCTTGTTCAGCAAAATCAGCTTGCTGATTTTTAATCTTTACAGCAGTTAGAATAGTTTTCTCAGGATCATTAGTTGAAGTGCTAGTGCTACTGGGGTTAACACTCTACTTTTCATTGGTTAGAGTGTTCTTCCCTTTGTTTAAATCAGAATTTACAGCCACTGTTTTGTGAGTTTCAACTGTCTTTTTGGATGCATTTTAAGGGTTGTTTTTGGCAGATTTATTAGAGGTTTTGTTGCTAGGACTCTCTTGATTCTTTTTACTTCTCAGGTCATATTTTTTAGGTGATTCTATGATGGCGTTTTCAGAGTATTGTTCATAATAATCAGTTTGTTGCCTTCTGTCATCATAAGGAGTATATAGACCTTGTTTTTTTTTATGGAGGAAATCAGAATCTTCATTGCTTACTCCCAACATGTTCATGTTGTCATCCTCTATTTGTTCAATTGTTTCTTCATCCTCATTTACATAATTTTCTTGAAAATGAGGTCTGATATGTTGATCATCTTCTCTTTATATGTTTTGAGGTTGACTTCTCCTAAAGTTTTGATTTTGATTTTGAGATTGATTTCTGTTTTGGGGGGTTGATTGATTTTATATACATTGTGCTCTCTCAAGTATGCTCATCTTCTTCATCATTTCCTCCATCATTCTTTCCATTTTTTAACTATATGTGGAAGGTGTAGTTTCCTCCCTAAATGATACTTTCTTTTCATTCCTCATCCTAGCTCTTTTCTCAATCATATTTACTTCTACAACAAGAGCTCCTTTATGCATGTCTTCCAAGGTTAAGGGATCTCTTTCTCTTAGCTGATATGCCATTTCAGGATCAAATCCTTCAGGAAATTTGGCCAAAGCTAAGCCTTGTGGAGGTTTCAATTCTGGGGGTAGGGCATTATAGACACTATTCAACCTAGTGCAATAATTTTGAATGCTTTCCTTAGTGTTTCTCTTAAGGTTGTTGTAATCTAAAAGTATTTGGAGAGGGTTTTTCCTGAATTCCCATTTGTTTAGGAATGATTGATGGAGAGCTTGAAGGTCATTAATACTATGAGGGGTTAAGCCTTTGAACCACTTTCTTACTTCTCCCCCTAAGCTTTGAGCAAACAATCTAAGTTTGACAGTTTCATCATCAATCTCATTTCTATCAAAATAGTCATTCATCTTTTCCACATGTTTTGAAGCAGTAGTAGCACCACTGGCATCATATAATGGAATCTTGGACTGATAGCCTTGTGGCAGATTGACTAAAGGTAAAGGAAGGACTAGGGGAGCATACCATGTTGCCATGATAGGAGGTTGTGGAAAAAGTGGGGGGTTTATAGGTGGAGGATGTAAGATGGGAGGGGGATAATGGAATGGAGTAGCTTGCACAGTGGAAGTATGGATAATAGAAGTGTATGGACCAGCAAGAGATTGTTGAGCAGATCTAGGATGAGAGAAACCAAAATTATGAAGGAAACGCAAATCAGGTGGCGTAGTTTCTCTGCTAGCCGTGTTTTCACCCCTATTTTTGGGTGAGTGTGAAGGCTCAAAGTCTATCTGATCAAAATCATCAAGTGACCTAGTTATGAATGGGTTTCTTAAGTCAACTTGTGAATCTTGTAGAGTTGTAAGGTTTTCAGGAACAGAATTAGCTCTACGGACTTGTTACACAGTAATTTTTCACCGTCCCTGCAATCCCCCGTCCCGCACATTGAAGTGCCTATTCTGTGACCTGTGAGCAGTGACATGACCTGAAACCACTTTCATGGCATCCCCCTTGACAAGGAAAATCGTTCCTCTAAAGACAGTTTCCTGTAAAAAACCCTAAAAATAGACCTTTTGGCCTTGGCGCAACCAGCCAGTTCAACCCTCGCGCCAATGGGGGAAATCCAACAAAGAGGGTGCGCCAACTGGCGCTCTGTCCCAGTGTATTACTCGCGCCAAGCTTAATAAGGACTGTTTTTTAAAAATAAATGGCAGAAGTTTGATTCCAACCAACTCCTGAACGAGTCTCTAAAATGAGTTGGGAGGTTTGGCTCCGGATCTCCATGTAGAGGAAGTGGTTTTCCACCTATCATGGAAGCTTCCTTGAGGATAGGGCCAATCCCACCATTATAGGGATCCCAACTCCCCTTCCACCATCTATATAAGCTTGCCATTTTTCCCTTAGCAAGCTACCCTGAATAGAGTTGAATCATTAGTAAGGAGACTATCGTCAGATAGCCGAAGAGAGAGAGTCTTGTCCCATTCTCGATGAGCTTTATCGAGATGTACTCCGTTGTTGACTAGAAGATCCAGTGTCAGAGCTCAGGTTGTATCTTTCTTTGTTCTGATTAATAATAAATGACTTCGATTATGGTTCCATTCATATGTTCGTGTCTTATGTTATGAATTGTATCTTCTCTGACTGATATATAGTTGCATGTATTAGGTTTTACGCTTGTTTATTGTTGTTTCTTCATGTGCGTGCAGGTGTTCAAACGTGCTAAGCGAGAGAATTGTGATATGCCAAAGTGAAGGATGAAAGCGGTATCTTCTCTGCAAGAAACAGCAGTGTAGGACTTAAGGTAGGCCTCTTATCGCATCTTGGTCTTTTGTAACTAGGGACCTGCATCTTAGCATGACTCGCTTGTTGCTAGACCCGATCTGGGCTAGTAGGGATCGCCTTTATCCGCAGAGGGGATTTACCTCTCCAATAAACTGGCGACTCCACTGGGGATCGAACCCAGAAGTTAGTCAACTTCTAAGAGGCTCCAAAGGGACTTTGGTAGTTCTCAAAGAACCGTTCCCGTCTCAGCAGACCCAGATGGTTGAGCAACCATCACTGTCTGTGCCATTTTGGTCCCAAGTTTTTATGATGAATGGTGTTGCACCTGTCTCAATTGCTACGCGTTCGAAGGATTATGCTGGATCACACCAGGTAGCTGGGAAGGAATTCGTGGATGGCCCACCTCCCCCACCTGTCTCTGGTCCTTTAAAAATTGAGAAGCCCAGCGTTGAACCTGTTGTGAGGCCACCTTCTAAAGGTGTTCTGTGAAAATCTTCCTATAACCCAAACGCTCGTCCGCTTAGCACTACAGTATTGTTGAGGATTTGGCACAGGCGCCTTCTGTAATTTCTACATTATAAGTGCTTCAAAGTTTCCCATCGCAATGGAAAGCTCTGTCGTCTACAATCGGTGGAATCGATCCCGCCGATTCTAATCTTCTCACCTTCGACCTAGAAAATTTTATCCCCCGACTTCCACATCAAATCGCTCTTGTTATCCAAGTCAGGATCAACAGCCTCAACATTCATAGAGTCATTGTGGACGAAGGTGCTTCCACCTGTGTTATGTCATCCACCTGCTGGAAGGCCATTGGCTCTCCGGCTCTTACTTCGTCTCCCAATGCCCCAGAGGCATTTGATGGTCTGGAATCAAAACACCTGGGTGTTCTTGAGAGTTTGTTGATCACGTTACAAGGGAAGACAAACATCATAGAAGTAGAAGTGGTTAACGCCAAGCTCAACTATAATCTCCTTCTTGGTCGCAGTTGGACTCACGCCAAGCTATGCGTTCTGTCCACCCTCTTTCGGCTTCTGAATTTCCCTCACGAGGGAAAAATTATCATTGTGGATCAGTTTTCTTTCTTCACCTCATCCTCCGAGAACAACGTTCCTTACGTGGATCAGATTCCAAACCCCCCCGACAGCATAGGACCCAGTCTTTTCAAGGACCCCGTCCTCATGGGTATCTTTCCCATGCCACCACCGCACACCATTCAAGTTAACATGATCTCTAGGTCATACGACCCTTGGATCATTCCTTCGCCTGAACAGGTGACCTCTTTCAGAGAATCGATGCCTTTAACTCTAATTGAGATTAGTTATTGCGAAATTTTCGCTGCATCAGATCCTCCTCCTCCTAAAAATGCTCCTTCGAGTATGGATCTGGATATATATTCTCAATCCCCTTGGCTCGGTGATGCAAATTCGCCTGTTCCTTTAAGAGAAGTCTTCCCTTCTGATGAAGCTATTGTTGAAACGATGTTTCTTGAATATTTTCCATGGAGCGATGGACATCATCGTTCCTCATTCATGCCCGGCCTAGGGGCAATATCTAATTGTCTAGAGTGTGATGTATCTGTTTATCCCCCTCCTAAGACTCCTCCTTTGAGCTCGTCGGAGCACAGTTTGTTTCCTTGTGTCAAGCTCCCTAAAAAATGAAACAAGATGTCTTGAGGATAGTTCTTTTAATGTGTCAACCTCGTTAAAACAATGAAACACGTTCTTGTTCAATTCGATTCTTTGGTAAGATCTCGTAAAATCCCAGTCGAGTCTTTCTCTTGATCTCATAAATTGAACCTTCACTCCATCTTCCCTTCATATGGACTGAAGCTTAGGGGGCATGTACCTCGAATTGAGTCACCATGCTGGGGGCATGCAAAATTTTTCAAGCATAGTTTGTTTCTGTTTCAAGCTTGTGTAAAAATGAAACCGGTTTCAAGCATAGTTTATCTTTGTTTCAAGCTTGTGTAAAAATGAAACCAACTTCAAGCAGAGTTTTCTGATTTCAAACTTGTGTAAAAATGAAACCATTCCCATTTTACCTCTCGTGATTGCCATTTTATCAGCCCGTTTTGTCGGATGAACCTTAGTTTTCTCACTCCATCGTCATTATCTTCTTGGCCGATCATTTGCCTTCATTTGGTTGTTTTACCCATTCCCGAGGAACCACTGCGATGAGTGGTCTTGTTAGCCAGCCTCTTGACCTTTACTTGTTTTTAGTAGTTCCACCATCACCGGAACTAGTTGCTACCCTTTATACCACTCGTTCCTCTAGGAGGAGTCACCTTTCAGCTCTTTTCTGACTCTCTAAACATGAAAAGATTGTTGAGTCGCTTGTCGTTTTGAACTCGTTAAATTGGCTACGAAACGACATCTACCCAACATACGTTTACCCATTTTTCGGGTTGGGATAGTTTATTTACGAAAAAGGAATACCCTAGCCTATCACGACTAGGAGGTTTTCTCAGACATACTTTTCTACCCTTTTGGATTTGAGGAACTATCTACGAAAATGGATTGTTGGAGTTTACTTTTCCACTGTCTTTCCAAACTCTCTAAACATGAAAAGATGTCGAGTTCTTCCTTTGTCAGACACTCGTTAAAACCTGATGACATTGGACTTCGTCGTAATGACGTTACTCGAGTTCCTTCTTCCTAGGGCTTGTTAAATGTACTAGGTTGGATTTGTCCAAAGGACAAACTTATATGACAAGCATATGGTAACCTCTTCAAGCTTGTGTAAAAATAAAGAGGTACTCACCAGAAATGGTGGGGAAAAATGAAACCAGTATCATCGTCATGTCGGTAGTATGTCGCTCTTGAACATGGAACTTGTCTACATTCGTGTCGGGTTGGGGACATCTCATCTCGTTTTCCGCTTGCTTCCATGGGTTTGGGCGATTATTTTTAACCTCTCATCTACTCTTTGCCTCGTCATCATGACCTCAGATATTTTGATGTCAAATACTGCCAAATCCAGTGTCGTGCCACCGATATGTTCAAGAGATGTTGACCTCTGCAGTTTCAACCCTCCTCTGATTCTATATTGATCCTAATTCACAAACATTATGTTCCTCTGTCTTGTTTCGATGATGTGGGAAACACTATGGCCCACCTTCGATCAAGGTCACTTCCTGTCGACTACAGCTCATTATCCAGGAAGATGATCTAGAGACTCACTTCTGGTACCTTAGAGCCTACATGCCTCAATGGAAGGTTCTTCGCATTCGACGCAAGGTTTTCATCATTGACCTCTGATCAGATGATTCTACGGGTGTTCGACGCCAGCTCACTGTTCAAATTTCGTGGATTGTACCTATAGTACCTTGAGGGCCAATGTCATTATTGGTGGTTCCTCTCGCGTATGTTAACAACTTTCATTATTGGCTGGTAATCAGACAATGTTCTTGCATGTTCGACTTCAACTCACTTATTCACATGCTTGGACTTGTACTTTGTCTGGGTCGAGATGGAGCGCAAGACCCTAGGTTTTGTGTGATGGAATCCAGGCTGCGGATTTTGTGGATTATCATGATTGGTTACATGACTCATTGATTGGATGGTTGTGACCATGCTTGAGTCTTCTTATTGATCCTTTCTGGATGGCTACGTCCATACCTTGGATCCTGATTATTGTATACTCTATTATGGATGGTTGTGCCCATACCACACATCATGTATTTGAGATATCAATTGTACTTGTCTAAGCAGGTTTTCCGACGACAGTGTTTTCAGTTGGACACGTTCTCGTAAAGCATTTCACCCCTCTCTCTCTCTCGGGCATCATGGTTTAGGGGGCTGTTGTTACACAGTAATTTGTCACCGTCCCTGCAATCCCCCATCCCGCCCATTGGAGGGCCTATTCCGTGACCTGTGAGTAGTGACATGACCTAAAACCACTTTCATGGCATCCCCCAAGACAAGGAAAATCATTCCTCTGAAGACAATTTCCTGTAAAAAACCATAAAAATAGACCTTTTGGCCTTGGCGCGACCAGCCAGTTCAACCCTCACACCATTGGGGGAAATCCACCAAAGAGGGCACACCAACTGGATGCATTTTCAGGGTTGTTTTGGCAGATTTATTAGAGGTTTTATGGCTGGGAGTCTCTTGATTCCTTTTAATTCTCAGTTCATATTGTTTAGGTGATTCTACGATGGCGTTTTCAGAGTATTGTTCATAATAATCAATTTGTGGTCTTCTGTCATCATAAGGAGTATATAGACCTTGTTTTTTTTATGGAGGAAATCAAAAGCTTCATCGCTTACTCCCAACATGTTCATGTTGTCATCCTCTGTTTGTTCAATTGTTTCTTCATCCTCATTTACATAATTTTCTTGAAAAGGAGGTCTGATTTGTTGATCATCTTCTCTTTATCTGTTTTGAGGTTGATTTCTCCTAAAGTTCTGATTTTTATTTTGAGATTGATTTCTGTTTTGGGGGGTTGATTGATTTTATCTAGATTGTGCTCTCTCAAGTATGCTCATCTTCTTCATCATTTCCTCCATCATTCTTTCCATTTTTTAACTATATGTGGAAGGTGTAGTTTCCTCCCTAAATGATACTTTCTTTTCATTCCTCATCCTAGCTCTTTTCTCAATCAGATTTACTTCTACAACAAGAGCTCCTTTCTGCATGTCTTCCAAGGTTAAGGGACCTCTTCCTCTTAGCTGATATGCCATTTCAGGATCAAATCCTTCAGGAAATTTGGCCAAAGCTGAGCCTTGTGGAGGTTTCAATTCTGGGGGTAGGGCATTATAGACACTATTGAACCTAGTGCAATAATTTTGAACGCTTTCCCCAGTGTTTCTTTTAAGGTTGTTGTAATCTAAAATTATTTGGAGAGGGTTTTTCCTGAATTCCCATTTGTTTAGGAATGATTGGTGGAGAGATTGAAGGTCATTAATACTATGAGGGGTTAAGCCTTTGAACCACTTTCTTGCTTCTCCCCCTAAGCTTTGAGCAAAAAATCTAAGTTTGACAGTTTCATCATCAATCTCATTTCTATCAAAATAGTCATTCATCTTGTCCACATGTTTTGAAGCAGTAGTAGCACCACTGGCATCATATAATGGAATCTTGGACTGATAGTCTTGTGGAAGATTGACTAAAGGTAAAGGAAGGACTAGGGGAGCATACCATGTTTCCATGATAGGAGGTTGTGGAAAAAGTGGGGGGTTTATAGGTGGAGGATGTAAGATGTGAGGGGGATAATGGAATGGAGTAGCTTGCACAGTGGGAGTATCGATAATAGAAGTGGATGGACCAGCAAGAGACTGTTGAGCAGATCTAGGATGAGAGAAACCAAAATTATGAAGGAAATGCAAATCAAGTGGCGTAGTTTCTCTGCTAACCGTGTTTTCACCCCTATTTTTGGGTGAGTGTGAAGGCTCAAAGTCTATCTGATCAAAATCATCAAGTGACCTAGTTTTGAATGGGTTTCTTAAGTCAACTTGTGATTCTTGTAGAACTGTAAGGTTTTCAGGAATAGAATTAGCTCTATCGACTTGTTACACAGTAATTTGTCATCGTCCCTGCAATCCCTGTCCCGCACATTAGAGGGCCTATTCTGTGACCTTTGAGAAGTGACATGACTTGAAACCACTTTTATGGAATCCCCCTTAACAAGGAAAATCATTCCTCTAAAGATAGTTTCATGTAAAAAACCCTAAAAATAGACATTTTGGCCTTGGCGCGACCAGCCAGTTCAACCCTCACGCCAATGGGGGAAATCCTCCAAAGAGGGCGCGCCAACTGGCGCTCTGTCCCAGTGTATTACTCGTGCCAAGCTTAATAAGGATTGTTTTTTAAAAATAAATGGTGGAAGTTTGATTCTAACCAAATCCTGAGCAAGTCTCTAAAATGAGTTAAGAGGTTTGGCTCTGGATCTCCATGTAGGGGAAGTGGTTTTCCACCTATCATGGAAGCTTCCTTGAGGATAGGGCCAATCCCACCATTGTAGGGATCCCAACTCCCCTTCTACCATCTATATAATCTTGTCATTTTTCCCTTTGCAAGCTAGCCTGAATAGATTTGAATCAGTAGTAAGGAGATTATCGTCAGACACCCGAAGAGAGAGAGACATGTCCCATTCCTGACGAGCTTTATCGAGACGTACTCCGCTATTGACCCGCCGAAGGAAGATCCAGCGTCAGAGCTCAGGTTGTATCTTTCTTTGTTCTGATTAATAACAAACAACTTCGATTATGGTTCCATTCATATATTCATGTCTTATGTTATGAATTGTATCTTCTCTGACCGATACATAGTTGCATGTATTAGGTTTTACGCTTGTGTATTGTCGTTTCTTCGTGTGCGTGCAGGTGTTCGAATGTGCCAAGCGGGAGAATTGTGATCTGCCAAAGCGAAGGATGAAAGCACTATCTTCTCTGCAAGCAACAGCAGCATAGGACTTACGGTATGCCTCTTGTCGTATCTTGGCCTTTTGTAACTAGGGACCTGCGTCTTAGCATGACTCGGTTGTTGCTAGACCCGATCTGGGCTAGTAGGGATCGCTTCTATCCACAGAGGGGATTTACCTCTCCAACAGGACTGGCCTAACAACAGTTGAAGTTTCGGACTTAGGAGACTTCCTAAGTATACTTTCTGGATTATCAACTATCTCAAGAGGGTTTGGGTTAGGATAGGCTCTAGTATGAACTCTTCTAGCAGCCACTATGCTATGTTTTCAGACCCAATGATAAGAAAATTTTAACCAAGTATGAAAATATTTAATAGGCTAACTGATCTTTTAACAAGAAAACTTAATCATCAAAGTTTCCTAAGCTGATGTTATGATAGAAATGGGTTTCCCAATGGAGCCTTTAGGTCAATTCAAGATTGTGGAGTCACTAGGTGGAAATTTTTAGCTTTAAGAAGGTAAAATGTTTTATGGTCCACCACCACCAATAAATTTGAATACCAATCTGAAATGTTTTGGGCTTTCTGAGTTTTTTTAGTCCTGGAGGTTATGAGAGTGTCTTAAATCTGTTTCAGCACCTAGCTACAGTGATGAGACAAACAGAGTTTACTCTATGGCTCATTGGATGATTTCTTCAAGGTTTGATAAGGGTCCGTTAGAATCCTAAGAAGTACTTAGATTGCCACTGATTCGAAAAAATCCTTTCATGATTACCAATATGCTTGGTAGTTCCTGAAGAAAGTTGATTTTCTCAAATGAAATTTGTGTGTTTGTTCGAGGGCTTTTTACTCATAAGATCCCCAGTATGGTCGCCAGTATGTTAAGTCTCCGTAGTTTGCAATATTGGCAAATACAAACGCTGCAAAGCCTACATCAAACCACTTTGGAATCAAAGGACCTAGCCATCCTATATTCAGAGAGGGATCTCTCTATGTATGTGTTGAAAGATATGATCTTTCAACGCTTTTAAATATGATTTTAGGCTAGTTATGAGGAACAGGGTTTTTGTTTGTTTTGGTTGGGCAGGATAACATGAGGATGAAGGAAGTCTATATGAAGGGTGAAGGTATGAGTAAGTGAAAGAATGTTTCAGTTGATAAGAAAAGCAAGGAACGGCATAAATCCATTGGGCTATGGAGTCATAATAGGACTTAATTGCACAGCAAGTTTCAAGAGTGATCCATGGGGCAAGTCATCTATGTCAAAGGATCTCTTTAAGTTGATTTTATGGAATGAAACAGTAAGAAATGAAGTAAAACACATGAAGAAACAAATAACAGTCTAAGATCAGGTAAGTACATTTAAACTAGCCTACTTTGACATGTACTTAAGGGAAAAACACAAAAGTAACCTAAGATCAGGTAAGTACTTTGAAACTAGCCTGCTTTGATGTACTTTCAAGAGAAAACATTTAAAAACAGAGAACAACTTAACATCAAGTAAAGACTTTTAACTTAGCCTACTTTCATCATATTCAAAGGAAAACATTCATGATAAACATAGAAATTAGTCTAAGATCAGGTAAGTACTTTTAAACTAGCCTGCTTTCAACATACTCTTAAGGGATCTTTTCAAAGCAACTGTTGGAGAAGAAACTAGAGGACAGGGCTAACCATAGACTTCTCTAGTTCAATATTTAATTAGCAAACTTATCAAGAACATCTAAAGACAATATCTCAAGTTGTACTCAGGAAAAATGGGCTTACCAATAATTCACTGGTTATACTCTATTGAATTTCCTTCAAATTAACAATCAACAGAAAACATAAAGGATAAAGATTTATCAGTGAGATTTAGGGTACTTCATGAGTAAATCCTAATATATATTTGTTGTTATTTATCATAGAAAAGTGGACAGAATGAAAACATTAAAAAAATGACAATTACAGTGAGAAACACATCACCATTGACATAGACCAGGATCCCATAAATCAGCTATTTGTATCTGATGTTCAAACCAGTTACAATATTCAAGTCCAGTGGGTCTCTACAGCTTCAAACTTATCATCTCAGCTTATTTGTCTTCAATTAAAAAACAGAGCTACAGCAACTTCAAAAGCTATTTACATACAACAGGTATCCAGAGACCAACCTCTATACTGTCTTCTACAACAGTATTTATAGAAGAATGAGGAGATGGAGTGTAAGAAGGGTTCATTTGTTCAATTAATACAAAGTCATGGCGTATTAACCTTTGGGAGGCCCAAGTGAGAATATTTCTAATGCTCATCTCTATTTTAATCAATTTTACATTAAATTTCATCATCTTTAGTTTCTTTTGTTCACTTTGAGGGTTTTAGGTAGGTTGGTAGTTAATTTTGAGCTGCATCTAGAAATATCTCTTACTGTGCATTCATTGTGCCTTATTTTGCTAATCTGTCTATTTTTGTGGCTTTAAAACATTGTTATAACTATGATTCTTCTTTATGCCCTCATAATCATCTCGGAGTTTTTAATCCTGATATGATGACTGTGTTTATTGTTATGGGCTTTGTCATCCACCTTTTCCCTTTTCCTGTCTCTCTTAACTGTAGGTTTAAACCCCCAATCCTCGATTTTTGATATTTAATCTTTGATACTGTGGATAAACCTTCAAACGGTTATATTAAACCTTTAATCCTTTAACTCTCTATCTCGGACACCAGAATTGCTTCAATCTTCCGTTCTTTAATCTTTACCCTCTGTTCCTTTGGCTTACTTTATTGATTCTTCTTTGTTTTGTAGTATGCAGGGTTTCCTTTGGGTGCGCTGAGGGTTTAATAGTATAAATAGTGCTCGTATAGCACTAATTAACCGTAAAATGAAACCTTGCAACTCTTTTTCTTCGTGTTTTGGTCCTCAATCATGGAAGACTTTGGCTCTGTCCCTTCACGAGTCAAGGACAAGGTTTCTGCTCCGAAAACCATGATAAAAACCTACAACCAGAACAAAATATGTTAAAAAAACCCTCTGGTGTTTTAGTAACATTGCTTAGGAGGTTGGAGGAGTAGAGGAGCGGTGCAGAAGCGGTGTTTATGCAGGCAAAGGAGCCTTATGGAGGAAAACAGGTGAAAACCTGGTTCAAAATGGATTCTGGCGCGAAATGAACAAAAGTGGTTTTCGAAATACCAAGGGTGGTTATCGCGTTCAATTTAGGTGGTATTTGGTTTTCGCTGAATCGAACGCAATCCAGTTGTATTATGCCACGTGGATTTTTCGATACCGCCAATATCGCGTAACTTTGGAGTGTTAAACTTCAGACGCGAAAATTGCACGATATGAAATATCAACCGCCCCTTGACGGGATTGGGTGTCGGGTTTAATGAAGAATGTCGGATCATATGGATCGACGGAGGAGATTCATTTGCCAGGGTGAATGGATGGCAGGATTTGGACGGAGGAAAGGTAAGAGAAGAAGTGCGGAAGCCATTGTGGCCATTGATTTTTTAAGATCGACGGTCTTAATTTGATCGGGAATCTACCAGATAGTGCGGGGAAAAATCAAAGGAAAGGGTTTTTGTAATGGGCATGGGGTAATAAATGGTAAGGGAAGGGGCTAGAGGAAAAGGAGTTGGGGAAAGTTCTGATGGAGGTGCAGAGGACCGGGAGCGGAGAGATAAGGGGCTAACGGTTTAGCCGGTGGTCGGGGGTGAGGTTTTATGAATAAAATGGAACAGCAGAGGTCTAAGGTGAGGGTTTTGAGAGTGAAAAGTTTTTAAGGGCCTGGTTGCGGGGCTTGGGCATATGATGGATAGTGGGCTGGAGCTAAGTTGAAAAGGGGCTAAAGCCTGAGGGTAAAAAAGGCCTAAAATAAAACCTTTTTAGGTGTTTTTAAGTGTTCCGATAGGTAGAATGAGAGTTTTTAAATCATTACAAAGGGTTTTATAGGTTTTTCCAAGGATTTTTTAGGGAATGGAGGGTAAATTAGAAGGAGAAAAGGGGATTTTTCAGGGGGAAAATGAGGAGTTTTAAGGGGAAATGAGGGCTATGAAATGATGAAAAATGGGGCTCCTTTTGTTACACTGAAAACTGTCACTTTGACATTCTTCTGACTGTATGAGCTCATTATTACTCATACTTCCTCCTTTTGCAAGTCTAACATACCAGCTCCTCATGTCAAGCTTCAAAATCAGAGAAAAGTCCCTAAAATCCCCTAAGAATTGGTATCGCACTTTCTCTATGCATTCCCTGCGATCCCGCACCTAAAGTTCAGCCTGCCTGCGGAACCATACCGCAATTTCCTTGTGTTATGGGTGCGGACCTCTGTAAAATATAAAAAGGCGAGAAAGTGAGGATAAAAAGTGAATTTCAGATGAATTCTAGAAGATTCTAGAAGGGAATTTTCGGGAATGGATACGCTTTGAGAAGGTTCATGCATCCCTCACTTGATGGAGCTAACCCCTTGATGTAAGCAGCTTATCCCTTTGAAGGAGGATTCTATCCCTTCATATTTGGAACAAGAAACCTCCTCTTTTCCACTATAAAAAGAGGCCTTGGGTAGCCTCAAAGGGAGTTCAAGCTTAAGAGATTTGAAGTTAAATGTTGTTGAGATTCAGTCTCAAATAACTAAGACTTTCTGTGAGGTTAAATCACTCTTTCTGTGAGGTTCAATCACTCATCTCTAGTTGTCTTGGTTCAAAGAGTGCAATGCTTGTCAAACTAGAAGAGATTCCTGCTTCGGACCCCGGGAGGACCTGCACAACATCAAGGCACAGGTTGTAAAGGTTTTCTATATTTGAAGTTAATACAAATATACTCATTTCTCTCATTAAACTGTCTATTCATGGTCTATTTCATAAATTCCTTGATCATTATGATAAGTATGATTTATAATAATGTCTATACAGGTGCTGCTTAATCTTTTTGCTTGTTTGTGACTGCAGATTCACGAGGAACGTTCTTTCAGTGCACGGGAAGGACTTCAACAAGATCAAGCAAGCGTTGGACATAAGGTAGGCCTTACACCTATATAGTGTTTTTATGAATCGTATATGCTTAGAGAGAGATTAGTATAATTGGCTGTTTGTTGCTAGTTACCTTTTGTACTAGAGAGATCGGTCTTGTCCGCAAGACGGATTAATCTACACAACACCTTTAGAAAACAGTTTTCAAAGGGAACAATAGGCTTAACTTGGTGTATTTCTTCTAAGGGAACATCATTATTTTGAAGGGAACATCACTTAAGGAACAACACTTAGGGAACAGCAGCCTTCAAGAAAGACTGATTTTCTATCAAAATGATCTCTTGAAGGCTCAAGGACTATTTTTATCCATCATTTGCTTATGAAAAAATTTACTGATGGCTAACAGTATTGATAAATACCCTAGAGGTATTATCTTCACAAAAAGATACAGAATTTCACACTCCAAAGGGACAAATAGTTTCGGCGAAAGAAATCATTGAAAGTCCTGGCATAAACTCCCAAGACACAGAAGTCATTCCCATGTTTCCTACTGATGAAATTGTTCTGAAGGTAATTGATATCCCTCCACTGGATGTATTCCATAGCCCTCTCCATAAATATGTAGTAAGAAAACAAAGAAAAAGGAGAAGGATTGAAACACCTCCAGTAAATGGAGTTATGGAAGTAGTATGGAAAGATACTCCATCAAATCCAATTGAAATTTTAACTCGACTATCTTAATTCGCTGGTGCATACACCACTGCAACAATGGATAAGGCAGCAGAAGTATCTATTTTGGTTCAGGAAAAGGATGATAAGGTCATGCAGCTACAACAGCAATTGGATGAAGAAAGGAGCAGTTTAAATCAGAAGGTAGAGCAGTAACTCCTCAAATTTAAGCAAGATATAGAAAGGCCTAAGATAAGTCATGAAAATGACTTATCTAGAAAAAACACATTGATTAAAGAATTGAGAGAAGAATTTAAAAACTATGACGGTATTCCTACTGCAGAGGAATTCATAAAATAAGAATTGGCATTGAATGCCTTACTCTCAAAACAACAAAACTTGTTTATTTTACAGATGTCAGATATAATCCCACACTTGGAAATCAGTGAACAGTTGTCTAATGCAGTCATTGATCAAAGAATTGAGTTCAATGAACTCAATACCAAAATCTCTGATTATATTGAATGGAAAGATTCAGAGGAAGGAAGAAAATTAGGTCTTCCAAAGATCAAGGAGACTTTCAAAGATATTCTCTTTACTGACTGGGATGCACAAGTGAAATAGGCAGAATTGGCCATAGCCAGAGCAGCAGATATATCAAATAATATGGTCAAAATGATTAACCACATATTGCATACTATTGGTCTGATTAAAGAAGGAAATCACAAATATGTTCTCGATGTCAGAGATTTAGAGAAAAATTGGAAAGACGCAGGTTAAATCCGAGAAGAAGCAATTACACATATGAAAAAGACTGATTGGGAAGCATACTGGCAGCTACTGGTTAAACCTCACAGTCAGATCATGACACTGAATTTTTCTCTGAATTCTATACAGAAAATACAGCCACTTTTACTAGATGCTATATTTACTGCATAAATGAGGACACAGTTCGGGAAACCTCCACAAGTTCAACCGATGTCCAACATTTGTGAGCAAAAAAGCAGAGCTAGTAGTAACTTATCATCGGGCATGATTATTAGATTGTTTGTTTTTATATAATTCCAATTTTTAGCAATTAGATACTAAGGATGAGGAAGGTTGTTTGAAACCACCTCATAAGATATTTTGTATAATCTATTTTTTTGTAAGTAGTTAAAGTAGTATTTAAACCCTTCTCATGCATTTAAAGAAGGGTCCAAAATTTTATTGAGAACATTTACAAAGAATGCTTTACTGTAAGTAATTTTGTGGATGCCTCGATGAAATAATGGAACACGGCCTTTTCAGTTATATATCATTTTTTTTTATCATTGTTGATGCACTTTTGTATTCTTTGAAAGACTTATTGGTAGAAGAGTTGAATGTGGCCTATTATCACTGATCAGATGAACAGGAAAATACACATTGGGTACTGTTATCATGTATGCTAATACTATTTTGAATATTAGTGATGAATCCAGCTTTCATGAATTATATATGAAATCAATTATTTTTGTTTGAAATATCAATTGCACTATTGTACGATATAAAGATAGAAATTGGTTTGTTTTTATATATGATCATCAGATATATGCGAGATATTTTACATATATTTTTATTAACTATTTCTCAAGAGAATCATTTTACAAAATTATTAATCCTATTAAATCTGTGATGATCTAAATCATCACAAATTGAATATATATCATTTTACATCGCATAAAATTGGTATTATCTCAGGTTAGATTATTTTAGACTTAATTCAAAGTTTTGCATTCTAGAATAAATTTGTTTTAGTTTTTAGTAATTCTTTATGCAAATATTTTGAGAGAAATCCAACAATCGTACAAAAAAACAAATCTGGGAAACTGGTCCCATTACACCCAGTTGGTGGCACTATCCCAAATGGAAAAGGAACTGGTTTAAGGTCCGAACCGGGTGGTTATCCCCCTTGTTGTTGCCACAGATTTCTGAGGCCTCAACATTTTTGGCACTAGAAGGAGGGCCTGACTATGAATGGCATATAAATCTAAACCTCAAACTAGAAGCACTCATAAGATTCGATCTCCCCAAAAGCATCCTACAACTTCCCGATCAAATTCTAAATCACCAACTCAAAAATCGGAAATTGTAGAAACTTTCCCCTCATCTCCCGAAATATTTCGACAGTCATCTACTTCAGAATTCACTCCTGAGTCTCCCGAAGTTCAGTCTTTAATTCAGAAATTATAAGGAATATCAATTTCTGCAGAAAATCCTGTTAATCCAGAAGCTTATGAAGAAAGCATTACTTCTCTATTTAGAGAAACTGGTATATTAACTCGATCCAAAAGTGAAAAACTTGGAATTCCTCCTTTTGAATTTCCAATAGAATTAAATCGCAAAAAAGTTTCTATATCCAGATCTAAGTTAGATACAAGTGAATTCACATCAAATTTTCCTTCAGTTACTTCCTCACATCCTCTTACTCAATCTACATCTTCTTATTCTTCCATTTCCTCTACTCAAATAATTAGTACTATCACGAGTAGTATTGTTCCAGTTGCAAGTTTTTCATCCATTCCCCCTACTTCTCGATCTACTTCTATATCTTCACAAACTTCAAATCTAATTATGGCTAATCGGCCTTGGACGAATCCTGGTTGTATTGATAGAAAATCCAAATCCTCTTCCAGATCATCTAGAAAAATGGTTACCAAAATATAATCCAGATGATGGTCTTCCTACGAAAGAACATATCAATAATTTTATGTTAGCCATAAATCTGAACGGATTTTCTCATGAAGATATCATAGTCAGTCTTTTTCCTTATACTTTACAAAGACTTGCAGGATCCTGGTACTTTTCACTTCCAGCAGGATCAATTATCGATTGTGAAACTTTTGAACAAGTTTTTCTTACAAAATTTGGAGATGATAGAAATGTTGCATCTTTAATCAATGCCCTTTCTAATCTAAAAACAAATTCAGGTGAAAGGATCAAAGATTTCAACTCCAGATTTAACAAGTTATTAAACAAGATCCCAACCGCTTCCAAACCTGTTGTTGATGTACAAATAGAATGGTATATTTCTTTCTTACCTTATAATATAGCTATTTTTGTAGATATAGCTGGTAAAGCTACCCTTATAGAAAACATGAAATAAGCTCTTGTTGTAGAGAAAAGAATCCTAGCATTAGAAAAAAGATCAGAGATAGAAGACAAGAAATCAAAGAAAGTGGCATTCAGTCAAGATTCCAAAAAGAAAGTCTCGAAAGATCCATTTGATCTTGAAGACCTTCAAAAAGTGTTAAATACTCTGTCAAATGACACGATTGAAATAAAGAAACAAGTTGTTGAAATGTTAGCTCCTAAGAAATAATTTCGCCCATTTAAGAAAAACCCTTCTTCAACATCTGAGCCTCCAAATGTTATTTCAAATGTCGAATCTGATCAAGATACTGAAGATCCCTCACCATATGAGCAAGAACTAGAGTCTGAGGAAGAATTTGAACTAAATGGGCTATGGGATTTCATTCTTCCCTCAGAAGAAGAAAGAGAAGCTATGCTTGTGTCTACTAGAAGAAAATATTCTCCTGATTCAACTATATCAAATTAGAAACAGAAATATCTCCTCACAAAGGAGAAAATAGCAGTCAAAAAATCTAAAACTATCCAAACAGATCCTATTTCATTTGATCCTATTAAAACTTTCAAAACTTTGATAGTTTCAGATAAAATGGACTACAATATAGTTGAAGATATGAAAAGGACCAAAGCAAATATTTCACTACATGAAATGACCAAACTCAAACAACAACAGAAAAATTTACTTAGAGAACTCAAGGCAATCCCTGTAGATCCTATACAACCACCGATTATATCTCAAGCTTCTAAAGATATGGGAAAACCTCCATCATCTCCAAACAAAGTAAATCCCAATGATCTGGTCTTAATTGGTGATAGATCTATTTCTCACACTCCTTTACTTTTGACTTATGAGATTTTCAACAAAAATCTTCGTAATTGTCTTATTGATTCAAGAGCTTCTTCAAACATTATGCCAAGAACAGTGTGTACAAAATTGAACATCACTCCTCAAAAATTTGTTATACATATAGTTCAATTAGATAGAACAAAAGTAGAAGTCATTAGAGAAATTTTGTCAGTATCCATTAGATTATGATCCAATCCAAAGGTACTGCAAGTAATCGATATTTTGCTTGCAGACATCCCTCAATTTTATGGTCTTATTTTAAGCAGGGATTGGTCTGAAAAGTTACATGGATATTTTGCTACCGAATGGTCACACATGTGGTTACCATACAATGTTAAAACAAATCAAATCCGAGTTGATCGTGAAAAATTTATGAAACATACAGTCACTGAACTAGAAGAAGTAAATGAACTTGTAGCTTTCACTAATAATATTATTGGAAATTATTCAGTTGAATCATTTCTTGGATCATTCAATGCCCAGACTTCATCCTTTTTAACAAACACTGCTATTTCTCAAATTGAAAACTTTTCTCAAACAGACACTTCTAGATGTGTTAATCTTAGCAATCAAATTCCAAAACAATATTTATTTTGGACTCTATACTTTGATGGTTCAAAATCAAAAGATGGTGCAGGAGCAGGTTGTGTTTTAATCAAACCACAAGGAGAGAAAACAATGCTAGCTTTCAGACTCGAATTTCAATGCACAAATAATACCGATGAATATGAAGCATTGATACAAGGCTTGTACAAAGTTATTGGATTGAATGTTAAATATTTGTAGGTATATGGAGATTCTGAAATAATTGTTAGACAAGTCAGAAATACAATTCATTGTATTTATGGACATTTGAAACATTATCAAGCTTTAGCTCAGAGTCTTACTTCCCATTTGTTTGCATTTAATATCTCCACAGTTCCTAGATTACAAAATTCAAGTGTTGATTTAATTGCTAATGTAGCATCTAGACTTATACCATCCGAAGAATTTAGCCCAGATAAATTTTCAATTGAGTTAATTTTTAGGCCTTCCATTCCTGATAATGAACGAATTGGAGAGTATTTAACAATGATGCAGATATAGTAGACTTTCTTACATCAGACAGAGCTTATGAAGTTCAAATCGTAGATGAACATGAACATGATTTACAAATTGAGGATAAACAAAATACTAATCCAATTCCTAAATCTGTAGTCAAAATGGAAGATCTCTATGATTTTAAAGATAGGTTTAATAAGACTACCAATTCAAAAACGCATAGTTCTACTTTAAAATTTGAATTGATTAATCTTGGTACACCAGAAAAACCTCAAAACATCAACTTTGGTCTTGGTTTAAAACCTGAAGAAAGGATGTCATTCATTAAGCTGTTGAAAACATATAAAGATATATTTGCATGGGATTATTCAGATCTTAAGACATTTGATACTTCCATAATTCAGCATACCATACCTATGACCTCAGATGATAAGTCTGTTCAACAAAAACTTAGAAAGATTCACCCAAATTTAGAAAGTCAAATTAAATCTAAATTGAATAAAATGCTCAAAGCCAAAGTTATTTTTCCTGTTAGACATTCGAAATGGGTGTCAAACATGGTCCCAGTTATACAAAAGAATGGAGACATTAGGATTTGCATAGACTTTAAAATTTTGAATAAAGCTTGCCAAAAAGATAATTTTCCTTTACCTACCATGGAACAGATATTACAGTCAGTTGCAGGATCTGAATTGATGTCTTTTCTTGACGGATTTTTAGGATATAATCAGATTATGGTACATCCGGATGATATATTAAATACAACATTCAAAACAAAGTGGGGAACATATGCATACCAAAAAATTCCATTTGGGTTGATTAATGCCAGTGCTACATTTCAACATACTATGGATATAGCTTTCATAGGATTAATAAATAACTCAGCTGTTATATACTTAGATGACATTACTGTTTACTCTAAGCATAGAAACAATCATGTTAATCACCTAAAACACATTTTTGAAAGATGTAGAAAATTCGGTATTTCCTTGAATCCAAAAAAATGTTATTTCGCCTTATTAGATGGTAAATTATTAGAGTTCATTGTCTGTAAAAAAGGAATCTATATTGACCTTGATAGGATTCAAGAAATTGAAAACATCCCTTTACCACACAATAAAAAAATGATGCAATCATTTTTAGGACAAATTAATTTTGTAAAAATATTTGTTCTTGATTTCTCCCAAATCATCTTACCCCTACAATTAATAATCAAGAAAAATACAATTTTTAAATGGGGAAAAGATGAGAGAAATTATTTTGAGCTGATTAAAAAGGCTATCATCGAAGCTCCTTCTTTAACAACTCCTGATTTTCTTAAGCCAATTGTATTATATACATTTTCTTCTGATACATCATACGCAGTAGTTTTGACACAGCTAAATGATCAGAACATTGAAGCACCAATTTCGTTTTTTAGTTCTAATATTCAAGGTATTGATTTAAATTATTCAGCCATGGAAAAAAAATCTTATGCTGTATTTAAATCTTTGAAACATTTTAGACATTTTCTCCTAAAAACACATACCAAAATAATAGTACCTTACTCAGCAGTAAGGCAATTATTAATCCAACGAGAAGTAGGAGAAAAGAGAGCAAATTGGGTCATTGCACTTCAAGAATATGATTTAGAGATACATCCTGCTAAAATTGTTAAAGGAAAAGGTCTTTGCAGGATGTTAACTGGAACCTCTCATTTTCCAATAGAAGAAGATCAATCAAATGAAATACAATTATCTGAGGTAAGCCTAAACGATTCTCAGTCACAATATGCTGATATGAAATTTTTCTTAAAAAATGGATATGCTCCATTATATCTCAATTATACAAAAAAGTGTGTTTTAAGGCTTAGATAAAATCAATATCAACTCATAGATGATGTGTTATTTAGAAAGAATTATGATTATGTATTATTGAGATGTTTAGAGAAAAATGAAGCTGAAAAAGTAATGCATGAATTACATGATGGACCAGCTGGAGGTCATTTCAGAGGAAACACCATAGCTCATAAAATACTGCATGATGGCTACTATTGGCCAACTCTATTTAAAGATGCACATGAATATGCAATAAAATGTAAATTATGTCAAACTGCAGTGGGAAGAGAAAGGAAAGCAGCATTTCCACTACAACCAGTAAATATCCAACAAACATTCGGACAATGGGGGTTACATATCATAAGTGAAATAACTCCAAACTCTTCTAAACAACATAACTATATTCTAATTGCAACATATTATTTCACAAAATGGGTAGAAGCTATCCCATTAAAGGTGGTTAATACACAAAGTATTACATATTTTATTGATCAGTTCATAATCACAAGGTTTGGCCTCCCATCAGCTTTGATATTTGATAATGCATCTTAATTTTCTGGAAATGCTATGATAGAATTTGCTTTGAAAAGAGGTTTTAAATTAAAATACTCAGCTAACTATTATCCATAAGGTAGGATTAGTTGAATCTACAAATAAAAACCTCATCAGAATCATCAAACGAACTATAGAACAAAATCATAAAAATTGGCACAAAGCACTATTATTTTCTCTTTGGGCAGATAAAATCACCCAGAAAGCCTCAATAGGTACTTCTCCATTTGTGTTAGCTTATGGGAAAGAAGTAGTTCTACCCACAAACGTAACAATGCCATCATTTTCTTTAGTGCAATTTATTGATGAAAATCCTTCATCTTCCCTTCAGCTTAGACAAGATCAAATTTTTAAAACGGAAGAACGAAGAGAAAAATATAAAGCTATACATGCTTATCATCAACAAATAGTTAAAGCCTCGTTTGACATAGCATCCACTAGTTCAAAAGCTTTTGAAATAGGAGACCTTGTTTTGAAATGGGATAAGACACATGAGGAAAAAGGTAAGCATACCAAATTCCAAAAATTATGGCTTGGTCCATTTCAAATCATTGAGAAAATAGGCTTATCCACCTTTTTTCTGCAAGACTTATCAGGAAAGAAAGATTCCTTGCCTGTAAATGGTCAAATTCTCAAAAAATATTTCTCTTAGGAAATCAAGCTTTTAAATTTTATTTTTTCTTTAGGAAAATAAAAGTTGAAAATAGCATCATTTTTGGTTGATTCAAATTTTCAAAAATTTCTGATAAATTATTTTGATCTTTCGCTTCTATAAATAAGTAAAGTAAAAATATGAGTATAACTATGAGAATTTAATAAACTTTATATTTTTAAGATAAATTGAAATTTACTGAAGGTGTTTTCTTTCTGAAAAAGACTCTAGATATCATAAAATATAATTATTATGTATCATGAGAAAAGGAAATTTTTAACTTAGCAAGGATTCTCTACAAAAAGGTATCTACCAACTCTACAATTATCATCTATAACTCTTAAACGAGCTAATGATTCATCCCATCTGATAAAATTTCTTCTTTAAAGTATAATTCAAAAAAGAAAAGAAATATATACGATAAACAAATTCAAAAGAAAATAAGTCTCATCACGAGCTTATTTATCATGATCATAGAGAAATAATCTAGATTGATGTTACCAATACTGCATACTATAACATGGTAATAGCTAAATGATAATAAAAAATCAGTAGACAAGGGGTTTCATCGCGAGCTAGCTTGTTCAGCCTAAATTACTATCAGTGAATGACATTGCCACTATCAGGCCACCAAACCTGGATAATGATTTTGAAAATGTGTCAGGAAAAAGAAATTCAATTACATGTTAAATTATATTTTTGAAATAAGAAATCAATTTCAGATGAGACCATGAATCATTATTGGTTAAAAGATAACCCTGTCGAGGCTATAAACACATGCTGGCAACAATGGCTCTATCTCTGATAAATGAGTAAAAACCTATGAAACCAATTTTAGAGAATAGCTACTTTATCTTTTTAAATCTGAGTACTGACTGATACAGATACCTATGTATTATCACTGAAGGGGTTAATTAAGAAGAAATGAGATAGGTAAATAGATTATATTCTGAAAAAAATATTGTTTAATTCATGAATCATATTATTTTTATCCTTATATCTTTATCTTGTTTAGAAAGTTTAGAAATATCAAAATTAACCAATCAGAGATATCCGGTTCTCCCATGTGAATCGCCAATTTTTGTGCTATGAAACAACTCCCCCCCATTCTTATTTTCAAAATAATCTAAACCTTTGATAAATATAAATATGGACCCTTCTTAAAAATATTTTTTTGTTTTTGATAAAAATCAAAGTTCAAAAAACATCACCGCTTTTATTAAATAAAAAACATAAAAAAACAAAATAAAAAGCAATTAATAAAACATCCTCATTGCAAATCGCATTTTCGCATAAATATTTTCTTATTAAAAGTTAAAATAATAAAACAGCAAAATCCCGATTTTGTGATCACCGATTTGAAGTTTCGCAAGCGACATTACAAATCGCATATCGTGGATTTACGTTGTAAAACTTTAAGCAATTCTTTTCAAAGTTCTGATGTTGCTATTTTGCGATACTGCAACTTCCACGATTTTGCGATTTCACGATATCACGAAATTTCATATCACATAAACAAAAGATAATACACTTCATAAAGATAGATTCAAAGGGTGCGATACGATGGATTTGACTTGTTTTAAATAAAGGTTTTACGTGAAATAAATCATGTCAGAAATGATTAAGTGTGTTTGATCATCCCAATACAAATAATTATTGATTCGTTATGATTTAATTAATGATATAACTATTTCCTGGATGTTTTCTTTCAAAATAGATCATTTCAATAGATATTCCATCATTTGATCATTTTCTTTGTCTTTAATAGGGATTTTCCTTCAAGATATGTCCATCCTCAAAGTGATTCAGAAACACGACAAACAGATTGTTGCAGAACTGGAACAAACGTAAATGTCGCCAATAGTCTCAGATATAGTCTGTACTGCAGATGGAGGTACTACGAAATGGCAAGCTATCTACACTATGCTTGAAGACGAAAATCCAGAAGTAGTGGAAGTCACGGTGACTGTCGATGACGCAACAACCTCAAATTTACAATTCAAAGATAATGCATGCTCTTTCCTCCATAGGATAGCAGCAAGAACTACTCTTATTCCATATACCGACATGATTAGGTGGGTGATCTACAATTCAACAATCAAAGACAGACAATTAAGAGCGTTCAAGGATGAGATTCTAGGTTCTTTCAGAGCTGAAGATCTGAAAATCATGTATAAGCTGCCCGACCCGCAAGATATCTACAACAGTCAGTTTGTTGCAAAATTTGCTAAGAAGAACGAAGACCCATTCAAGGAAATTCAAGGTTGGAGGAAACTAGATAATAAGTTCAAATATGAGAAAACAGGTATGTATCATATTGCGTCACTTGCAAATCCCTACAATTTCGCAGCAGCAATGCTATGCAAATTATATGGTCTACCTGATAATACCAAGTTTGTTGAAGATTGCAACAAGAAACAGTAAAGGAGGCATCCTGAAACATCATCATTGATCCTAGTTCGAAAATAATCACCTAAACTAGGTGGGGCCCACACAGGCTATTTTTAGGTGTATGTCTATTTTTAGATATGGTGAGCATATTCTATATGTAGCAGGAGGATATTTGTAGATGGTTGGTCAAATATGAAAAATATATGAGTTTCTATTTTTTGAAGATTGGGCGAAGTCTATTTATAGATCGTCGATTTAAAAATAGATGCATGTCGATTATTATTAGCTCTTAATAATAATCAGACTCTAAACAACAACTTATTCTCTTGGAGCACTTTGTTTTAGTGCACATATGTGGCACATCAGTGGACTGAGGGAATTACGCAATTCCCAAGGTTTTACTGGAGCTAATGCCTAGAGGAATCAGTTAGAACTGAAGTGGCAAAGTTATGACAGAGTTGGAAGAGTAGTTCATGTAGTTGTATTCAATTTAACTCAGTTAGACTTAGTTGAGCTAGTTATATCTAATCTAACTGAATGATACACTAGTGAGAGTGGAGTGAATTAATTAGTTAATTAATTCACAAATAATAACTCATTAATCAACTGAACAATACAACAGTTAACTACAGTGCATATCAGATCTAGTGGAGACCCAGTGGAGAGATAGGTGAAAGGGCAAGATGGACTATCTGTTGTGACTACTAGTGATGCATGAATTTCATCTACATATACATTGGAGTTTCCAATGTAATAATGCAGTCAAGGAGAGTCCGGATATATGCATGATTATTATATATAATTTCTACATGGTATCAGAGCTGTGTTATATATTTTCTACATGGAATGAGAGCATGAATTTTTGGGTGCGCGAGTTTGCAGAGAATATCTGAAAATTCGGATCCAAAATTTTCAGACTCAAATAGCATATTTGGATTCTTTGTGAAAAAAAATACCCAAATTGAAAAGAAAAAAAAATTGGTCGAATCGGAGCTCGGATGAGGGAGATATCATCGATTTAAATTCAGCTCTTTTGTTAGAAACTTTTGCGACGGCGAGACAATTACAATGTGCATGAGCCAAGAATCTACATGCACTGAGGTAAAATATGCATGCAAAGCTTGGAGGAGCAAAGTAGAGGTTAGTGACTTGGTGATTGAGAGGGGGCCTCTCAACATGCAGCGTGAGAAGCAGTCTCAGAAGGTTGTGGAGCAGCCACAACTGGAGATGCAGAAGAATATTTATAGATTTGAAGTAGATGGGATTTCTACGGAGCTTCCTACTTTTGGGAAGTGTGAGAAAGCCATGAAATTGAAGCTTGAGAGGGAGCTGGATTTTCATGCAGGTAAGAGTGAACCTCGAGATGTGGAGCAGCCACAAGATGAGGATCATGGAGTGGGAGAAACCACTCATGCAGAGAAATTTCGTGCCAGATGGGCAGAGGGAGTGCAAGAAGCTATACCAGCAGGTAAGAGGTGGGGCAACATGCATGGATAATCCAAAAAGAAATTTCTGGGCAGGATTCATTGAGATGGTGTGGATCTCATGAATTGAACCTGGCTACAAGGTGCCCATAAAGCAGCAGTAGCATGATCATTTGGATTGATGCAGTGAGATCAAAGTGATAGTGTCGGATACTGGAGCGCGGTTCAGAGTTGACAGCAAGTGCAGAGTGCATGGGTGCATAGTTCAAAAGCACAGTGGTTCCTGAAGACATGTGCAGTAGCTAAGCATAAGTCAAAGACTTTGATGATAGATGCATTAGACTGATTGAGTTGTTTGGAGCCTTTCAGTTTTGGAAGTGTTGTAGCAAGAGTTGCAGGGCGAATGCATGGAGTTGCATGTCGCATGCAAAGACAGTCCTTTCTTGTTGAGAGGGAGTGTTGAATATTGCAACAAGAAATAGTGAAGGAGGCATCCTGAAACATCATCCTTGATCCTAGTTGGAAAATAATCACTTAAACTAGGTGGGGCCCACACAGGCTATTTTTAGGTGTATGTCTATTTTTAGACATGGTGAGCATATTCTATATGTAGCAGGAGGCTATTTGTAGATGGTTGGTAAAATGTGAAAAATAGATGAGATTCTATTTTTTAGAAGATTGGGCGAAGTCTATTTATAGATCATCGATTTAAAAATAGATGCATGTCGATTATTATTAGCTCTTAATAATAATCAGACTCTAAACAACAACTTATTCTCTTGGAGCACTTTGTTTCAGTGCACATATGTGGCACATCAGTGGACTGAGGGAATTACATAATTCCCAAGGGTTTACTGGAGCTAATGCATGGAGGACTCAGTTAGAACTGAAGTGGCAAAGTTATGACAGAGTTGGAAGAGTAGTTCATGGAGTTGTATTCAGTTAGACTTAGTTGAGCTAGTTGTATCTAATCTAACTGAATGATACACTAGTGAGAGTGGAGTGAATTAATTAGTTAATTAATTCACAAATAATAAATCATTAATCAACTGAACAATACAACAGTTAACTACAGTGCATGTCAGATCTAGTGGAGACCCAGTGGAGAGATAGGTGAAAGGGCAAGATGGACTATCTATTGTGACTATTAGTGATGCAGGAATTGCATCTACATATACATTGGAGTTGCCAATGATAATAATGTAGTCAAGGAGAGTGGGATTGCATCGAATTAGTCTTTGTAATCAGCTTCGATTGCGTAGAAGAGGCAGGCTAGCAGGAGGGCAGAGATTGGTGCATGGATTTGCAGATTTCTTTTATGTTAGTGTGTGACGATTGTATTTTACTGAGAGCTTGATGTACTAAGCTTTGTATGAGATTTTCACATGATCTCCATGATACATAATATGATAATTGGGGTTTTTAGCTTCAGGCTTTCCCGTTAAACAACTGTGTTAATGTGTGTGAATTTTTATTGTTTCATGTGTGCATTGCAATCTTGATTTAATTTCCGCAAATGATCAATTGTGGAATAGATTATGTATTTTGCATGAAGTTAAAATAGTGTGAGATCAAGATAATCTTGGACATATAACACATAAGTTATATAATTTCTACAAAGTTCTCCATAAATTGGCTTCCCCTGATTGACTCCTGTGTTAATTCCCACATAATTAATTGGGCAACTATCCTTTCTAAGAATCTAGTTAAGGCAATTAATGAATATCGCCAAACAAGAACTTCCTCTTCCAAAACTGTTCCCCAATTTTTCATGAGCGCGTATGTTTTTGACGCCATCTGTTTTTCTACCAAATTTCCAGTTATGGGATGGAAATGGACTCTTGAAGATCCTACCTCGATTCATTTCAATCATAAAGAGATATGGGAACATAATTATGTACCACATTTCCACAGGCTATGTTATGGAGTTGTACTACCATTGCATCAACTAATATTTGACAGGACGAGCCCTAGGTTCACTAAAGAAGCCATTTCAGACCTTCAAATGATAGGGAGATATTTTATTGAAGAGTCATTTTCATACATCAGAATTTTTGGAAGCTCCGCTCCCCCGCATGTTCTTCCTTTATACGTTTCAGATAAATTGATGGCAAGAGAAGTCGCTTACCAAAATGTTGGTAATGGACTCACTAAATCTTTGAAAGACAGTAAGAAGTCTTTATGGCCAAGTTTCCCAATTTCATGTGGTACATTTACCCTCAACAATTTCAATCATGCATTGAAATAATGTCAAAATATTGAGTTTTTGAAGCTTCTCGTTTTACCCTCAAGGCAGTTTGACCCAAAAAAGATTGCTAACAAATTTACTCTATCAGTCAAACTCAAACCTATCATACACAATAATGATATATTTGAAGATATTTTGCAATCTGTTGGGACTTTTGAAGAAGTCCAAAATTTTGGAAAATTGAACCTAAATCCAGAAGAGTTATAGAGATTCAATGAGTTCAAAGAACAAAGACTCAAATATATCCCTTAGAATTTTTTGGTTACCAGTTATATGATTGAAGCAAGCAAAGAAATCAGAACATAACAAATAGATTAACAAATTTAGAGTGAAATAGATAAAATTTGGACTCCAGTTAGCAATGTATTGATAAATACCCCAGAGGTATTATCTTCACAAAAAGATACAGAATTTCACACTCCAAAGGGACAAACAGTTTTGGTGAAAGAAATCATTGAAAATCCTGGCATAACCTCCCAAAACATAGAATTCATTCCTGTGTTTCCTACTGATGAAATTGTTCTGAAGGTAACTGATATCCCTCCACTAGATGTATTCTACAGCCCTCTCCATAAAGTTGTAGAAAGAAAAAGAAGAAAGAGGAGAAGGATTGAAACACCTCTAGGAAATGAAGTTATGGAAGTAGTATGGAAAGATACTCCATCAATCCAATTGGAAATTTAACTCGACTATCTCAATTCGCTAGTGCATACACCACTGCAACAATGGACAAGGCAGCAAAAGTATCTATTTTGGTTCAGGAAAAGGATGATAAGATCATGCAGCTACAATAGAAATTGGATGAAGAAAGGAGCAGTTTAAATCAGAAGGTAGAGCATCAACTCCTCAAATTTAAGCAAGATATAGAAATGCTTAAGATAAGTCATGAAATTGATTTATCTAGCAAAAACACATTGATTAAAGAATTGAGAGAAGAAATTAAAAACTATGAAGGTATTCCTACTAGAGAGGAATTCATAAAAGAAGCATTGGCTTTGAATGCCTTACTCTCAAAACAACAAAACTTGTTTATTTTACATATTTTAGATATAATCTGACACTTGGAAATCAGTGAACAGTTGACTAATGCAGTCATTGATCAAAGAATTGAGTTCAATGAACTCAATACCAAAATATCTGATTATATTGAATGGCAAGATTCAGAGGAAGGAAGAAAATCAGGTCTTCCAAAGGTCAAGGAGACTTTCAAAGTTATTATCTTTACTCACTGGGATGCACAGGTGAAATAGGCAGAATTGGCCATAGCCAGAGCAGTAGATATATCAAAGAATATGGTAAAAATTATTAACCACATATTGGATACTTCTGTTTTGATTAAAGAAGGAAATCACAAATCTATCCCTGACATCAGAGATTTAGAGCAAATTTGGAAAGACGCAGGTCAACTCTGAGAAGAAGCACTTACACAGCTGAAAAGGATTGATTCTGAAGCGTACTAGCAACTACTGGTTAAACCTCACAGTCAAATCATGACACTGAATTATTCTCTGAATTATATACATAAAATACAACCACTTTTACTGGATGCTATATTTGCTGCACAAATGAAGACACAGTTCGAGAAACCTCCACAATTTCAATCGATGTCTGACATTTGTGAGCAGAAAAGCAGAGCTGGCAGTAACTTATCATTGGGCATGATTATTAGTTTGTTTGTTTTTATATAATTTCAATTTTTAGCAATTATATACTAAGGATGAGGAAGGTTATTTGAAACCACATCATAAGATATTTTGTATAATCTATTTTTTTGTAAGTAGTTAAAGTAGTATTTAAACCCTTCTCATGCATTTAGAGAATGGTCCATAATTTTATTGAGAACATTTACAAAGAATGCTTTACTGTAAGTAAGTTTGTGGATGCCTCGATGAAATAATGGAACACGGCCTTTTCAGTTATATATCATTTTGTTGATCACTGTTGATGTACTTTTGTATTCTTTGAAAGACTTATTGGTAGAAGAGTTGAATGTGGCCTATTATCACTGATCAGATGAATAGGACAGTACACATCTAGTACTATTATCATGTATGCTAATTCTGTTTTGAATATTAGTGATGAATGATCCGGATCTTGGGGGGAGGCCCCCAAGATATAAGAAAATTGAAATGGATCTGATAAGATCTACAAAATTAGAATGCCAAAAAAAAATAAAGAACACAAAGTAAATAAAAACACAAAGAAACTTGTTTTATTAAAACAAAAAATAACTGTAGAAGCTACATTGTGGCAGACAATCTGTCCTTTTACAAACTGAGGCATGTTATTTATAGCCTTTTTTGAGTTACAATACCATGTGTAGATACCATAGGCCAATACCATGGGTAGATACCACTTACAATACCATGGGTAAATCCCATGTGTGGATGAATACTATGGGTGGATACATACCATGGGTCACTTATAATACCATGGGAGAATAAATATCATGGGTTGATGAATACCATGGGTCGATGCCATTTACAATACCATGGGTGGATGCCATTTACAATACCATGGGTGGATGAATACCATGGGTTGATGCCATTTTCCATACGGATCATTCCTCTCTCCTTAAGAAGCAATGGTCTCCATTGAGTGAATTTCCCTCCTGAGAAGCATTTTTTGAATATGAAGAGCCACTGAAGAGAAGGTTTTTGTGTAGTTAACCCATAACCGTGATGAACGAAGATCTGAGGATAGAGATACCCTGTAATGCTTATGACCAACTGTGATATTGACAGTGTGCATCCTAGCAAATGGACTTCGATGAAGTGTAGGTTTGTGGAATAACCAAAACCATGACAAACGAAGATCTGAGGATAGAGATACCCTGTAATGCTTGTGACCAACTGTGTGACTAACAGTGTGCGGCCTAGCAAATGGACTTCGATGAAAATGATTTTGTGCGGTTGACCATAACCGTGATGTTGATTGTTGATGAAGTAGCAGGTGCCTACATAGCTTGGGGTGGGAGGGCACGTCTCCAAATAACCCAAGCCGAATTCTGCTATGTTGAAACTGAGGAATGTGAAGCAGGTGCCTACTAAAGCGAGGTGGGAGGGCACGTCTCCAAAGGGAACCCGCTCCGAATGCTACTCCAAATTTAAAATGAGCATAACTTAGTCAATATAACTCAGAATATTTATTATAACATGTTTTTTGAAATGGAATGATCATTCTGCATCTTTGCATGTGTTTGAAACCACTATCTGGAGACTCTAGACTCTCAGATTCGTGCTGGAACTGTCTCGCCATCATAAAATTTCTGAAAAACATAGTTGATTTTAAATCAACGATAACTCCCACATCCGGACTCCGATTCGACCGATTTTTTTTTGAACTTGGGTGATTTTTCAAGAGGAGCTCAGATATATATCCATTTCTCTGAAATTTGGCACTAAAAACTGCAAAAAATGACAGGAGAGCCGCCGTTCATGAATTTTCGTGAGAAACATTGCTTCAACATTGCTGATTTTGAATCAGTGATATCTCCCTCATCCGAACTCCAATTTGGCCGATTTTTTTTTGAATTTGAGAATTTTTTTGCAAGAAATCCAGATCTGGTCTTTTTTTTTGTAAATTTTTTACCGTAAGTTTCAAATCTGATCTGAAAACTCGCCGCCCAAAAAAACCATGGATTTTGCTGAATATTGCTGCAAAACATTGAAACTGAAATATGTTTCAAACCCTTATTCCCATGGAGGCGTAACCTGAATCTGATACCACTAATACGGATCTTGGGGGGAGGCCCCCAAGATATAAGAAAATTGAAATGGATCTGATAAGATCTACAAAATTAGAATGCCAGAAAAAAATAGAGAGCACAACGCAAATAAAACCACAAAGAAACTTGTTTTATTAAAACAGAAAATAACTGTAGAAGCTACATTGTAGCAGAAAATCTGTCCTTTTACAAACTGAGGCTTGTTATTTATAGCCTTTTTTGAGTTACAATACCATGTGTAAATACCATAGGCCAATACCATGGGTAGATACCACTTACAATACCATGGGTAAATCCCACGTGTGGATGAATACCATGGGCGGATACATACCATGGGTCACTTATAATACCATGGGCGAATAAATATCATGGGTGGATGAATACCATGGGTCGATGCCATTTACAATACCATGGGTAAATTCCATGGGTGGATGGATAACATGGGTAGATGAATAGCATGGGTTGATGCCATTTTCCATACAGATCAATGAATCCAGCTTTCATGAATTATATATGAAATCAATTATTCTTGTCTAAAATATCAGTTGCACTATTGTGTGATATAAAGATAGAAATTGGTTTTTTTTTATATATCGTCATCAGATATATGTGATATATTTTACATCTTCTTTTGATTAACTATTTCTCAAGAGAATCATCTTACAAAAGTATTAATTCTATTAAATCTGTGATGATCTAAATCCTTACAGATTGAATAGATATCATTTTCAATCACATAAAATTGGTATTATCCCGGGTTAGATTAGATTAGACTTAATTCAAATTTTTGCATTCTAGAATAAAATTTTTTTAGTTTTTAGTAATTTTTTATGCAAATCTTTTGAGAGAAATCCATCATACAAAAACCCAAATCTTGAAAACGGATCCCATTATACCCAGTCGGAGCCACTATCCCAAACAGAAAAGGAAATACTTTAAGGTCCAGATCAGGTGGTTATCCCCCTTGTTGTTGCCACAGATTTCTGAGGCCTCAACAGGAAGTAGCTAAAGAAACTTCCAAAAATTCAGCAATGAAAGGGGTCCCTACAGGCAAAGTACTCCTTCAGACTTTAGATAACTTCTTCCTTTAGTATGAGGTAAATCACCTTTTGGTGAATAAGCCTAAATTTTCCAAGTATACTGAGGCTAATGAGATTTACAGGAGGATGGTAAAAATCAAACTTGCAGATGAAGAAGCCTAGGAAAAATGGTGTGATTCACCATGACAGGTTGTTGGAAAAAATACTGAGAGGGGGGGGGGGGGGGTTGAATCAGTATTTAGGGCATACTCAAAACTTTTCACTTTTCCACTCTCTAAAACCCATACGCTACTTTTCTGATACAGACTCGCGTATATACGCGGATACCCTTTATAAAACTCGCGTATACAAAGAGATCTAATTATGCCATTAATTCTTCACTTATATCATTCCATCATTCATTCATCAGATGATCAATAAACAGTAAACATGTGCAGTAAGAACAGAATAAACCATCACACATAAGCATCACACATGAACACCAGGATTTTAGGTGGAAACCCAAGTCGGGAAAAAACCACCACTGCAGTTGCTCAGCCTTCAATATTTTATTATAGAGAAAACATCTTACAACATATGTGCTGGTGCAGACTCCTACCAGCACGCAGGCACCCACCTGCGCTCGTTTACCAGCCTCTCCTGGAAGGGAGCTCCAACCCCCTGACTCGTTTACCAGCCTCACCTGGAAGGGAGCTACGACCCCCTGATCTTGTTTACCAGCCTCACCTGGAAGGGAGCTACAACCCCCTGACTGAAGGCTACAACCCTCAGCACCTCTATGGACCACGTTTCATCAATTTTCACACTGGATCCAACCCACATAATTAAGCTCAAGGAACATTCATCAAACCAACCACTTGCTCTATAGCAGCATAATCAATCTTTGAACAACCCAGATCATCATAGACAGATAGCAGTAACACATCAGAAACAGATATCAGCAAGACAGCAGAACAGATCAGACATCTCACAACTTCAACAAACCCTAGTTTATCATACGCGCTTTTCTTTCACTGATCCTGCGTATATACGCGCCTTCATGCATATAAACCCGCGTATACCTCTGCACATACTTCAGAAAAACCTAACTGGACATACGCGCTTTTCCTTCATCAGATCCGTGTATACACGCGCTTTTACTGAAACGAACCAGCGTATACTTCTTCAGACATTTCAGCGCAATTCTTCAGAACAGATGCATAGCTCAGATATTACCCTTTACTTCATAAACATGTTCACCTCATCTCAGATCAGAACATTCCATAAACAGATCTAGAAGATACAAATACATTTCAGATCTAGATTCACTTCTTCATCATTTTCTTCATAGGTGCATCACAGATTCAGATCATCAAACTGTTACCCTTTCCATACATATATACTTCATAATGAAGTACACATTTAAACCCAGACTCATGCACACCCCTTGCACAATGATTTTCTTCTCCTTATATAGGTTTACCCTTTTTCAATACCATGAGCCAAAACCACATTATTTCCAATGGTATTCCTAGACGGGATCAAATAGATAATCTAGCGCTCAATACAATGGGTCAATACCATGGTAAAGCCCCTTGGTATCATACTTTTAAAGCGCAAAAGGGCATACGCGACTTTTAGCGTTCGTTTCCGCGTGTATACGCAAGTTAGCCTCATAAAAGCTGTGTATATGCTAACCCTGAATGTATACGCGGGTTTCCTTCACAAAAGTAGAGTATATATGCGGGTTTCCTTCACAAAAGTAGCGTATACATTGTAACATATTATATTTATCATTTTTCTGGCACTTACTAAAATTCTTTTCTCTGCCACATCTGAACTGATCTGAAGATACATCATTCTTACATCTTTAGCACACAGGTTGCTTATCATAAGCAACTCATCGAGTATATTTCCATCAAGGACAACCTCATCAAGTAGGTTGCCATCATCTTCATCAAGTGGGTTGCCATTCAAGGACAACACTCTATCAAGTGGGTTGCCATCAAGGACAACACTCTGCATCATATTGCCAACAATCTCCCCCTTTGGACTTGATGGCAACCACGATGGTGTTTGATCACCACAGCAGATAGATACATTAAGAATACAACGACTCCATGTCACTCTCCCCATTATTTGACACCATTCTTTCCCTTTATTCAAACACCATGTCACTCTCACCCTTTGACATCAAGGGCAAAGGGCGGATCAAAAACCAACACAAGGTTTTTCTCCTCATGTAGAAGGAAGCGTTCTGCAGATATTTTGTACACTGAAGTGACCAAGCTCCCCCTGAGCTCATGCTGAATATTCAAACATATTTTTCAATGAAGTACATGACTCTATGACCTTCCTATCACCAAAGACTCATACTTACATCAAAGATCCAACCAAGTGGATTTACATATGAGACTCAAGTACCCAACCAAGTGGGTTTACACATTTTGACTCAACTACCCAACCAAGTGGGTTTACAAATTAGAACAAGTCCTTACATGACTGAATATTACAATTTTACATCATGGGTCTCATCATGAACTTTTCATCAAATTATAAATATGACTTTTCATGACAAATACCAGAAAGACCTCAAGAAAGAGATCATTTTTCAGAATCATCATAATGCCAACAATGCATTATACTCATCAAGACCAATGCTCCCCCTGAAGCTGTGCATCCAATGCATCCTTTCCATATGGCCAAGGCTCCTCCTTAACTTGTGCAACCTGAACACCTTTAACAGCAAGTCATCAGCAACAAACTCTGCATGATCTGTCCATATCTCTGAATCATAAGACTTCCATATCATCCAACAGATATTCTTCATCAATCTGGGCTCATCCATGATCTTCAACATAAGAAACCAAGTATCATATCATCATTATTTAGAACTGAGAAAATAAGTTGATACAGAGTCAATAATACAGTTATTAACAATCAGACTGATGCTCCCCTTGAACCTCTGCTCCAGATCTTCAGCTATCATATAAATTCTCTTATCATCAATGCATACACGACTATGTCTGCTGGAACTCACGTGTATACGCGACTTTGTTTCATCGAACCGGCGTATGGAAAGTGAAATATATAAAATTTCACACCTTCATCTCCCCCTGCAATTGTACCTTCTGTTCCTGTATTTTCTTCACACCAGATGCACTGTCAGAAATACACATACTCATAATTACCAAAACAATCATGGAAATCACCATACATCGCTCCCCCTGTGATGATACATTCACATCATTCCTGCAGTCAATAAGAGAAGTAAACTTTAGAAGCGGATGACTACAGTAGGGTCAGTATTCCCTACGTTTCTGACCGGTCCTCCTTCTTTTTCCAGCTTTGCTTGAAACTTCTTATTGCGGGCTGGAATTTATCCAATTTCTCATATCTGTTCATCCTGCATTCTTTTTCCACATGTCCATACTTGTTACAAGCATAACATCTTATGTGACCAGAAAAGTAAGCATAAGGATCATAGTGTGTTCTTCTATTCTTTCTTCTATTGCAATCAGCTGCTTTATGCCCATACTTGTTACATGAAAAACAATATCCCTTGAAGAAACCAGAGTACCTTTCTGAATAGAATCTATTTGATTGTGAATGAAATGATCTGCTTCTGCAATTTGCTGCAACATGCCCATAATAATGACATTTAAAACATTCAACATTATTGAATGATTTTCTTTGAGAATTCATGATTGTAGGTTGACCTTTAGTTTCTTTCAACACTTCAGGTTTTGCTTTTACATCCTTTGAATCTTTAGCACTTCCTTGTGAACTAGATTCTCCTTTAACAGTTTCATGAAAACCAAGACCAAGTCTAATAGTAGGAGATCTTTGATTACTAAGAATATTGTCCAGAATCTTAGTACCATCTTGAAACCTCAAAAGCTTATCCTTTTCTTCTAATTTACCTGTGAGAATGTTTACCTCAACCTCCAATTTTTTGCATTGCTTCTTCATACTTTCTTCACCACTTTTTCCTTCTTCAACTTGATCACTCAATTTTAAAATTTCTTCCTTCAAGCAATTTTCTTGTTCTTCACATGTTTGCAGCATTTTTTCATTCTTCTTATTTGATTTTTCCAGATCTTCTTTGAGGGAGATGATTTATGCTTCAAGAGCTTCCTTTTCAAATGATTGTAGAGGTTCCTCATTCTTTTTATTTGATGCTTCAAGATCTGCTTGCAGAGAGATGATTCCAGCTTCAAGTCCTTCATTCTTCTTGTTTGTTTTTTCGAGATCTGCATTTAGATCGTCGATTTCTGCTTCTAGTCTTTTAATTCAATTGGATGCATAAGCATTGAACCTTTGATATTTGTCTACCTGTTCATTCAGTATTTCTATCTGTCCTTTCATTTAAGCGATCATCTCATTGTAGATAACTTCTTGCTTATTAGATGCTCTTTGTTGTTCTTCAACTTTATTCTTGAGAGCTTCTTCTAGATCCATAACATTCATTTCATTATCTTCACTATTACATGCACAAGAAGATGAATCACAAGAACAACAATCAGTATCTGTTTTATCTTCTTTATTTTCTGCCGCACATGTTTTCTGAGATGTCTCCTTTTGAGTAGTCTTCTTCTTTTGCTTCTTTGCCATGAGCGCTAGCAGATCTTTGTCAGAATCTTCTTCATCTTCATTAGATACTTCATCATTATCTTTATTTGCATAATAACTCTTTCCTTTTTCATTATTTTCTCTATAAGGACATCTAGCAGCATAATGACCAACTCTTCCACACTCAAAACACTTGAAGGGGAGCTTACCTTTGAATCTTCCAGTTCCTAGTTGGAGTTTTCTTACAAAATTTGCCTCTTCTTCTTCTTATATATAATTTGATTCCTTGATATCTTCCTTTTCTTTTCCTCTTTCACACCCCTTAAAAGCAGCTTCTTTGCTTTGAGAGGGACCTCCTTGTCTCATTTCATAAGCAGTCAGGATACCATGTAGTTGAACAATAGTAAGAGTTTGCAGATCTTGTCTTTCTTCAATAGCAGATACTTTAGATTCAAATTTTGAAGTCAAAGATCTTAAGACTTTTTCCACCAGAGTAGTATCAGTTATAGTTTAACCCAAATTTCTCATTCGATTTACAACATCATCTAGTCGTAAAAAGAAATTGGCAATACTCTCATCACTATGCATCCTTAAATTTTCATGTTCAATTCTGAGGTCTGGAGTTTTGCTTAGAATGATCTTGTCCCATATTTCTTTTGCTGAATTTAGCTGCATCACTTTGGCAAATTCTGGTTCAGACATGCTTCCCAATAAAACATTGACTGCTTTGGCATTGATTTCATATTTCTTCCTTTCTGTTGCATCAGTAGGAATACTTGCCGGATACGGATACCCTTCTTCCACGATTGCCCACACTTCTGCACCAAGACTTTGTAAATATGCTTTTGTTCGTACCTTCCAGAATATCAGATTACTTCCATTGAATAGAGGTGGCTTTATAGACATTACTCCTTCATGACTTCCCATTGCGACGGATCTCCTTCAAGCGATCAAGCTTCTGCAGAAGGACCTCCTCTGATACCAATTGTTGGAAAAAATATTGAGAGGGGGGGGGGGGTGAATCAGTATTTAGGGCATACTCAAAACTTTTCACTTTTCCACTCTCTAAAACCCATACGCTACTTTTCTGATCCAGACTCGCGTATATACGCGGATACCCTTTATAAAACTCACGTATACAAAGAGATCTAATTATGCCATTAATTCTTCACTTATATCATTCCATCATTCATTCATCAGATGATCAATAAATAGTAAACATGTGCAATAAGAATAGAATAAACCATCACACATAAGCATCACACATGAACACCAGGATTTTAGGTGGAAACCCAAGTCGGGAGAAAACCACCGCTGCAGTTGCTCAGCCTTCAATATTTTATTATAGAGAAAACATCTTACAACATATGTGTTGGCGTAGACTTGACCAGCACGCAGGCACCCACCTGCGCTCGTTTACCAGCCTCTCCTGGAAGGGAGCTACGACCCCCTGACTCGTTTACCAGCCTCTCCTGGAAGGGAGCTCCGACCCCCTGATCTCGTTTACCAGCCTCACCTGGAAGGGAGCTACAACCCCCTGACTGAAGGCTACAACCCTCAGCACCTTTATGGACCACGTTTCATCAATTTTCACACTGGATCCAACCCACACAATTAAGCTCAAGGAACATTCATAAAACCAACCACTTGCTCTATAGCAGCATAATCAATCTTTGAACAACCCAGATCATCATAGACAAATAGCAGTAACGCATCAGAAACAGATATTAGCAAGACAGCAGAACAGATCAGACATCTCACAACTTCAGCAAACCCTAGTTTATCATACGCGCTTTTCTTTCACTGATCCTGCGTATATACGTGCCTTCATCCATATAAACCCGCGTATACCTCTGCACATACTTCAGAAAAACCTAACTGGACATACGCGCTTTTCCTTCATCAGATCCGCGTATACACGCGCTTTTACCGAAACGAACCAGTGTATACTTCTTCAGACATGTCAGCGCAATTCTTCAGAACAGATGCATAGCTCAGATATTACCCTTTACTTCAGAAACATGTTCGCCTCATCTCAGATCAGAACATTCCATAAACAAATCTAGAAGATACAAATACATTTCAGATCTAGATTCACTTCTTCATCATTTTCTTCATAGGTGCATCACAGATTCAGATCATCAAACTGTTACCCTTTCCATACATACATACCTCATAATGAAGTACACATTTAAACCCAGACTCATGCACACCCCTTGCACAATGATTTTCTTCTCCTTATATAGGTTTACCCTTTTTCAATACCATGAGCCAAAACCACATTATTTCCAATGGTATTCCTAGACGGGATCAAATATATAATCTAGCGCTCAATACAATGGGTCAATACCATGGTAAAGCCCCTTGGTATCATACTTTTAGAGCGCAAAAGGGCATACGCGACTTTTAGCGTTCGTTTCCGTGTTTATACGCAAGTTAGCCTCATAAAAGCTGCGTATATGCTAACCTTGAATGTATACGCGGGTTTCCTTCACAAAAGTAGAGTATATACGCGGGTTTCCTTCACAAAAGTAGCGTATACATTGTGACATATTATATTTATCATTTTTTTGGCACTTACTGGAATTCTTTTCTCTGCCACATCTGAACTGATCTGAAGATACATCATTCTTACATCTTTAGCACTTAGGTTGCTTATCATAAGCAAGTCATCGAGTAGATTTCCATCAAGGACAACTTCATCAAGTAGGTTGCCATCATCTTCATCAAGTGGGTTTCCATTCAAGGACAACACTCTATCAAGTGGGTTGCCATCAAGGACAACACTCTGCATTATATTGCCAACAAAGGTAAAAGTAAAAATGGGTAAAAGAGAAGTCAGGTTAAAAAGTAAAAAGAGAAAGCAGATAAAGCAATAACAGATGATATGAATACAGATAAAAGACGGAGTTAAAAGAAAATTCAGATGATAGCCAGCGTGAAAGACAAGCCAGCGTGAAAGCCAACCAGTGTGAAAAACAGTAAATATCAAATAAACAAATAACAAATCAAATAAAACGGGGACAACTTGCAGTTAGTTAATAGGTGTCTCTATCTTCTTGCATGAAGATATTTTATTTCCTTTGAATAAATCCTAGTTAGTCGACAGGATATTTTGTATTAAGTTTTATATAAATACTTCAGCAATTCGAAGTATTGAGGGTGGATTCCTGAACATTTCTATAGTTGAATTGACCTACTACCTGAGGGCTTATTGTACCATTTCCAAGTTGACAAATAGGACAAGTAATAAAGGCATTTCTTTACAGGATTCTTGTGTTGAGCTACTTCAGTGAAGAATATTTCAATTGTTCTTTTTATTTTCTTAAGTATTCCATAAACTTGCATGTTTTCTAAATTTAAATGTTATAACGAGAATTTTATTGCAGAATTTGTTTAAATACACTATGTTCTAAACTATTATTCATTTTAATATTTTATTCTGATGTCTGGTTTAGAGAACCCTTAATTTCTCTTTTATCTCGATTGACCTCTACCTCCTTCATTCATTATCTGGTTTAAGGAATCCTTAACTGCTCCTTGATCCCGTTTGAAAACCACTTCACCATTCAGCCTTTCAAATCTAATTTTTCTCAGCTACCCTGCCATGTAACACTTCCTTTAGAACTTTATTATGTTCTGTTTTCTTGATATTTTGACTCCATAGCCCAATGGAAAATAGACAAGCACCTATCCATCTAAATCAGTAATTCCACCAATAAATCAAAATCAAACCAAATCAATCTTACATAACTAGCCTAAAATAAATTAAAATAACAAAGTTAAATCATTAAGAGAGAGCCCTCTCTGAGCATTAGGAAGGCTAGATCCTAATCTCAAAAAGTGGTTGATAGTTACCTCTAATATTTCTGTAAACACACATAACAACACTTGGAAATTTTGGAGTGATAACTTATTGGCGACCGTACTGGGGAGAGTCAATGCCTAGTTTTTTTTTTTTTTCTCAGTAACACTAAATCTATTAATTTATAATATAATGGTACAAAAATATGAGGCCATGTTGAGCGCTCTTCTAGGGTTTCCAGGTATCTCGTTCTGCGGAAACCCTAAAATCCCCTGCAACCATGTCAAACTGTTGTGTAACCAGCTTCAAAAGTAGAAGAAAAGAGATATAAACGCCTTAGAAATAAGCCACTTCGAGGGGGCAACCTCCAATACATTACATAAATGCACAATTCTTGGATGATACAATTCACAAAACCTCTTTTCTATATATAGGAGTCACAGAGACACAATATAATCCCTATGTGCGACCTAACAATAATAATTTAAGGGTACAATAATAACAATAAGGGGGTTACACTAACAATAATAAGGGACTATACTAGTGATATAGGGACCTAACATGCCCCTCTCCTTCAAAAAAGTGTTGTCCTCAAAGCTTGAGTAGCTCCGGGTGCTTCTGTATAAAATTCTCATCCTCCCATGTAGAATCTTCAGTGGGTAAGTTCTTCCACTTGATGAGATACTCTGAAATTGATCGATTCCGTAGTTGTCGAGTTATTTTTTCTATGACTGCTTCAGGTTCCAATATGATCTTCCCTTCCCCATCAAGTTCTGGCAATACTGTTTGAACTGGAAGATTTTCACCTATAACCTTCTTTAAGCATGAAACATGGAAAACTGGATGTACTCGCGAAGAAGCCGGAAGCTCCAATTTGTATGCCATAGTACCAATCTTTTGCAACACCTTGTAAGGACCATAGTACTTTGGCGATAATTTATTATCCTTCTTTGCTTGCTCGAGGGACATTTGTTTGTATGGTTGTAGCCGTAAAAATACCCAATCTCCTACATCAAAACTTCTCTCGCTACGATGTTGATCTGCCTGTTGTTTCATTCGATTTTGTGCCAAATTCGGGTTATCCTTTAAGAGTTGGAGAACTTCTTGCTGATGCTCGATGTGATCTTCCACTGCTTGAACCTTCGAATTTTCCCTTAAAGATGATGTGATCGATGGTGGATGATATCCATAAAGTGCCATAAATGGGGTCATTTTTTGCTGCAGTATGGAAGGAAGTGTTATACCACCATTCAGCGAGAGGTAACCACTTGACCCATTGTGTTTGTTTATCAGATACAAAACAACGAAGATATCCTTCCAAACATTTATTTACTATCTCGGTTTGACCATCGGATTGAGGATGATAAGATGAGCTATGAGCTAATTGAGTACCCAAACAAGAAAATAACTCCGTCCAAAAATTTCCAGTAAAAATGGGATCTCTGTCGCTCACAATAACCCTTGGGCTTCCATGTAACTTTTGAATTCTGTCCATAAATGTAGTAGCAACTGTACTTGCTTTAAATGGATGAGATAATGCACAAAAGTGTGCATACTTAGTAAGTCTATCAACTACCACCATGATGACACTCTTTCCTTCGGACTTAGGTAAACCTGTGATAAAATCCATTGAAATCTCCTCCCAACGTTGACTTGGAATGGATAAAGGTTGTAGAAGTCCCGGGGTCTTAATTGTCTCCACTTTATTCTGCTGGCAAACCAAACATTCCGCCACAAACTTTTGAATATCAGATTTAAGGCCATCCCAAAAAAATTCTTTCTTCACCCTGTGGTAAGTTTTTAAAAATCCTAAGTGTCCTCCTAAAGGAGAAGTGTGCAATTCCAGAAGAATCTTTTGTTTTAGTTGGGAATTCTTACAAAGATATAAGCGATCTTTGTACCATTAGGAATCATTTTTCCAACTAAATGTATCAGATGTACTAGGATCTTGCTGCAACTTTTGAATGAGTGTCCATACATCTTTGTCCTTCTTCCATTCATCTCTTGCTTCGGTTATCCAATCTGGTTGGATAATAGAAATGGCACAAAGCAATGCTTCACCTCTTCATTCTTTCTTGAGAGTGCATCTGCAACAACATTAAGCTTTCCTTTTTTGTAGATTATTTCAAAGTCATAACCCAACATCTTTGTGACCATTTTTGCTGCTCTTCTGAAGATAGTCTTTGTTCCAAAAAGTGTTTAAGACTATCATGATCAGTTTTTACCTTGAAGTGTCTTCCCATTAGGTAAGTTCGCCATTTCTTTAGTGCATGCAGTATTGCTAACATTTCCTTCTCATAAATAAGTTTCTGTAAATACTTTTCTTTGATTGGACAACTTTCAAAAGCAATGGGTCTTCCTTCCTGCATTAAAACTGCACCAATTCCATTTTCTGAGGCATCACATTCCACAATAAAGGTTTTTGTGAAGTCTGGCGTAGCTAAGACCGGTGCTAGGCACATTGCCTCTTTAAGATGTTCAAAGGCCTTAGTTGCTTCAGGAGTCCATGAAAATGCATCTTTCTTCAATAATGTTGTTAGAGTTGCTGCTATTCTCCCATAATTCTTAACAAACTTGCGATAATAGCCTGTTAACCCGAGAAATCCTCGCAACTGCTTTATTGTCTTGGGGACTTTCCATTCCTTAATGGCTTTAATTTTGTTAGGGTCTACTTTAACACCCTCGTGAGATATAATATGACCCAGATATCCCACCTCTTGTACTCCAAAGAAACATTTGGATGTTTTTGCATATAATTGTTTCTCCTGCAATAGTTTGAGCACCCTGTCAACATGTTCAACATGATCCTTCCAAGACCTGTTGTAGATTAGTATATCATCAAAAATACTAGCACAAATTTTCTAAGGAAGGGTTTGAAAATGGAATTCATCAACCCTTGAAATGTAGAAGGTGCATTGGTAAGGCCAAAAGGCATGACCAAAAATTCATAATGACCCTCATGAGTTCGAAATCTTGTTTTTGGAATATCTTCAGTCTTCATTCTAATTTGATGATATCCTGAACGAAGATCCAACTTGGTAAAATAAATTGCTCCATGTAATTCATCCAATAATTCATCAATCACAGGAATGGGAAATTTGTCTTTAGTGGTGAGCTTATTGAGCTCCCTATAATCCGGACACATTCGCCATGATCCATCCTTCTTGTGTACCAATACTACAGGAGTAGAGAAAGAACTTTGACTAGGTTGAATTATACCGCCTCTAACATTTCTGCAATCATACGTTCAATTTCGCTCTTTTGGAAGTAAGGATATCTATAAGGCCTGATGTTTGGAGGAACACTTCCTGGAATCAAATGAATAGCATGATCATGATCACGAATAGGTGGGAGTTCTTTGGGAGTTTCAAACACCTTGGAATGATTGTCCAAGACTTGTTGGAGATCTGCAGAAATAGATGATTTTGATGTCGGAACTTCTAGAGAGCATAGTTGTGCAATTACGCCTCGTTGTTATTTATTGAGAAGCTTTGTCATGACATTAGAGCTTATTATCCTTCTTGGCTTCCCTTCAATACCCCGTAATTTGACTTCCTTTCCTTCTGAAAAAAATTTCAAGAAAAGTTCTTGAAAATTAAAAGCTACCGTCCCCAAAGATTGTAACCATTGTACTCCTAGTACAACATCAGCACCTCCCATAGGAATGGCAAGCATTGGACTAGTCAATACATATTCCCCATGGTTAGCTTGATATTATGGCATTTTCCAGAGCAATTTATAGTTCCTCCATTTGCAACCATCACTTGACATTCTGGTGCTGGGTATAGGAAACAATTTAATTCCTTGGCTACCTTATAATGAATAAAATTATGGGTGCTACCTGAATCAATCAACACTATTACCCTTTCTTCTTTATATGTCCTTCTATCTTGAGAGTTTGAGGAGTGGTAATTCCTGCCAGTGCATTACACGATATGGTCGGATTCATTTCTTCCTCTTCTAGGGGTGGTTCCTGGTGTATATCCTCTTCTTGTTCATTTTCTTCTTCTTCTTCACAATCTATGTAAAATAATTTCTTCTCAGCACACTTATGACTTTTAGTGTATTTGCTATCACAACTGTAGCAAAGCCCTTTTGCTCTTTTTTCTTCCAATTGTTGTGGTGTCAACCTTGTAGGTTGTGGAAATCTAGGTGTAGCAACACTTCCTTCTTTATAGAATTGAGTGGTAGGCTTCCTTGTCGCCATAATTTTACATTCAAATTTTCTTGCCAACCTGAATGCCTTCTCCAGTGAATCAGGTTCCAAAACGTGAACTTCATGTTGGATGTTATCCTTTAAAGTGCCTATGAAGAGATCAATCCTGTGTTCCTCTGGAATATCAGTTACCCTTATATTCAATTTTTTGGAAGTCCTCAATGTGCTCCCCCACTAAACCCTTTTGTTTGAGATTTATCAATTGGCTAAAGAAGGTGTTGCTCTTTGTATCCTCATAATGTGCTATCATTTCCTCTGTAAAAATTGACCAAGTGGCAATTTTTTTACGGGAGCAAAGCCATCGATACCATACAAATGTATTTTGTTCTAAATGTAAAGTTGCAATGCGTACCTTTTGTGTGTTTTGCACATTATGGAGATCAAAATATTGCTCCATCTGTGGTATCCATGTTACAGGATCCTTTCCATCAAACTTCCTCATATCCATTTTTGGAATATGGTGGTTCTTCCCGCCAACATTAGAGTTTATGGAATCATGATTAACATTTATTTTGTTCTCATCAGGAGGTTCTTCTCCTATATTTCCGCCATTAGGAATCATTTCTGGTTTTAAGCTTGTCATCAAGCCTTCCATGTATGCTTTTAGATCATTCTTCATGTCATCCATCTTAGCTTCCATGCCGACTTCCACGCCATCCATCTTAGCTTCCAAACCATTCATCTTAGTTTCCACGCCTTTCTTCAAACCGTCCATATTCACTTCCATGCCTTTCTTCAAACCGTCCATCTTCACTTCCATGCCTTTCTTCAAAACTTCTATTTCATTTTTTGTTGTTCTTTGCGAGAGCGAAATTTGTTGCATTTGCTCTTGTAATTTTGACATGTCATGTTGCCATTCTTCATCTTCATGAGTAATAGTAGAGCCTTCTAAAGGCTTAATGGGTGTTGAATTCTTTTTAGGGGCCATTTCGGACTCCAATATTGATATCTATTCTACAATAGGCCCTTGCAATCAATTCAACTTGATTCTTCAAACAAGACTTATGCAATTCGGAAAAAAAATACACACCTTTTACTAGCTTTGAGGAGCTCGATATTGAAATTGTATTATCTCTGTGCTTGAAAATATTCGATATCTGAAATTCAGCCCTGTAGTAGCCCTCTAAAGCTTCTTTCAAATTCCACAGGTCTGACCTGATTTTGATGCTCCAAGACAAAGTTGTGTCCAATCTCCCACAATGACCTAATTCTGGACTGGTTCAGTAGAGCGAACTTGTACGACTTTCCACGTGTCCCTGTTTTGTCCTTTGTCTCTGAAATTGATAGCGAAGAAACTGCAGGCTGTGTACTTGTGACCACTTTTGACGGCACTCCAATCCAATCTTCAGAGAGAGAGTTATTGAACTTTTCCCACGATCACCTCTTTGAGATGAAATTCAGGAGCCTGAAAAAGCACTACCTTCCAGAGATCATATCTCCAAAAATATTGCGAACCAAGTTCTGAAATTTTTTGACGAATTTCCTCAGGATTTCAGCTTCGCACCATATGAATTTCAGACTCTGACCCTTCGTACAAAAAAATTTATAGCGCAAATACCACGATGACCTGTTTATGAGCCTGAAAAAATACCTAACTTCCACAGATGATATCTCCTCAAATATTGCGAACCAAGATCTGAAATTTTTAGACAACCTTCCTCAAGATTTCAGCTTCGCACCCTAGAAATTTCAGCTTCTGAAGCTTCGTAGAAAAAATTTATAGCGAAAATTCCACGATGACCTGTTTGGAGCAGCGAAACCCTAGAATCCCAAACCTCTGATACCAAATGTTGTGTAACCAGCTTCAAAAGTAGAAGAAAAGAGATATAAACGCCTTATAAATAAGCCACTTCGAGGGGGAAACCTCCAATACATTACATAAATGCACGATTCTTGGATGATACAATTCACAAAACCTCCTTTCTATATATAGGAGTCCATGGGGCCATAATGTAATCCTAGCCGACCTAACAATAATAATTTAAGGGCACAATAATAACAAAATGGGGGTTAAACTAACAATAATAAGGGGCTATACTAGTGATATAGGGACCTAACACAAACCCTGACGGCGCTTTCTTCTGCTCGTAGCTGCGCGTAGTACGTGGTGATGGAACCGGAAACGGGGGGGGGCGGTCAGCCTCCCCCTGCCAATGACCAAGCAGCGCAAAAAGACTCTGACATGCAAGTGAAATATTCGGCCACAGCGCAGGAAACGGAGGTTAACAAGCAATCGACCTCTGAAGCACATACGGAGGTGCCGCAGGTCACGTCTTCGACGTGCAAACCAATAGCTCCAGAAAGACCCAAAATCGATCTGCCCAGTCATCGGATTAATGCAAGGATTCAGTACATGAGGGACCATGCTCTCATAGGGAAATTTATAGGGTTTTGGCCAACTGAGAAGGCCCTACAAGGATGGATTGCATCTAAATGGAAGCCAAAAGGGCATGTTAATTTGCAACTGGGACCAAAGGGTTTCTTCACTGCTGATTTCAACTGCATTGAGGACAGAAATAGGGTTATGGATGGCAGCCCCTACTTCTTTAACTCGGCAGGGCTATACCTTCGAAACTAGGTCGAAAGGTTCAACCCAGATCAAGAAAAATTTAATTGGGCCCCGGTCTGGATTCGACTTTATTCGCTGCCTCTAGAATACTGGGATGAGGAATCTCTGCAAGCGATTGGGACAGGCTTGGGAGAATTCATAAAAATAGCGGAAGAAACGAAGCTCCGAAGATACACCTCCTACGCTCGTATCTGTGTGTACATGCAGCTGGACAGACCACTCCCAGATGCGGTAAGTCTGTTTCATGATGACTACGAATGGATTCAACCGTTGGATTATGAACATGTGCCTTTTCGTTGCAGAATATTTCATGCTCATGGGCATCTCTTCAGAGATTTCCCTCTTGTAGCCCAAACTAAGAGTCAAAGCGCTGGAGACAAAGAAGATGCGGATGGGTTCACCAAGGTTCCCACCAGGAGAAGAAACAACAAGAAATCCTCCCAATCCGGGCCTAAACCTGGCCCCTCCACTTCTATTCCCTCCACGAGTAACACTTTCGCCGCTCTTGCCCAGTCTGATACCCAGAATGAAGATTCTACTGCTGCGCCCCCCTCTTCAGCCCTTTCAGATCCCCCTGTTGAGTCTCAAATCTACATTGTTTTTATACATCTTCCTAGACCTTTTTCATTCACCTGAACCTCCCAAGTTGTCAATATCATTGTATATTAATTGCAAAAGAGCATCTAAAATGGTTTTTAACTATATTTTTGTGTCTGCTGTTTGATTTAGATTTTGCTCATTTAGCTGCGGAATCTTACCACTTTCCGTAGCCATTTTGTGAAACTCTATGTTACAGGTGTCTTCAGGTAAAACGAGCCACATGGGCAAGTCAAAAATGATGTGGACATGGATCGTGTCCTATTGGCTCAGGCAAATTCATCTAGGGAGGCTGCGGTCAAAGGTGGCCAAGTGGAAGTCAACCGTAGAGTCCCACGGTGACAGGACTCTGTTTCTCGTCACGTGGAGATTTATATGGCCGTTTCTGAATTGCGAGAGACAAATCAACACCTGTACATGGTTCCATAAGCCGAATTCAAACATCCACTCTTCATAGATTTACTCCTCAACGCGGCCATGATCCCAGATCTTTGGACGTAATGGTTTACGTGTTCTCCATCAGCACAAACTTTAGGGAATTAGTTATATTTCCTTTGTTATAAATAATGCGTTTGCATACGCATATTAGATTAGCCTCCATTAGCTTCTAGATAGCTCTGTAATGTAATTACGTTGCCACTGTGCCGTAATATCACCTTTCTGTTATGACTGCATTTTAATATATAAGAAGACTCTGTTTCCAAGCATAATTCGTACCTGAAGATTGTTGCCAAGGCTGGTGTAGAGGGCCCCTGCACACGCTGAGGTTTTGTGCATTATTGTATAGTTCTTGTTTTATTTCTTTAAGCACATTGTGCTATAATTCATTCATGTGTTTATACATTGCATCTTTCATGGTATTTATGCTTCATCTCTGTTCATAATCTTTTATGCTTTACATTGTACTTCTGTCCATAATCTTTCATGTTTTATGTTATTGTTAACTGATCAATGTTCTTGTTTCAGGTTATAAATAGGCAGTTCGGGCATTTGCATAACTTTTTGACTAATGACATGGAATTAATATTGTTCTGCTGCTAATTTACTTTTTGTTTAATTCCAGCACTTCTTTGTTTAATTCAGTCGTGCACATTTGTTTCAGTAGTTAGATTTAGATATATTAAATTACTCATGACATCTCATGACATTTTCAGTTACCTCCGAAAGCCACAGCTGGACTGATGGTGAGGGATTGAATTATGAATGTGTAGTTTGATATTAATTTACTTTCTGCAAGCTAGATATATTAAATTGCTCATGACATCTTCAGTTACCTCCAAAAGCCACAGCTGGACTAATGGTGAGGGATTGAATTATGAATGTGTAGTTTGATATTAGTTTACTTTCTGCAAATTAGATATCAGGTTACTCAAGTTGTTTATGGTTACCTCCGAAAACCATAGCTGGACTAATGGTGAGGGATCATAAGATAATTTGATGTAATTTGATTTAGATTTACTTTGTAGCAACTTTTGGATTTCTTTCAGCATAGTTTCTTTTGTGTTTGAACAGCAGCAAGAATAATTAGTTTCATGATCAGTAGTTCATTGTTTGTTTGACTAGAGTAGTGATTCAATTTCATTTTCTTTGAAGAATTAATTTTTTCATTGTGTGTTTTTAAAATTATTTTGAAGTTTGGAAAATCACTAGAAAGACATTGTTGTCTTGAATATTTGTCTCCATACTTGTCTTTTAGAATTTCATAAAAAAAATCCAAAAACGACCAAAAAGTAAGAGATAGGTTATCTTGCACATATAGTGCGCCACACTTCGTCAGCTTACGAATCCCGGATTGACAAATTAAATGTAACAATTTAGGACACACTAAATTGACCAAACATTTTGGCGCCGTTTCCGGGGAAGTGTAACTAGGTAGCCAATTTCTTTAAAAAAAATAATAATAATAATAATAATAAAAGAAGGGAAAACTTGATAATTTCTTGAAGTATGCTCTCCTCTTGCACCTAGTGTGATCTAGAGGATCATAAGAAAGAGTTATTGGTTCAGTAATTTCTTAAGTATGCTCTCTTCTTGCACCTAGTGTGACCTGGAAGATCAGAAAGAGAATTATTAGCCCAACTTTAAAATATATATATATATATATATATATATATATATATAATGACATGCATAGAGCAAGAGATTCTAGGGGAAGTGTTGGCCGGATAAATCGTTCTTGCGGACAAGACCGATCTCCCTAGTGTCAGAAGACAATCTAGCAACAAACGAACAACTAAGTTTGTCTTTCTCTAGATATATTCATTTTACAAATAAATGCTATGAAGGTGTCGATCCTACCTTAGATCCAAATGCTTATTTGCGGTCGCAGTGTTTCCGTTGCATCAATAATCCTTCGTCGCAACAAGGGCCCTTTTGTCACAAGAAAGTATCATCTTTCGTTGATCTGCAATCACAAACAAGAAAATATCAATAGCACATGTATAACAAATAATTATAAAACATACCTATCATAGTGATCAAGGAATCTATGAAATAAATGATCAAACGACAGCTTATTGAAATAAACAATCGAACGACAATTTATTGAGAAAAACAGAACTTGATTGTATTAATCTTAAAATATACAGAAGAACCTAACAACCTTAGCCTTGATGTTCGAAAGGCCTTCCTGGGGTCCGAAGCAGGAATCTCCTCTACTTTTATAAGTCTTGCACTCTTCCTTCAGAAGCACAAAGAGGTATGTGATCTTTCCTCTCAAAAGCTCAACAGAAAGAAGTCTAAATCTCAACAGCACTTCAGCTCAATAACACATAAAGCTTCAACTCCAATTCTCAATCTTCAAAATCTCAATCTCCAATAGTTTAACTTAACCCAAAAGGCTACCCAATGCCTCCTTTTATAGAGCAGATGAGGAGGTTAGGATTCCACCTTTAAAGGGATAGAATCCTCCTTCAAAGGGATAGGCTCCTCACATAAAGGGATTAGTTCCTTAAGGTGTGGGATAGATGCACCTTACTAAAGCATACTCATCCCCAAAAAATCTCATCCAGAACCTTCTAGAATTGACCAAAATTCAACTTTTTCAGTTTAATTTCGCGCTTTTTTGACTTTACAGGGGTACAGCAGGCATTACACTAGAAAAATGCGTTTTAGAATGCAGTTTCTCTTCACATTACCTGCGTACCCTAGCTAAAAACGCATGCAGGCTTCATGTTACCTGCGTACCCAAGGCTTTTTTGAGTTTTAAGGGTTTTTCCTCCAGTTTCAGGGCTTGGAATGAGGAAAAAAGGTTGTAAGACTTGCAAAGGAGGTAAGTATGAGTGTCAATGAGCTCATACAGTTAGCAGAATGTCAAGGTGACAGTTTTCAGTGTAACAGGAAGGTTTATAGCTAAAGCCAAGAGTTCGATTTTCACAACTCCATCTTCTTCAAGGCATAGACAAGATTCACCACCATCTACCCCTAGCCTTAAGATTTTTGGAATTCAAGGAGCAGCTGAATTAGAGGATTCTCCTATACCACCTACTAAATCTCATTTAGAAAAGGAAGAGACTTCCTCTCATCCTCCCTTGATAGAAGAACCAGAGGACTTTAAGGACTCTAAAGAAACTATCATGGCAGGGAAATAATAGATGGATTTAGAGGTAGAGGTAGAGGAGGAGGAAACAATGGAGACAACAATGGTGAAGGTAATAATGGAAGAAATAGGGAAGGAGACAACTTGTTTGGATTCCCTATAGTTGATGAGGAAACTCATACAACGATGAAAAATATCTCGCCATCTGTCCTCCCCAACTTTTATGGATTGCGAAGTGAGGATCCTGAAACATTTCTGTTTGAGTTTGAAGTCGTGTGCCGAACCTATGACTATATGGAAGACTCTAAAAAACTCAAACTGTTTCCTTCAACATTGAAGGGAGTTGCTTTGAAATGGTTCATGGGATTAGCCACTCAATCTATTAGGACTTGGAATGATATGAAACAAACATTTTTGGATAGATACTTGGACTATTGTATGCTCACCAATCACAAGGATGAGGTATTCAAAATGATGCAAAAAGAAGATGAAAATTTGGAAGATTTACTTGAAAGATTTCAATACAACTTGAAAAGAGCAAAGATGAGTAACTTAGATGATGAAACCTTGAAAGCCCTCATATTAAAAGCCATTAGAGATGAATGGATAGATATTTTAAACATGATGGGGAAAGGAGACATTTCTCAACTTCCACTTCGTGACATAACAGAACTATGTGTTCATCTCTCAAGAGGAAAATCTAAAACAGGAAAAGGGCCTAGGGATCCTTCTCTTATTAGGGTTAACAAATCTGCAACTGGATCAGTAAGTAGGGCAGAGATTGGTAATATGCTTGATGAATTCAAAACTGATATCTTAGGGAGCCTTAGTGAACAACTAGACACCCTTAAAATCCAAAACAAGCAAAAAGCAGAAACAGATGCTTTAGCCATCTTTTGTCCGAAATGTAGGAAGAAACATGCTTTAAGGGAATGTCCCTTGGATGCAAAAGTTGTAGAAACATGTATGATTTGCTCATAGAATCATGAGATCAAGGATTGTCCTTCAATTCCTGGACTCAAAGCTGTCTTTCAAGAAGACCCAAATTCAGTAGAATCTCTCTGTTTTGTTGCAAGGAGACCTTGGCAGGGACAACAAACTCAAGGGTTTAACAACCTTATGAATCTTCAAACCCCACCAAATTGGAATCCTTGGCAACAACCTTGGCCCCAACATCAGAATCCATATCAACCATGGGTACAAGGGATGCAAAATCCTTATGGGAGATTTGCTCAATTTTATCAATATCCTCCATCTTTTCAAAATCAACAAGCTCCACAACTTCCAAACCTAAATCCACAACTTTCATTGCCATTTCCACAACAACAACCTTCTCAAAAAAATCCAAATCCTCAACTCATGCTCCCATACCAACAAAAGACAAATCAACTTCCAGCTCAGCCATTGCCAAATCCTAACAATAAAAATCCTCAGAATACTTACATGGTAGAAGGACAACAATCTCCTACCTATATGATTTTTCCTCTCAATGATGTACAACTCAGATCTGGTAGAGTTTTAGAAAAACCTTCTATAGATATTTAAGAGTAAGATACCTCTGAGGAGGATTCTCTTAAAGTCAATGAGGGTTCTGAGGAAGCATCTCTTCGAAATTCAATCATTCAAAAAGGAAAAGAAAAGTTAACACCCACAACTCCTATAGTTGAGCAACCTGCATTTTCATCTACACCTCCTTTTCCTGAAAGACTACAAATTGACAAGGGGGTGGAAAAACAAATCTTGTTACCTAACTATGATTTTCTAGATGAATTGAAGAATGTTTGTATCAAGATTCCCTTGTTACAAGCCATTCGAGAGATTCCCATTCTAGAAAAAACAATAAAGGAGTTGAGTTTCAAAAGACCAGGAAGGAAACTAAAAGACACAAGAAGAATCCACCTGGTAGGAAAAATTGCAGATATTATGATGGGAAAAATCACCATGCAGAAGTATGTAGATCCAGGAAGTCCAATTGTCAAGACACATATAAATGGGATAGAAATTCCAAACACATTGATTGACTTAGGGGCTGCTATCAACATTATGAGTAGACAGACTATGGACCAGCTAAAACTTCCTAACCTTCTTTTTACACCTACTTTACTGCAACTTGCAGATCGATCAATTATTAAACCAGATGGTGTATTAGAAGATATTTCAGTCTCCTTAGATTCTTGGGAATATCCTGTAGATTTTATGATTTTGACTCCCAAGAGTAATCTAGGAGGGCACCCACTTATCTTAGGAAGACCTTGGCTAGCCACAGCTGATGCTTTCATTAGTTGTAGATCTGGGGATATGTACATTTCTAATGGTAATTCGACAAAGAAATTCAATTTGTATCCTCCAACAAAAGAAATCACAGAAGTAGGAGACAATGAATGGGTTGATGATGAGGATATTATACAACCTGTCTTTACCATTTCGGAAATTAGTGAGGATAGTCAAATTTTGAACACATTAGAAAATTTTGAGACATCTTCAGAATATGACCCCACACAATTTCAGTTGGAATCTGACATAGAATATTTATCATCAAGACAAATGTCTCTTTACTCTATGGAAGAGTTTGGTAGTTCTACTATTGAGCTTTTTCCAGGAAAAACATTGAATATTAACAAACATATGGAAAAATCACAACAAGAAGAACTAACCAAAATCTTGCAAAAACATTCTACTGCATTTGCATGGGAGTATACTGACATGAAGGGTATTGATCCTAAGACTTGCATCCATCACATCTATATTGAGGAAAACAGTAGACCAATCGGACAACCTCAAAGAAGGATGAATCCAAATCTTAGGGAGATAGTGAAAGAAGAGCTCCAAAAACTACTCAATGTAAACTTAATTTATCCAATTTCAGATAGATGATGGGTTTCTCCTTTGGTTATAGTACCTAAAAAGAATGGTAAATGGAGGGTATGCATTGATTACAGGGAATTGAACAAAGCAACTTTAAAGGATCACTTTCCTTTGCCTTTTATCGATCAAGTATTAGATACATTAGCAGGTAAAAAGTACTTTTCATTTTTGGATGGTTTTAGTGGCTATAATCAAATTCAGGTAGCACCTGAAGATCAAGAAAATACCACATTTACTTGTCCATGGGGAACTTTTGCCTACCGAGTGCTTCCTTTTGGTTTATGCAATGCACCTGCAAAATTCCAAAGAGCAGTACTAGGAATTTTTTCTGATCTAATCCATGATTGTGTAGAGGTTTATATGGATGATTTTACAGTTTATGGTAATTCATTTGAAGAGGCATTAGAAAATTTGGAAAAAGTTCTTATAAGATGTAAAGAAGCAAACCTTTCATTAAGCCATGAAAAATGCTTTATGATGTTTACTGAAGGGATTGTTTTAGGACATCATATTTCAGGAGATGGGATTAAGGTTGATAGATCAAAAGTTGAAGTCATCTCCAAGTTGCCTATTCCAAATTGTCAAAGAGATGTTAGAAGTTTCTAGGATTTATTGGATACTATAGAAGATTTATAGAAAACTTTACTAAAATAGCATCTCCACTCTTCAAACTGCTTACAAAGGACTGTGAATTCAAATGGGATCCTGATTGTCAATCAGCCTTTGAAACTTTGAAAACAAGAATATCTGAAGCACCTATCTTGAGAGGACCAAATTGAAAACTCCCTTTCCATATTTCTACGGATGCTTCAGATACAGCTCTAGGAGCTGTGTTGGGTCAAAAAGATTTAGTTCCTTATGCCATTTATTATACCGGTAAAAATTTGACTCCCACAGAGTTGAACTATACTGTGACTGAAAAAGAGTTTTTAGCTGTTGTTCATGCAATTAATAAGTTTAGACATTACATAATAGGCTATGAAACTTTTATTCATACTGACCATTCTGCAATTAGATATTTAATGAAAAAACCTGTTACTAATGGCAGAGTGACAAGATGGCTTTTACTTTTGCAAGAATTCAATATTACTGTGTTGGATAGACCAGGAAAACAGAATACAGTAGTTGATTTCTTGTCTAGGATTCATAATACTAAAGAAGATTCTCCTGTAGAAGATAAGTTTCCTGATGAATATTTGTTTGCAGTAACTATTAAGACCCCTTGGTATGCAGATAGTGCTAACTATTTGGTTACAGGGAAACTACCTTCACATTTATTTCCAAGAGAAAAACGAAAAATTATTCAGGAGAGTTCAAGATATTCATGGATTTCTAACGAATTGTTTAAAACAGGGCCAGATCTTGTGATCAGAAGATGTGTCAGGGAAGATGAAATGCCTGATATTCTTAAGGCATTTCATGATGAACCATGCGGTGGACACTTTGCAGACAAAAGGACGGCCTATAAAATCCTCTCTTTAGGATATTATTGGCCTTCCCTCTTCAAAGATGCAAAACAATATGTCAAAAAGTGTGACAGCTGCCAAAGAGTAGGGAAACCTACCCTTTCAAATGAAATGCCATTGCAACCATAGGTACTCATTGAACCCTTTGAAAAATGGGCTTTAGATTTCATTGGACCTATTAATCCACCATCTAAGAAAAAGAAGTATATATTGGTTTGTACTAATTATGTTACTAAATGGGTAGAAGCCAAAGCATTAGTATCTGCTGCTGAAAATTCAGTTGTTCATTTTCTTTATGAGGATATTTTTACTCGCTTTGGTGTTCCAAGAGAAATTGTGACAGATCAGGGGAGCCAATTCACATCCAATTTGGTGGAGAAGTTGATGGAAGAATACAAAATCAAGCACGGAAGATCTACTCCTTACCATCCGCAAGCAAATGGTCAAGTGGAGTCCACAAATAAAGTTCTTGAAAGTATCATCACCAAAACTGTTCATCTACATAGAAGAGATTGGGCAGAAAGGCTTCCTGAAGCCTTGTGGGCCTACAGAACTACATGGAGAAATACAGCAGGACATTCTCCCTATGAACTTGTTTATGGGAAAGAAGTCCTGCTCCCCATTGAGTTCCAAGTCAAGACCTTCAAGATAGCAGTTCAATTGGGGATGAATTTATCAGAAGCCCAAAATCATAGAATGGAGCAATTAAATGAGCTAGATGAGATCAGACAAGAGGCAATTCTAAGAACTGATCTAGTTCAATATCAAAGAGCTAAATGGCATGACAAGTACATCAAAGAGAAGAAGTTTCAAGAAGGATATTGGGCATTATTATTTGATTCCAAGTTTAAAGATTTTCAAGGAAAATTTCAGACTCATTGGCTTGGGCCATATGAGATTGACAAGATCTTTAGCAATGGAGCGGTAAGAATCAAGACCATTGATGAGTTTCAAAATCCTCTTATTGTGAATGACCATAGATTGAAAGTTTATCATAAGACACTCTCAAAAGAGGATTTTGTCAAAATGTTTCAAGGAAATTCTGCAATCAGGCTGGTACAGAAGAATTCTTCTTCTCCACCAGCCTAGCTTTTGTTCTTTTCAGTTTTTTTTAAAAAAAAAAAAAAAAATGTATAAGCTTGAAAACCAATCATTGATTGGCAGTCTTATACAGAAAATATAAGGTGAAAATCAGGAACACCTGACACTATATTTTCCAAAAAAAAAAATCTCTCTCTTTCATTTCACAAGTTTTGTGACCACCCACTCCATTCCATTCCACTTCATTTCACTCCATTCCACTTCATTTTATATATTTCATTCCATTTTCACCAATAAAATTCTTTTTCATGACCATTTCCATCTAGTCATTTGTCATCTGTTCATTTCCATTCATCCAAATAATAGTTGTGTCAGTTTCCGCAGCTGACATCTGTTTCCGCAGCTGACACCAGTTTCCGCAGCCAGAAGCAGATTCCGCAGCTACCACTCTGTTTTCAAAAGAATGTACAGCCAGATGTTATTTCCATAATCATGAAATTAAATGCAGGTGTGAGAACCAATTATGAAGACATGGGGCATTCAAGATACCAATGAAGAGCAACTAATTGAAGACCAAGGAAAAAGGCAAAGATTCCAAGGTATGAGTAAAAATTCATTTCAAATAGCATTGAAAACACATTTTTATATAGTTCTAAACCATAAGCTCCATCCATTATGTGCAATGATTATATTGACAAACTCCGTAACCCTTTCACGATCTCCATATGATCCTTCCGCATTCATTTTCAAATGGTCCCCATAATTAAACCTCTGATCCTCACTCATACTCCGATATTCCACCTGTGACAATGCGATGTAGTTGATTTGACTACGGCTTCTTACAGCCGCATAAATCCATAACTGTTGTTTAAACGTGCTCACATTTATTTTTCAGCCACCAAATTTCAAAACACTGCCGGATGTGTTATACTCCTCCTATTGTTCTGTTAATCTCACAACCGTATCTATGTCGTGCTCACAAAACCCCTCTCTGTTCCGCCTCACTCCATTTCATTCTCTGTTACGCTACAGTCTGTATACCCACTCTTTGATATCTACCTATAGTCATTGTGTTCATTTCCGTGCATTCAGCCGTTCTACTTCCATTGAACCCTCACGCAGGCAAATTTTTGAAGAGCAGAAAGAAGGATGGGTAAATTGCTAAGATCAGAACCAGAAGGACCTAAATTCATGGAAGGATATCCGCAAGTAAGGGATATATTGAAGAAAGAAAAGTGGTTGCGGTTTATCCAAAAGTTCAGAGGCTACCATAAAGAAGTGACAAAAGCATTTGCAAGGTCGTTCAATGGCCTGGAAGTAGAGATTGGAGACCTTAAGTTCACGGTGAATGAGGCATCTATAGCAACTGCCACGGAACTTCCTCAAGAGGGTGAGCGTTGGTTTAAGAATAAAAGCATTAGTGATGAAGCCTGGAGAATATGTTGTGTAACCAACTCCAAAAAGAGAAGAAAAGAGATATCAACGCCTTAGAAATAAGCCACTTCGAGGGGGCAACCTCCAATACATTACATGAATGAACAATTCTTGGATGATACAATTTACAAAACCTCCTTTCTATATATAGGAGTCTATGGGGCCATAATGTAATCCTAGTGGGCCACAATGTAATCCTAGCCGACCTAACAATAATAATTTAAGGGCACAATAATAACAATATGGGGGTTACAGGGGTACAATAATAACAATAATGGGGGCTACACTAACATAATAAGGGGCTACACTATTAATATAGGGACTTAACATGCCCCTCTCCTTCAAACAAGTGTTGTCCTCAACGCTTGATTATTTCTTGATGCTTCTGTATAAAATTATCATCCTCCCATGTGAAATATTCTAAAGGAAATTTCTTCCACTTTCGGAGATACTCTGAAATTGATCGTACTTGTCGAGTTCTTGTTTCTATGACTGCTTCATAACTTCTTTTGATGTGATGTTGATCTTCCTGTTGTTTCATTGGATTCTGCACCAAAGTTGGGTTATCCTTTGAGAGTTGGAGAACTTGTTGTTGATGCTCGTTGTGATCTTCCACTAATTTATCATCCATATTAGCTATTATTTGATCCTTCAAACCATCCAAATTAGCCTCCATTTCTTCTTTTAAACCATCTATTTCATCTTCGATTGCTCTTCGTAAGATCGAAACTTGTTGCACTTGGTACCATAATTTTGATATCTCATACTGCAACTCTTCCTCTTCATGGGTCATAGTATAGATTTTTGAGGGATTAATGGGTATGGAATTATTTTTTGGAGGCATAATAGAACCCATTACTGACAAAATTTCTTCAATATGCCCTTGGAATCAATTCAACTTGATTCTTCAAACAAGACTTATGCAATTCGGAAAAATACACACCTTTTTCTTTCTTTTGAGGAGCTCGATATTGAAATTGAATTATCTCTGTAATTAAAAATATTCAATATCTAAAATTCAGCCCTATAGTATCCCTCTGAAGCTTATTTCAAATTCCACAGGTCTGATCTAATTTGGATTCCCCAAGGCAAATTTGTGTCCAATCTCCCACAATGACCTAATTTTGGACTGGTTCAGTAGAGCAAACTTGTAGGACTTGCCACGTGTCACTGTTTCGTCCTTTGTCTCTGAAATTGATATTCAAAAAACTAAAGTCTGTGTACTTGCGACCACTTTTTACGGCACTCAAATCCACTGCCCAGAGAGAGAGTTGTTGAACTTTTCCCACGATCACCTATTTGAGATGCAATTCAGGAGCTTGAAAAAGCACTACCTTCCACAGATCAAATCTCCAAAAATATTGCGAACCAAGCTCTGAAATTTTTTGACGAATTTCCACAGGATTTCAGCTTCGCACCATATGAATTTCAGATTCTGAACCTTCGTAGAAAAATGTTTATAGCGAAAATTCCACGATGACCTGTTTAGGAGCTTGAAAAAAGACCTAACTTCCACAGATGATATCTCCGAAAATATTGCGAACTAAGCTCTGAAATTTTTAGACGATTTTCCTCAGGATTTCAACTTCGCACCCTAAAAATTTCAGCTTTTGAAACTTCGTAGAAAAAAATTTATAGCGAAAATTCCACGATGACCTGTTTGGAGCAGCGAAACCCTAGAATCCAAACCTCTGATACCAAATGTTGTGTAACCAGCTCCAAAAAGAGAAGAAAAGAGATATAAACGCCTTAGAAATGAGCCACTTCGAGGGGGGCAACCTCCAATACATTACATAAATGAACAATTCTTGGATGATACAATTTACAAAACCTCCTTTCTCTATATATAGAGTCCATGGGGCCATACAAATCCTAGTGGGCCACAATGTAACTTGCTTTGACCTAACAATAATAACTTAAGTACAATAATAACAAAATGAGGGCTATAGGCAACAACAACAACAACAAGGGGGCTACATCAATACAATAAGGGGCTACACTATTAACACAGGGACCCAATGTAACAATCTTACGAAACCAAGGTATGGACAACTATTTTAAAAGAGGAATTCAAAAGTTCATGCTTTGAAAGAGGAATGGGCTACTTTGGTTGCTAGTTGTTCAAAAATTCATTTACCTTGAAGGCTGCTTTGGGTCCATGTATAAGGTACCATACCGCATTGCTGGATGAATTTTCTAGATACCAAACTCCTGCTAATTCTCCATTTTCTATTAAATAGTTTGAAGAAGATGTCCTGACTAAGCTTGAACATTTGTGAGTGATGTAGAACCACATCTATATCACCATGGTCTCTGTAAAAATTTTGATTGAAAAAGAGTTAAAGCAGAAGAAAGACACATGGGAACAATTTTTGATTAGAAATTTCTTTGAGGAACCTCAGGAAATTCCTGAAGGTAGCACATCAAGAAGGAGTAGGAGAAAGAGAACAAATGATGAAATTCAAAATACTCCTACAATTGAAAGAACTGATAGGGAAGAGAGACTGTCAAAGAGGAAGAAGAAAGAAACTAAGGGTAAAAAGCCAATAACATCAAAAGAGAGAAAAAGTATTGAGGCTATACATCAAACCCCTTCTTCCGAGGAAGAAGATCATCAAGTGCTATCTGAAATATTGGTTCATCTTCAATAACAATTATCTATAACCAAGAAGAAAGAGAAGGGAAAACAAAAGCAAAAAGACAGTGGTCCACAGCGTGTGAGAAGAAGTTCCAGACTTAAGGGGAAATTGAGGAAAACGCAAATGAAAGGACCCCGTTTCATCGATTTGGGAGAAGAAACATCTGAACAATCCCCAGCTGACCATAGTCCATCTCACTCTCATTCAGTTAGTGAACCTGGTTCATTTCATTCTTAGTCATACATTGAACATAGTCCATCCCATTCTCAACCAGATGTTGATGTGAGCCCTTCTCAGCCAGATTTTGAAGACAACTCTCCTTCATGGCATTTTGGGGACAGCCCAATAAAAATGACACCTGATATAGATCCCAAGCAACAAGAAGTATATGATTATATAGAATCTTTAGAAAAATCAGCTACAGGTCCCAGTACTTCGTCCATTCAGCCTCACACAGTACAAGATGATTTAGTCCAATCACTGAAACAGGAAGTCTTTGAGCTAGAGCTCTTAAATAGACACATTAAAAATGAAAATGAGACATTGAAGGAACAAAGCAAATTGGACAAAATAATTCATGATAATACCATGCTACATCTGGGAATATGACAGAAGAAGAACAAGAAATTAAAAAGGAAATGCCAGAAGTTAAGTAGAGCACTGGTTAATATCAAATTTAGATGCTTAATGAAAAAGCCTAGGATGTTAGCAGCACCAAGGAAGAAGAGGATAGGATTGGATGTACTGGCTGAAGTGTCAAGGCATATGAACTGAAGAAGATTATCAAAATTTTGGTTGCATGCGGACATGCAACACCTTCACAGTGGGGGTATGTTGAGTCTCAAATCTGCATTGTTCTTATACATCTTCCTAGACCTTTTTCATTCACCTGAACCTCCCAAGTTGTCAATATCATTGTATATTAATTGCAAAAGAGCATCTAAAATGGTTTTTTAAATCATATTTCTTGTGAAGTCTTCTCTGCTTGATTTAGATTTTTGCTCATTTAGTCATGAATTCTGCCACTTTCCGTGTACCGCCGCAACTTTCCGTGCCCATTTTGTGAAACTCTATGTTACAGGTGTCTTCAAACATCCATAAGCTGAATCCAACATCCACTCTTCATAGATTTACTCCTCAACGCGGCCATGATCCTAGATCTCTGGACGTAATGGTTTACGTGTTTTCTGTCAGCATAAACTTTAGGGAATTAGTTATATTTCCTTTGTTATAAATAATGTGTTTGCATACGCATATTAGATTAGTCTCCACTAGCCTCCAGATAGATCTGTAATGTAATTACGTTGCCACTGTGCCGTAATATCACCTCTCTGTTATGACTGCATTTTAATATATAAGAAGACTCTGTTTCCAAGCGTAATTCTTTCTTGAAGGCTGTTGCCAAGGCTGGTGCAGAGGGCCCCTGCACACGCTGAGGTTTTGTGCATTATTGTATAGTTCTTGTTTTATTTCTTTAAATTCATTGTGCCATAATCATTCATGTGTTTATACATTGCATCTTTCATGGTATATATGCTTCATTTATGTTTATAATCTCTCATGCTTTACATTTTACTTCTGTCTTTCAGGTTTTATGTTATTGTTAAATTGATCAGTGTTCTTGTTTCAGGTTATAAATAGGCAGCCCGGGCATTTGCATAACTTTTTGACTAATGACATGGAATTAATATTGTTCGTCACACCTACTTTTTGTTTAATCTTCAGTGATCGCTTGTTTAATTCGGGGCCTTGCACATTTGTTTCGTAGTTAGATTTAGATATATTAAATTACTCATGACATTTTCGCTACTCCGAAAAGCTGTCACCGGACCGATGGTGAGGGATTGAATTATGAATGTGTAGTTTGACATTAGTTTACATTTTCCGATTCAGACATATTAAATTGCTCAAGTATATCTTCGGGCCATTTCCCGAAAGCCACAGCTGGACTGATGGTGAGGGATTGAATTATGAATGTGTAGTTTGATATTAGTTTACTTTCTTCAAGTTAGATATCAGGTTACTCAAGTTGTTTATGGTTACCTCCGAAAATCATAGCTGGACTAATGATGAGGGATCAGAAGATAAGTTGATGTAATTTGATTTAGATTTACTTTGTTGCAATTTTTGGATTTCTTTCAGCATAGTTTCTTTTGTGTTTGAACAACAACAAGAATAATGAGTTTCATGATCAATAGTTCATTGTTTGTTTGACTAGAGTAGTGATGCAATTTCATTTTCTTTAATTTCATTTTCTTTGAAGAATTAATTTTGTCATTGTGTGTTTTTAAAATTCTTTTGAAGTTTGGAAAATCACTAGAAAGACATTGTTGTCTTGAATATTTGTCTCCATACTTGTCTTTTAGAATTTCATAAAAAAAATCCAAAAACGACCAAAAAGTAAGAGATAGGTTATCTTGTACATATAGTGCACCACACTTAGTCAGCTTACGAATCCCAGATTGAAAAATTAAATGTAGCAATTTAGGACACACTAAATTGACCAAACACCCCCCTCGTCTCATCTCAACCCCACCGCCTCAGGTCCCTCTCAGGGTTCTCGGCCTTCCACAACACTTCCTGATCTCAACCCCTCTTCTAAGCAGAAGCAGGTGTCTTGGAACCCCAATACCATGGACTTATACGCTCATTCTCTTAACCCCAATCTGGATAGTAAAGACTCTCAGGAAAACATGCAGATCACTCTTATGGATGAGGACTCTGAAGGCTTTGATGTAGGGGACCTGGATCTAATCGGCTTGGAAGACGCTTGCCGAAAGAAAGAATTCGACAAGATCATGCCCCACCAAATAGAGTCCCTCGAGGTAGTTCTAACCAAGGCTCATCAGCAAAAAAAATTGGGGATACAGCCAGGGAGCCATTGGGACAACCTGAAGGTGTTGAAGGAAACTAAAAAGCGAGGTAGAAAACCAGAATGGCAGCGCACCATCCAGATTGGGGCGATGCTGGTGGATTCAGGGAGATATCCCAAGTTGACCTGGTTCTATAAACCACTCGTAAGCAGTTCGCCATGAAGTTAGTCTGATGGAATGTAAGAGGGCTCAATGGCCCAGGAAAGTACAAGATGATTAAATCCATGATTCAGAAGGAGAAACCTCAAATCCTCTTTCTTCAGGAAACAAAATGCAACAGCAATCTGCTAGGCTCCATCTTGTCAAAGGCCTGGCCCAGCAGCAGTTCGGTAGCTGTAGATGCCTCTGGATCCTCTGGAGGTTTAGCAATAGCTTGGGATACCCACACCATGCAGCTTTCCGATTTTCATGCAGCACACAATCTCATTCAAGCCACTTTCCATCCCATCGGCACTAATATACATGGGCATTTGTCCAATGTCTATTTTCCACAAGAGCAGAATAGCAAGGCAGCGCTCTTAGACACCATGGCACATCTCAACACAAATAGATCCCACCCTCTTTGGATTGTTGGAGGTGATTTCAACATGATCCTGAGGTCGGATGAGAAAACTGGAGGACGCTCTAGATCAGACCTGGAAATCAGTCATTTTAAGAACTTCATCAATAATAACTGGCTCATCGACATCCCCTTTTCCAACGGCATCTTCACTTGGAGCAATAGACGAGTGGGAGGGCAGCAAATTGCTTCAAAGTTGGATAGATTTCTAATCTCGGATAATGCTATACATGGGAGGAGACATCACAAGCTCAATTATGCCCTATGCTGGATCGGATCACTGGCCTATATTGTTACAATGGCAAAATATAGGGTCCCAACTAAAAAGGCCTTTTAGATTCGAAGCTTTCTGGCTGACTCATCCTTCCTTCAAGGACATGATACATGGTGCATGGAGAAACTTCCAACCGCCAAAGGGTTCAAAAATGTATCAATTCCAGCAAAAGCTAAAATTCCTCAAAGGACAAATTAAACACTGGAATCAGACCGCCTTTGGCAATATCTTCCAGGAAAAGAAGATACTTGAGCAAAAGATGAATGAGGTGCAACAAGAAATCATCTCTAAGGACGAACAGAGGAGCTCACTACCAAGGAGCAAGATCTCCAAAATCTGCTGGAGGAACGATACAAACAGGAAGAGATCCTTTGGAGGCAGAAATCTAGAATACGCTGGCTAAAGGAAGGAGAAAGGAACACCAAGTTCTTCCACGCCTCCACCATACAACGCAGGATGCAAAACAAGATCAGCCACATAATCAATCAGCAAGGGGAAAGGATGGAGAAACATGAAGAAATGGAACAGGAGTTGGTTGACTACTTCAAGAGCATACAGCAAGAGCCTCAAATAAACAGACAGACGGCTATCAATCAGATCAAACAGCTCATCCCTAAATTGGTCACTGCTGAGCATAACCAAATGCTTCTCCGCCCTGTCTCCCCCCAGGAAGTAGATGAAGCTATGGCGCAGTTCAAGGATGGTAAGGCCCCGGGACCTGATGGTTTTACTTCTAATTGCTTCCATCATTTCTGGGACCTCATCAAATCTGAATTCTGGCAGCTGGTTGAGGAGTCAAGAACCATGCATTGGCTTCTGCCCTCCCTCAACACCACCTTCATCGCGCTGGTACCAAAAGAGGATCAGCCTAGCAAACCGGATAAATTCAGGCCTATTGCTCTCTGCAACGTTATCTACAAAATCATCTCTAAAGTTATTGCTAACAGGCTCAAGCCGCTCCTCATCTCTCCGGAGTAGACAGGATATGTTGAAGGGCGCCAAATTCTGGACGGCATAATTTTAACTCATGAAATTATGCACTCTCTAAAGGTATGCAAAAGGTCAGGTATGCTCCTCAAGATCGATCTTTCCAAAGCCTTTGACAAACTGAATTGGAACTATATTCAACAGATCTTAAATGCTTTTGGTTTTGATCTAATGTGGATTAGATGGATTATGAGTCTCATCACCTCCTCCTCCTTTTCCATTCTTGTCAATGGGGTTCCTTCACCCCCTTTCTATCCCTCTCGAGGGATAAGGTAGGGGGATCCTCTTTCCCCCTTCCTCTTCATTCTCATGGTCGAAGGCTTCGGACGTTTAATTCACAAGGAAGTTCAAACTCACAAGTTGCGCGGCCTCTCCCTCCATGGCGCCCCTGTCACCACCCACCAGCAATTTGTGGATGACAACATGCTCTTCGGCCACCCCTCTGTTCAGGAATATCGTACCTTCAAAGCCATCCTCCACCTTTTCTCTTCTGCCTCTAGTCTCTCCATTAATGACTCTAAATCCCAGGTGTTCTTCTTCAACACCCCTCCCCTCACTCAAGCCAATATTGCCCGTATCCTTGGGTTCTCCATAGCCTCCCTCCCTGATAAATATCTGGGTGCCCCCCTCATAGACTCAGCCATCAGAAATTCCTCCTAGATCAAGATACTTGATAAATTGGAAGCCAGGCTTGCCTCTTGGACCTTCAGAGCCCTGAATTTAGCCAGTAGACTTATCCTTATTAAAGCTGTGCTCCAATCGATGCCCCTTTACCTCTTCTCTGTTCTTGCTGCTCCCAAATGGGTCCTCAAGCAAATCAAATCTCTGCAACGAAACTTTCTTTGGGGCTCCTCTGGCAGAAATCGGAAGTGGGCTCTTGTGAGCTGGGACACAGTCTGCTCTCCCAAAGACGCTGGGGGTCTCAACCTCCGCGATCCCAAACACAGCAATGAGGTTATGGCTGCCCGCATTTGGTGGAACTGGTTATCCAAACCTCACACACCTTGGGCCAAACTGTGGACTGCTAAATATGCTAACAACAGACCCTCGGCCGATCTGATCAGGATTGTTCCTGAGCAAGCGGGCTCCCTCATCTGGAACGCGGCCAAGCAACACTACCTGCTCATCCAGCAAAATAGCTTCTGGGAAATTCGCAACGGCAGATCAGCGAGATTTTGGCACGACTCTTGGCAGCAAAATCCGTCTCTCATTGAGGCTCTCCCCAGCATCAACATGGGAGGCAACAATTCTACTCAAGATGTTAAGGTCTGTCAGCAGTGGACGTCCACCAATAGCAACGGTTTTAGACAATGGAAGCTTCCTCAGATAATAGCGCCTCACGCTCAAGGACTCGATTTGGATGCTCTCAGTAATGAGCTCCACAGAAGGCAAATCAGAAGCTCAGAAGACCCTACCATTCTTAGGTGGGGTTACTCCACCAAAGGAATGTACACTACGAAGGAAGCCTACTCTCTCATGCATCCTGTGCCTCTCCCCCGTGATCCTCTTTGGGCATCGATCTGGAACAAGTTCACTTGGCCCAAGATCTCTACGTTCTTATGGCTTCTTAGTCATAAAAGAATTCTCACTTGGGACAATATTTTCAAACGAGGTTTCACTGGACCTTCCCAATGCCCCAATTGCCAGCAAAATGTGGAAACCATCTAGCATCTCCTCTTGCTCTGCCCCCTGGCTAACTCCTTCTGGGAAAAATGCAGCTTTCGCTGTCAGAAGAACAAACCCACGGGGGACATCACCATCATTCTTCGCACTTGGCCTCGAAGCCCCTTCTCTTCTCCCCTCCTCAATGCTCTTTGGTTACTTCTTCCTAGTCTTGTGTTCTGGTCTCTGTGGAAGGAAAGAAATAAACGCATCTTCAAAAATCAAGCCTCCCCTCTTGACTCTCTTTGGATCTCTTTCTATAATAACCTTCAGGAATCTCTGGCTCTCCGATCCTGGAATGAAGATGACTATCCTAAAATTCCCAAAGAAATCTCCATCTGGCAAAATTGGAATCTCCAAATTGCGTTCCTTCCTTCTCTCAAAAATCGTCCCATTACTGACCCGCCCTTGCATTGGTCCCCTCCCCCTGATGGTGTCTTCAAACTTAATTTCGATGGCGCCTCCAAAGGGAATCCCGGTCCTGCTGGCTTTGGGGTTATTGTCAGAAATTCCAGAGGCGAAACACAATTCATCTATTATGGTTCCATTGGATGGGACACTAATAACTCAGCTGAATTGGAAGGATTATGGCAAGGCCTCTGTCTCACTCAACATTACAACCTCTTCCCTATCATTACAGAGGGAGACTCTCAAGTTCTCATCAATGTTTCCCAGCGGCTTCTTTGGGGTACTAATCCAGAGAAAGTGTCTCACAGTTGGCGTCTAGCAGCCAGAATCAACAGGTTAAGCAGATGGCTTATGCAACACAGGGTGGTCTCCTTCAAGCACATAAAGAGGGAAGGCAATAAAGTTGCAGACCTCTTGGCCAATCTTGGAACGGATAGCACCAGTACTCTCACTCATGGCTCCCTCAACAGTATCCATGATGAGGAAATGCTACAGAACTGCACAATGTTGGTGCATAAAGACCACACCACGCCGGATCCGGCTGTTTAATGCTCCGGACGGGACGTGCCACCTTGCGCACTTCCCCATGGCGATGGCCAGGGCAGCCCACATGGCTCCCAGCACCCGCATTAACGCATCTCTTAATGCTTCTGCTCGCGCGAAGTTCATTCATCTTGGTCTGCTCAATTTGGTTATGATTATGGCAGTGTTGCAAGATATGGACAGTCATTCGAATGGCTCCGACGACGCCACTAGATCGGTGAGCTCGCCCGCCCCGCTGCTTGGTATTTGCACTCCTGACTCGCTCGAGGCCAGCGTGAAGACTTCCACAAGGAGGCACTGCTCTCTGCAGGCCTGCATTGATTTTTTCCCAGGTATTCATTACTCTCAGAGTCCACATTGTCTGCTCAATTTTCTCTCCGATGCTGGCACTGACCTGCGTGGTGGGCTGCTTGGTGGTTTTTCTGCTCCTCCTGTCATTCTCCATTTCACCCATCCCACTGCTCATTCCGTCGCTCCTCCCGCTATCACTGCCACCCCTCTTGATTCCGCTCACCTCTGTCATTCCTCTGGTGATATGCCTCGTCTTCGTGAGCGGATGAGAAGTCGACGAGGCCTCAGCCGAGGTCTCAGTCGCCCCCCTCCCAGCTCTTTCTCCACCGATGACGCCCAGGACCTCTCTCCGAGCCCACGCGGTGGTAGAGGACGTGGTCGCCGTCGCGCTGGGGATACGGTTTCGGTTCCCATGGATGCTGCCCCGCCTTCTCCCTCCCATGCACACGTTGTCTGCGGCAGCTCTACCCAGTCTGTCCCTCCTGGCCTTCTTCGGCCCACCATCAGGCAGACTTCGCAGCATGCGGAGTTAAGATTTGATAGCACGGCTTCCAATTCTGTTCTCACGGCCTACATCACTGTCACTCTGCGTGAGGAAATTCCCAACCATCCGGTGCCCCGTCTTGCTTCTCTGCACCTTTCTCCTGGTTCTGGCCCCCTCTGCGCTGAAGCTATTCCTGTCAATTCCGCTCTTTCTCCTCAGGAGCAGCAGAGATTCACTGGAGCGCGCTTTGGCGGCATGGATACTAATGACGCTGGCAAGGAGGACAGCAGTGAGGATTTCAGTTGCAGGGTCATTGAGGAACCACCTTCTCCGACTCATGGCTAGCCTCTGCAATGCTTTCCAGGTTTTTTGTTCCAGTTTCATAGACAATGCTAGTTTTTGTAGCTTTGCAGTACAGTTGGAAAAGTGGTTTCTGAACTATGGCTTCTCTTTTTATGTTTTTTTAGTTTATATGTACTCCAAACCGGTTTCCCTCACCAGGGCGGTTAAGACTCTTTGTTTAATAGGACTGGTTTCCCACTCTGGGCAGTCCAGGCACTCCTTGAACAGCTTGATTTTCAAACACAGTGCTCAGGCTTTCATAGCTGACACTGTGCCTGTTTTGTACCAGTAACCTTATACATAATAGAATTAGTCATACTTAGAAAAAAAAAATATAATGGTACAAAAATACCTCTGTCTCAGCTGAGGAAGCTTAAGCACAGGGCCTGACTACCAAGAAAACCATAATTTGGACTGCCCACCGTGGGGAAACCAATCCATTTAAGATTGAGAGTTTAGACTGCCGCCCACAACAAGGAAACCAGCTGTACATTCAGATTGTTCAGCAAAAAAGCAAAAACCTATAGCATGCCTCGCTACAAGCGTAGGATGAAAAAGCATGAGAACTGAAAATAACTTAGAGATATTATGCTTGAAGGACAAAAACCTCAAGGGCTGCCTCTGTCTACTATCCATTGATTGGAGATGGCGGTTCTTCAATGATTTTGCACTCGAACTCATCGCCGCATCCGTCTTCAGTAGTTGAAGTGGGATCTTTTCCTTTGCTCATATCTTCCATGCTCTGGACCTGCATAGATACACTGGGGGCAGAGTAAAACTGGGCCAAGGCTTCCTTGCCTGAATCAGCTTCGGCAGAACTGGACCCAGTGGGACCACGAGGAGCAGTAGAAGGACCGGGAGGCACAGGTGGAAGAGACTCCAAACTGGTGGATTCCTCACTAACCGTGACAGTAACATGGGCTCAGAAGACCGCTTTATCAAATTTTCATTCAAAAGTAAATTCCGCATGCTGGGAAGTCTGGCGAAGGAAGGGAGGGAAAGTCGGTTGAGGAGCGGAGGGATAAGCAGAGGTATGGAGATGGGGCGCAGGGGAAAAAGCATAGGGAGGCGGAGGACATGCAGAGGAAGGGGCGGAGCTAGGGTTGTGAGGCGTGCCCCTACTGTTCCTGAAGTCCAGAAAGTGATCACAGGAGAGCTCTTCTGAAGACGAATCAACGGAGGGAGAAATCTGAGACCGAGAAGCCCGTCCACGACTGGAGCCTCGGCAGCATCGCATATGATGGCGCAGTCGAGGCATGGCAGGGAAGAGAGGCGGATGAATCGGGTAGAGAAGGAGTGGCAGCGGAGGGCCGGGAGAATTTCACACAGTGTTTGAACAACAGAGCAGGCTATGCGAGTGGTGAAATTCCGGAACCGTTTCCAAGCAACACAAGAGCATGCACCTTCGGCCAGTCTACGTTCTAGCACTAGGATTTGCGCAGTCGGCTGGGCAGGAGGCACAGAGAAGCGAAGTCGCAGAGCAAACAGGGCAAACACCATGAGGATTAGCACAAACCATTGCAAGAGCCGAAGTAAATCGAAATGAAAGCTTGCTACGGAGATGGTTCGAGAGATAGCAGTTAAGGCTGTGTGGGGTGGCGAAATGAATGCCACCATTAAGTTGAGTGTGGAAGGCCATGTGGCCAGCTCCAACAGACAGCCTCGGGAGGCGCTAGGGGACAAACGTCCCATCAATTGTTGGAAGCAACCGCATCCGGAGAGTCAATGCCTAGTTTAAACAGATCTTAAAAGAAACAATTCTTTTCATTTTTTTGCATTAAGATTTGAAAAGGTTGTTAAAAATTTTCATTGAAAGTTAAAATTATGGCTTCTAAAAGAACATACTATACCAGGGCTCATCCTGATCCTCAACCTGCTATAATTTTTTATGATCCTGACATAATTTTAAGAAAACCTAAAAAAGTAGAAATTCTAGGAAGTAGTAGTCAATTAATCAAAGTAAATTCACTTCCTAAAGAATTATCAAGCATACAGGATATTCAATTTTACTTTTCATTTGAGCATTCTTTATTTAGAACCAAATCTGAAAATTCAATCTATGATATTGTAATAGACCCTAATTTTAATCAATTTATTGAAGAAAAGAAGGAAACTATACAACTTGATTAGATCAACAGGTTCTAGAGACTTTTGATAAACTTGATATTTTGACCTCAACTTTGATAAATGATATAGATGAAGCCTATTTTCAAGAGTCCGTTGAATTAGCTGCCCTAGTTGCAGCTACCCATAAGTGTTCTACAAAAACTTCTGAAACTGTAAATACTGCTTTATTTAGTACCACCTCATCTATAATATCCACCACAGTTCATTCCACAGAACCATTCATCCCTAAAATTCCTCTTCAACCTAAAGTTTCATTCTCATCTTGAAGTATTCCAAGTACATATTCTAGTGTTCCACGTAAATCTTCAAGTACTTCACACTCATCTCCAAGTACTTCAAGTTCATCCCCAAGCACCACCACTTTACCTCCCATTCAAGCTAGCATCTTAGCCATGGCAGCCAGATATACCCCTTTGGCCTTACAAGCCCCTTTACATGCCATGCCACAGGATTACCAGAGTAAAAAATTTCAGTTTGATGGTATTGGTCAATATATTGCTCAACAACATGTAAATAAAATGACTAATTACTTTGAATTATATGAATTTGATGAAGATGATGTTCAAATGAGATTATTTGCACAAACACTAGCAGGCGATGTTAAGAAATGGTTTAAATCTTTACATGCTGGTCATATTGTTGATTTAGCTACTTTCCATAGATTATTTATCAATAGATGGGAAAGAAATAAAAACCCTTCACAAATATTATCTGAATATGAAAACATTAGAAGTGCTCCTAATGAATCTGTTCAGGATTATTGTATTAGGTTTAACACCATTTATAATGCAATTCCTACAAATATAAAACCTCCAACAGACTTGGCTCTAATCAAATTTCCAGATGGTTTTGACACTGATATGTCTTATCAATTAAGAGAAAGAAACCCTGAAACATTAGAACAGATGCAACGTAATGCAGTTACTGTAGAAGCTAACTTATTAGCTAAAAGAGCTAGGATGAGGAATGAAAGAAGAGTTATGATTAAGGATAAACCATCCACATTAGACATTAAGATATATAGTTTAGCTAAAAGTATGGAGAGAATAATGGATAGATTAGAAAACATGGAAAGAAAACCTCAATGGGAAAATCAACAACAAGGTCCCCAAATTAGAAACCCCAACTTCAAGAAAAATCCTACTACTAGTAAATCAAGAGAAGTAGCACCTGATCAATAGATTAGACCACCTTTCCAACGAAACTATGCTGAGAGTTCTCAACAAAATGAAGAAGACCAGGACACCCAGATAAAATTGATGGGAATAAATGACGAAAATACTATTTTTCTTACCCAAGAAGAACAGGAATTATACATGTTACAACAATTACAGTTAGAATCTGGAGAGTCCTTTGACTATACACAAGTCTATGAATCTTCTATCTATGAAGTTTACAAACAATATAGCCTTATAAGCAAGAAGAAAACAGAAGCCCCTTCTAAGAAAACAGTCCAAACTCAAACCAAGAAAACAATAGAAACTCCTGTGTCCAAAGTGTTACAAATTCTCCCTAGAGAAACTCATAGAACTTCCCCTCCAAATATTGTAAACATCACATTTGTTGATACAAAAACAACAACTGCTGCTAAAACTTAAACTACCACTCAAACTGTTCCAGACAATAAAACTGAAAATAAAACAGTGGAAACACAAACTGAAATACCAATTGTTGATAAAAAATATAAGAACACTCAAACTACAATTGGTAAAGGGGAAATCATTCAGTTAGGCAAAACTCAAATACCATTTAACATCCAAATTGAGATAGCCAAATTGAAAATACCAGTTCCTTTAACAGAGCTAGTGAAAAATGATTCATATAAAGCCCAAATCACTGAAACACTAAACATAGGTGAAGGAGAAGATGTTGTTAACCTCAATGATGACCAACCAGAGTTATTATTTGGTCCTGAAGTTAATGGTAAACATCAAAAAGGAGGTGTCCCTCCATTCTACATTAGCTTGAACATTCATGATAAAATCTTACACAATGCTATGTTAGATTCAGGAGCATCTCATAACTTAATGCCAAAAGTTGTCATGGAAAAACTGAACTTAGATATCACTAGACCATACAAAGACCTGTTCTCCTTTGATTCTACTCAAGTTAAATTCCTTGGCCTGATAAAAGTTTTGTGTGTAACTCTAATTCAATACCCAGCTAAGAGTATTGTCATGGATATTGTAGTTGCTAATATCCCTCCAAAATATGGAATGTTATTATCTCGCTCATGGGGAGAAAAATTACAAGGATCACTACAGTTAGACATGTCATATGCTACAATTTATATATTTTTTCAACCCAAAAATATTTATAGAGAAACTTTGATGAAATACATGGTCAGAAGTGCAGAAAAACCACAAAATTATCCTATTTATTCCCTGCATTCTGATATGAACTCTTTTATCCTATGCAATTCAGACACTCGCAAAGACAAAATCACTGTTGTAGAACATAAACATAAAGAAATTGACAGTGACACTATAACTCATGAGTCTATGTGGAATTTAGATTTCGATGGTTCTATTAACAGATTAGGAGCAGGAACAGGAGTATGGGTTTATAACTTAGAAAATGATCATTCAGAAGGGCATGCTTTCAAGTTAAACTTTAAATGCACTAATCACATGGTAGAGTATGAAGCATTAGTGTTAGGACTGCAAATTGTAAGAAAAATTGGTGCCAAAGATTTTCTGTCATGGGAGACTTAGAACTTATCATAAAACAAATTAAGGGAGAGTATCTTGTGAATAATCCTAGACTTAGCCAATACATAGAAACCATTCTAGATTTGATAAATTGCTTTCTTGAAACTGACTTTGTTGTTATTCCAAGGAAACAGAATATGAAAGCACACAGTTTGGCCACTTTTTCCAACACGTGCAAATTACCTTTTCAGCAAAATCATCAGTACACTGTTGAGGTAAGACATATGCCAACAATACCTGATAATTTGAAATATTGGCAAATATTTTCATAAGACTCAAAAATTTACAATTTTATGAATGCTAAGGGAGAATTTCAAAACTGTAATATAGATACTGATTGTACAATAGATTATACAATAAATAGCGAGATAGATGCAAATGATGTAGATAAAATTGGACCAACTAGATTTACTAAAGTAGAAATAGAGGAATTAACTAATGATGAATCAGAAATTTTAAACCTTAAAGATAACTTTTTGCCTAAGGGATCAGCCCCATTAGAAGATTTTTTTTACTCAAATGAGGTAGCTAGAAAACCCAAAATGGAGCCTTTAAGGTAAGATATAGAAGAATGTAACATAGGAACAGAAGAAAATACTAAACTTGTCAAGATATCCAAAGCATTACCTCCAACTGAAAAGTTGAAATACATTAGTTTGTTTAAATAATTTCAAGATGTATTTGCCTGGATTTATGAATACCTAAAGTCCTATGATACCAGTATTATCCAGCATAAGATACGCATCAAATAAAATCAAAATCCCTTTAAAAAAAAAACTTAGGAGAATTAATCATGTTCTTATGCCATTAATAGAGAAAGAGGTTAAAAGGATGTATGAGGCTCAAATCATATCACCCATTAGATATTCTGATTGGGTCTCTAATTTAGTCCCCGCTAGAAAGAAAATAGGAGAAATCAGGCTCTGTGTTGATTTCATAAACTTAAACAAAGTCTCATTAAAGGATAACTATCCCCTCCCTAAAATGGACCATATTCTACAGAGGGTAGTAGGGTCAAACAGAATTTCATTACTTGATGGATTCTTTGGATACAACCAAATCCTATTCCAACCTGAAGATCAAGCAAAGACAACATTTACCACTCCTTGGGGAACTTTCATGTACTTGAAAATGCCCTTTGGACTAATGAATGCTAGAGCTACATTCCAAAGAGCTATGGACATAGCTTTTGCAAAGGAGATACATGACTTTTTAGTCATTTATCTAGATGATATCACGGTATTTTCCAAAACAGATAATGAACATCTAGATCATTTGAGAAGAGTTTTTATTAAATGTATAAAATTTGGTATTCCCTTGAATCCTAAAAATACACTCTTTGGATTAGAAGAAGGTAAACTCCTAGGACACATAATTTCAAAAGAGGGTATTAGAATTGATCCAGCTAGAATAGAAGCAATCTTAAACATCAGTCATCCTAGAAACATCAAATTTTAATTACAGACATTGTTAGGTAAAATAATTTTTTTTAGAATATTCATTTTCTAATTTAGAAAAATTAATCAGAGAATTGAATAACATGTTGAAAAAGGATTCAGCACTTAAGTGGATATTAGAGGCTAAACAGTCTTTAAAAGCAATCAAAGAAGCACTTACTAAAACACCTTTCTTCATAAGTCCTAGTTTCAAAAAAAAAATTATAATTTTTTCTTTTGCTTTAGAACACACCGTTGCAGCAGTCTTGTTGCAAAAGAATGATGAGGGTTATAAACGGGCCATTTCTTTTTTCAGTAAAACCTTAAGAGATGTAACACTAAAGTACAATATTATGGAAAAACAAGCACTTGCTTTAGTGAAAGCTATAAAGGATTTCAAAGTGTACATTCTATGCTCTCACATAATTGCATATGTTCCAAATTCAATTGTAAAGGACATTCTAACTCATAATGGTCCTCATGGAAAAATACACAAATGGATTGCCACAATACTGGAATATGACATTGAAATAACGCCTACAAACTGATTAAAGGCCAAGGTTTATCCAAACTCATGGTGAATCGAACTATCGAGCCTTAGATATGAATTTCACTAGTGCCCTAGATGATCACGAAGATATGGCGACTCCACATATCAGTGAAGCTTTTTTAGATTCACCCTGGTATGCAAACATTATATTTGTTTTACTCAACTTACAAGCTCCTCCTAGTTTATCTAGAACTAAAGGTATATTCTTAAAAATGCAAGCAATGAAATATTGTATCATAGATAATGCTTTATTTTGGAAAGATCATGGTAGAATTCTATTAAACTTTTTATTGAAAGATGAAGTTGATAAAGTTATGCAGGACACTGTGGAGGACACCTTTACTGGAAAACAATTACTGATAAAATTTTCAGGCCGGGTTTTTACTGGACCACTCTTTTTGCAGATGTTAGAAAGTATGTGACCTCCTGCCACAATTGTCAGATATTTGAAGGGAAGAAGAAACTCTTACCATTACCCCTCAAAACTATCTCAACATAAATGCCATTTCAACAATGGGGTTTAGACTGCATTGGTGAAATTCACCGACCCTCCTCTGCCCAGCATAAATGGCTATTGATAGCCACTGATTTTTTTACCAAGTGGATAGAAGCCATCCCTTCCAGACAAGCCACGGACTCTGTCATTATTTCATTCCTTGAAATAACATCCTTTCTAGACTTGGATGCCCATAAAATCTCATTACTGATAATGTTGTTGCCTTCAAATCCAAGAAAATGGCAGATTTTTGTAACAGATACCACATCACCCTAGGCCATTCCACTGCCTATTACCCTCAAGGTAATGTACTAGCAGAATCCTCAAACAAAATCCCAGACAATATCATTAAGAAACTATTAGAAGATAACAAGAAAACCTGGAATAGAAGGTTGGTTAATGCCTTATGGGCAGACATACTAACTACCAAAAAATATATTGGTACATCTCCCTATCAATTGGTATATGGGATGGATGTTGTTTTTTCATCCTCATCGGGAGTGCCAGTGATGAAAATGATTCAAAATCTGCAAGTAGAACCAAATGACATCCAAAGGAGGATAAATCAGAAAATTCAATTGCAACAAATCAGGGAAGAAGTTTATATCAAATAACAAGTGATTCAAGACAAAATCAAAAATATATTTGATAAGAAAACCAAAGCAAATGATTTCTTCATAGGTAATAAAGTACTTAAATGGGATTCTAGAAGGGAAGACAAAGGAAAACATAGTAAATTTGATTTTCTCTAGAAAGGCCCATACATCATTTATGGTTATAGAGGCAACAATTGTTGGACGGATAATTCGTTCTTGCTGACAAGACAGACCTCCCAAGTGTCCTACGAATAGCTAGCAACAAACAGACAAACAAAAACTATTTTCTCTAGATAATATTCGATTCAGAATTAGCTACAACAGTGGTTTTGAAGACCTACCTGTAGTCCAGCGCTATTCGTAATTATCTTCTTTCCAGTTGCTTGAAAGAGTCGTCTTCAAAGATCTGAAATCACAAACATGGAAAAAATCAATAGCACCTATATAGCATAAACTAATTCACGAGATATATATCTATCAAGATGATCAAGGAATTCAAGAAACAAGCTAATTAATTAACTGACTCGTTGATAAAACATGATAAAAAAGCTACTTAATTTAAGAACTCATTGAGAAAATGGGATTCATTCGTATTATCTTTGATGAAGAAAGAGCCTTACAACCGTGTCCGCCTTGATGTTGTACAGGTCTTCCTGGGGTCCGGAACAGGCATTTCATTTACTCTTACAAGCTTTGCACTCTCTCAGCTAAAATGCACATCGGTGTGTAATCATTCCCACATAATGATCAGTTAAGAGAGTCTGAGTTTCTACAGCATTTCTCCTCAAAAATTCTCAAAGTATAACTCCCTTTGAGGCTGAACTATGGCCTCAATTTATAGGAAAAGAGAAGAGGTTACAGCTCCACATAAGAGGGGATAGAATGCTCTTTTAAAGGGATTGAGCTCCATAAACCAAGGGGTAGGCTCCCATAATTGAGGAATGAACATACATGATAGGAGCAAACCTTCGACCGGATAATTGCTTCTAGAAGCTTCCATTTTTTTACTGTTGGGCTTCTAAATGTTACTTTCCGCCTTCATTTTACCTTTTACAGGGGTCCGCACCTTTAATGAAGCAAAAGTGCGTTAAGCTCCACGTGCTTTAGAACAAATAGGTGTGGCACCGTAGGCAATGTTAAGAGAAAATGTTGTACAAGTGTTTTTAAGACTTTTATGAGCTTTTCTCTCAATTTCAAGGCTTGATTTTAGGAACTTTGATGTTGTATGCTTATAAGCGATTAATATATGAGTAATGATGAACCCATATAGACACTAAAACGTCATGGTGACATATTTCAGTGTAACAAATTGCCCCCTAAAGTGCAAAGTCTGAGAGCATTCGAAGAGTGATGTGCTTTATCATTTCAAGGATTAGCCTGTGAACACCCTAGTCAGAATCATGTAAAAACATTCAATGCAAAACATATATATATATATATATATATATATATATATATATATATATCACTGAGGTAGGCATTCCCATACTTAGATCAAAAATTAACTAAACTTGTTCTGATATAGAAATGATTTTAATATTACATCAATATTGTAGACACAGCATGGACGCAGCCATCTGTAATGAATAGTCTACTACATAATGAATAATAAAACTCCTCGCAGCCTGGATGGTGGAAACTAGATCCAGAGTCTTGATTTTTGCTTCCCGAACTAGTACGATTCTATCCATGCGATTAAATGTGTTGAAGTCGAACATGGTAGAACCCGCTTGATTACCAGTCAATGATGTGAACTGTTAACAAGTGTGAGAGAAACCACCAATAATGACAATGGCTCTCAAAGTACTTAGTACAATCCATGAAATGTGAATAAGTGATTTGAAGTCGAACATTTCACAGAATCGTTCGATCGAAGGTCAATGATGCAACCTGTCGTTGAAGGCGAGAAACCTGCCATTAAGGCATGCAGATTCCAAGGTACTAAACGATTCTAGATCAACTTCCTAGATGATGAGTTGTCGTCAATAGAAAGTGATTCTTCGTAGGAAAGCCCACGACACAAAACCATTAGATCAAGTTTTGTAGAAATTTTTTGTAAGGACTGACTCAGGGATGGTCAATGTGAATGGAGACAAATTTTTGTAGATGAATGGTTTGTTTGATTTTCCTCTTGAACACATAACGACACTGCAGATGGTTTGGTAACAATTTCCCTAAGCTAATACCCAGAAACTGACTGAATACTTTCAATGTGGTTTGATTAACTGATAGGCAAAGGATTTTCCCAACCCAGGTAAAAGTGTGACAAAAAGTGTCGTGTTCAAGAGTGGAAAACTGCTTTTAAATCAAAGTTTAACAAATGGATTCATTTTCTCTTTCTTCTCCCACCATTTCTGGCAAGTACCTCTTTATTTTTGACAAGCTTGAGGAGGATAACATTTGCTTGTTTATAAGATCATCCTTTAGATGAATCCAACTTAGTTTAAAATCGAACCCTAAGAAGGAGTGGTTCGTTCCTATTTGTAATCGACGGGTCCTTTACTGTTAAATTTTAACAAGTCCAGTATAGGAGAAACTCGGTGTTTTTCATTTTTAGGGAGTCAGAAGAAAAAAATTAAGAAAACTCCATGGGTGTTCTTTTTCGTAATTTTAGTCTCTCAGGCCTGAAAAGGGATAAAATAATGCAGGAGAGAACTCTATTGACCATGATTAGTCAACATATAACTTTTTTCGTAAATAGTCCATTTCAGTTCGGAAAAGGGGTAAACTTATACAGAAGGGACGACTGTTCATTTCCTTTAACGAGTTTAAATAGTCAAGTACTCGGCAATATTTTCATATTTAGAGAGTTTGAAAAGGGCTAAAAAGAGGACTCTATGGTTTCGGTTTTTCGTAAAATTTTTAAGAGCCCGAAAAAATGATAAAAGTATACTCTTCATCAAAAATGACCATTTCACCCGAAAAATCCGGTATTCTGCACAAAAACTCAAAAATTAAATGTACCTGCTTTTAATAAAATAAAAATATTTTGAAAAACCATCTCTTTAAAGTGAAAAATAAACAAAATTAAATTTCATTTATTCGAAAAAAAAAAATTATAAAAAGAGTTTTCCAAATTCATTTTTACCATTTGAGTTCAGATTGAAAGTTTGAGAGCTTTTGGCAAAAAACGCTTCAGAGAAGATTCCGAACAAACCGACCGTTCAAATTGAAAACCGTCTGCTCCAGGTAATCCACATTCTCTTTTCCTTGCTTTTCATCAGATCATTTCCTTAATTTAGGGTTTAAAATTCATTTTTGGGGAAGAAATAGGTTCAAAATTTCACTCACGGGGGTCCGCAGGTAAGACACATGGTAACTACAAACCTCGACATTTTCTTACAAAGAAAAATGTCGTGGTCCCGCACTTTCAGTACAGAGCCCGTGCGTAGCTACGCACTATCTCTGAAAAAAATGTGCAGGGGCGACGTGAAGAATATAAAAACACATTTTCTCTCCAAATTACCCAAATTTTTATTTTTAAAATGATTCTAATATTTTATTTTGTTCATTGTAGGATATTTACAATGCTTATCTGGCGGGAACGTGAACATGAGGAGGTGGATGAAGTTGCAATGATTCATCCACCTACATTACAAGTTTTGAGAGCATGCAGGTTACTTAAATTCTGGGCTATCAGCGACATGAGAGCCCAAGTAGATCTACTCACTTGGTTGGTAAACAAGTGGGATGTATAGGACCAGTGCTTTGTGATTGGAGGCAACCGGCTCGAAATCGAGTTGGAGGACACATACTTTCTGACTGGTTTGTCTAAAAGAGGTGAACCACTTTCTCTATTTGGGGCTAGGCTAGGTGGCCAGTCTGTCGCTAACCGGCAACTAGAGTTCTGCAATGATGAGGCCAATCCTAAAGACAAACGGATTGATATCAAAACCATCATCCGTCCTGAGCTGAAATTAGTTTCATTTACCGTAACCAAGTTATGTGGAAGTGCAGCTTTACACGTTGCTACTAGATCTCAAATGTGGATTGCAGTGGACTATTTCCGAGGCACCATATTCAATTGGTGTGAGGCAGTGTTGGCTAATATCAAAGGCCAACTAACTAGAGCAAAGAACGGAAAGTTAAATAACTTCGGATATGGATCGATTGTGGTTACTTTTTCTCTAGAGAGGATTCCTCTACTAGCCCCACAACATATTCCAGTTGATCACGGTAGAGTCTGAGAGCCTCGGATGGTCCGTTGGGTTGCTTTGATGGCCCGTCACAGCAAAGGTACAAAGATTGTTCGATTTCCTCTGGCCTACTTCCGTTGGTTAGAGAACCAACTCTTCATGATCGAAGACTTCCCTTATTCCGGGATGGATTACCGCGGTGATCAGGATATGCCACTTCCTCTAAGAGCTCAGTGGGATAACTCAAGTAAGAACCATTTTGACATGTTCTAAATTCTAATTTTTATTTTGCTTTTAAATCATCCAAAACTGATAACAAAAATTTCAAATGCAAATTTGGGTCCACGTCGACCAGTTACTCTCTGCCCCTTCGAGAGGAGGAAAAGGGATGCTACTGCAGCACCACCACCACCACAGGATCAAACAGCAGAGATCCTTACTGATTTGGAACACCATCTGGAGCGACTGACTATGGACATCCCAGAGATTACCATAGACGACATTCCACTTCGCTTGCAGAGATATGTCATTGGGCTTCCTGGACCATTCAGGAGATTCCTGAGCAGGGTGGCATGGGCTGTAGTATATTATCATGATCATTACCACGGATAGTGGATGATCAACTGTATAGACTCATATCATTTTTTGTATCACTTTTTTCCAATCATAAGGCTTTTTGAACCTATGATCAAGGACAATGTACTATTTTTTGAAACACTACTCTATGCTATGATATGCTACTATTTCTATTTACCTGTCCAACATGTTATTGAATGTTATTTTGATTTACTGCTTTCATTATCGCAAATGTCTATTTATAATACTAGAAGCTATTGCATCTGCTAATGTGTTTAAATTTCTTGGAATGTGTTGATACTCAATATAATCAAATTCTCGTTCCAAGAGATGAACTTTCAAAAATAATCTTAACAACAGTAGGTTTCTAATTGCATACACTCGATTTAATTGTAATACAATGAGCTCAGAATCTAACCCAACGATCAAACTCCGAATTCCAAATGAAATGGATTCAGACACTAACTCAATAAATGCGTTATATTCTACAATATTTTTCATCATATGACCAAGGCTTACCCCATGCATAGATACTAACTCATCAGTGGGTCACTAAATAACCCACGATGCAGAAGAAATGTTCCATGTACTACGACAAGCACCATCAGCAAAACCAATGTATGTTTGAAAAGACATCGACATCTGCAATATCAAGAGTAATCCAGATAAGCAGGAATAGTAATAAAAGCACACTTAATCTAGGCACACGTTTCTAATCTACAGCACACCAGCTAATAAATAACTAATATACAGGAAAGATCTCCACACAAGAATCAAGCATAATATCTCTTTAGATAAAGCCCATTTCTGTGTTTGCCTAAAGAGACCCCGTCAAAATCAATCAATTCATAGGCCCCTTTGTTGCTTGATAATATAAGGACCATGCCACATGGGTTTGAATTTATCAGCCCCTAGCTTATCGTTAGCTTGATCATATACCAAAACTAGGTCTCCTTCTGAAAAAATACGAGGTGTAACACTTCTATCATATTGAGCTTTCATTCATTTTGCATGAGCCTCGGTAGCTAATGCAGCAGTGCATCGATTCTCATTTAATTGAGCTAAGTAAAAAAAGAATTTTTCCTCCTCAAAGGTAGCTAGTAGTAACTCTATGGCTAGTTTGAGTGACGGTATCTCGCACTCAATCGGTAATACTGCTTCTAAATCGTAAACCAGTTGAAAAGGGGTAAAACCTGTTGATGATTTTGTTGAGGTCTGATATGCCCAAAGTGTTGAAAAGAGCATGGTATGCCAATTTGATTTATGAATTCTGATGATTCATTTGATCATGGTGACTAAAACTTTATTAATCGCTTCAACCAGACCATTAGCCTGCGGATAATATGGTGTATAACTGTCATGGCACGGGCCAAGTTGGTCAGTTAGCTCGGTCATCATGATGTTTTGAAAATGACTCCCATGGTCTGTAATTATCACTTGGGGTACACCAAAATGAGCAATCACATGATTGAACATGAAAGTAGCTACAGTTTTTCCATCTTCCGCAAATATAGGCATCGCCTCGGCCCATTTGGTAAAATAATATACTGCAAAAATAATATACCCATGCCCCAAGGCCGAGTGAGGGTTACATGTAATGAATTCAATGCCCCATTTTACAAAAGGACCGACATCAATTATAGGGTGAAGAGGAGCGGGTGGTGCACGCATCTTTCGATCAAATATTTGACAATTATGGCATTTTCGAACCGCATAAATACAATCTTTAAGTAAGGACAGCCAAAAATAACCAGCGCGCAATATCTTTTGGGTTGTGGCATACCCAGACATATGACCGCCACATGCTCCAGAGTGACAGTCATTTAAAACCTTTTCGGCTTCTTCATGGGTGAGACAACGTCGAAAAACAAAGTCCGCACCATGACGGTATAGTGTGTCGCCAACAATATGATATTGTTGAGACTGGAAACAAATTTTACGTCGTTGTGACCGTGAAAGTTCGGGCCAAAAATATTGGGTCTGAATATAAACAATGATATCTCCATACCAAGGGTCAATGGTACTAATAAGAAACAAGGATTCGTCCGCAATTGGTTATTCCACCACAGTTTCTGTATCAGTACATGGGAAGTCACACATAATTTCTGCAAATATCAATGATTTCTTTGATTTGTATTTTTCAAATTCCAAGTCAAACTCCTGTAAGATAACAATCCATTTGGAGTATTTTCCCCGTAGCAATTTTTTTGTCAAAATATACATCGTAGGGTTACAATCATAAATCACTGTTGTTTTGCGTAAAAGTATGTAATGACAAAAATGTTGGACAGCTTGAACGGCTTCCAAGGCCAATTTCTCCACATGTGAATATTTGATTTCAGTCAGATGCAAATTGCGACTAAGATAATAAATCACATGTTCACCATGGAATTCATCTTCTTGAACCATTCCTATCGTGAAATCGGAAGCGGTGAGGTGCAAAAAATAATCCTGGTTGTAATTGGGAGGATGCAGTAACGGTGCATGGGTCAATGCGTTTTTCAGAGTAACAAAAGATCGATGAGCGATCTCATCCCAAAAGAAAGGAATATGTTGTTTTAACAACCTGGTAAAACCTTTCGTTAACTCGGCGTAGTTAGGAATGAATCGACGTAAAAAAATTTCTTTCCCTTGCAAACTTTGGAGTTGGCGAAGAGTAGAAGGAGGAGGTAAATTGATGATAGCCTCAACCTTTGATGGATCGACACAAATGCCTGGCTTTGAGACAATAAATCCCAACAATCGTCCAGATTGTACACAAAAAACACATTTGTGAGGATTCAGACGAATCTTATAATTCCTACATCGTATAAAAATGGCTCGTAAATGAGTGAGATGATCTGCTTTGCACAAGGAATGAGCAGGAAAATCATCGAGGTAAGGTTGCACAATGTGTTTAATGTCATGAAATGCATAAGACATTGCCCTTCGAAAAGTGGTGCCAGCATTCTTAAGTCCAAAAGGAAATTTGCGATAATAAAAATCCCCCCATGGACAAATGAAATTTGTTTTAGGTTGATCTGCAGGGAGTATGTTGATTTGATTGTAGCAGGAAAATCCATCCATGAATGAAAACATTTCACTTCCAGCATAATCGTCAATAATTTAATCAATATAAGGGGTTGGATAATTGTACTTTGGACAAGCTCGATTTATATCCCTATAATCGATACATACTCGTATTGTTCCTTATTTCTTATTGACAGGAACGAAATTAGATACCCAATCCGTTAACGGAATCGGATAAATAAAACCTGCATGAAGTAATTTTTCAACTTCTGCTTTAATAGCGGTAGCTTTACGCGAATGTATCTGACGTAATCTCTGTCTGACGGGTTTAGCATCCAGGTATGCCTTAATTTCATGAACAACAATCAGCGGATCGATTCCTGGCATTTCTTCATATGACCAGGCGAAAATGTCACAGAATTCTTGAAATAGGGCTTTATATGCTTGGATTTCATCAATCGTACAAGAAGCACCTATATGAATGTTTTCAACAATTCCGGGTTTTACTGAAATTTCAATAGGAACCATTGTAGAAATGTTTTCTAAATTCAATTCGGAATCGGAAGATGAGAGAGGATTCTAAGGTTCTTTGACGTAATCAATAGTAAAAATGGAGGAAAAATCATTCTCAAAATGATCGAGATCAGGTAGAAATGAAGACCTATGATATAGATCTTCTCATGGTAATTCATCGACAAATAAGAATTCACGAATATGTTCATCAATATTGAATATTTGTTGACCAAGATCTAGAATTGATGTCAAAGCTGAGCTCGATATTGAAAATGACTCCTCATTGATCACATTCACTGGATCTGATTCAGTTGAAGGAGTATCAGAAAATGATTGTACTGCCTGATATGTTAACTCAAAAGGACTCAAAGGCATCGCGTCATCGAAAGAATCTAGTTCTGATTTTGAAGGTACTATCCAAGGATCATCAAAGGAAATAGTACTTGATGAAATAAGAACTGTGAAAATAAAATTCTAATCTAAAAATTCTTATGGCCAAAATTAATGATTAAACCAAATCAATTAAAAATTTAAAAAAAAAAAAAAATACCAAAATAAATGTATAAATTTCTGAAAAAATAAATTAATACTTGTTACAGTATGGTTGTGTTCATTGAATAAGTATTGTTAAAAAATAAATAAAGAGTTGGGATTTTGGCTTTACCCCTTTCATTGTCATTGGGATTGTGACGGTTCATCGTAATGATTGATGATGCGTTGTAAAGATGATGATCAAGATACCTAAAATAATCATATTGATATTAACAATAGGAGGCGGTATATTGGGAGAAGGCCAGGAAAAAGTTCCTAGTAAAGTTGAATCTTTAAGAAAACCTACTCTGACATCCTTATAAGGGATAGTCGATTTTCCGATATGCTGGATGCTACCAATAGAGGCTGGTTCGGATGAATAATATGAGAGCTAATCTATTTTAACGATATTTCCTTCATGAGGAAACATGATGAGACGAAAGACCGATGATACAACAGCAGTCATGGCGCAAGACCAACAGTGACCCAGGAGAATATTGTAATCTAGAGGGGCATCAACCACTTCCACATCCAGATTAACAGTTTTTCCTTCGACCTCTATTGGTAGATCCTGTAAAATACCATACGGATGAAAACCTCTTCCATCAAAATCTTTGAGGATAGTCGGCGATTGGTTAATTGTTGGAGAACCAATTGATTTCCAACATTTTAACGACATAATACACGTATAATCTCCTTCATCAACAACAGTACGAAAGATACGTTCGTTTTTTACTATTATCGGAATTTGAAAAGCCATTTGATGGGGTAGGCGGGGTGTAAAATTCTCTAAATCGAAGATCATGAGGTTCAAATCCTAGAGGTCTACGGCTCCTAAGGCTAACAATAGTAATTTTATTTGGGCTGGGCATGATTGCAGCACTTCCAAAGCCGACATTGCTGAAGGGGAAATTTCCAAGTCTTCAACAATATTATAATTATGAGCAGCTCTCGCATGTGGATTGAAAGCTAATTTATGAAGTACACCTTTAGCAGGCGGTTTGATTACTAAGTCAGGATTTTTTTTCTCGATTTGGAGTGGATCAGAAACTGGAGGAGATGTAGTTGAGGCTGAATTAGAACTTTCTGCTTATTTTCCACCAACAGGATTTTTACTACCGTAATCTTGCGATTGCATCGCAACCATTAAGATATTCTCTAGTGTATTTGAGGAAGATCCAATCATGTTACTATCTTGAGCAAGAAAGGGATCCTTCAAGACAGCAGGTATGGGTGAACCCTTAATGAATTTCGATACCTCGGCTCTATGCGGGAAGTCTTTGTAAAATGATCCTCATCACAGATCAGACAAGGATAACGAGGTTTTCATTTATTTTCAGTTGGTTCAGTTTTATCGTTTTTATATTTTGAAGATTTTTTGTTTTTTTTCTTACCTTTCTTCTTACCACCAGTTTTAGATTTGGCTATAGATGATTCTACAACATGAATATCGGTGGAAGTTTCAACGAAATAATCTCCTTTCGGTGAATCGGGTAAAGTTATAATAGGAGTTGTGTTGGAAGATTTCTTCTTACTCTTACCAGTACTAACAAAACCAATTACACCATCAGCGACATGAGAGCCGGAAGGAGTTGTAGTTAATTGACCAAGTCTTGGTAAATCGAGGATTTTATCATACAGAGTACCTGACTGTGTATAGACAAGGTCAAGGTACTGAGCCTGAGCAATGACTTTCTCTTCTGTAACAACGCCTCCTTTGGCCACATCTTTAGTAATTTTGGGCAATAAAAATTTAATAAACCATTCAGCCAAAATTTGATCTGGAATAAAGACCTTCACTAAATGCCTCCTACGTCTCCATCCATGAATGCGATCGGATATGTACATAGACATAGATTTTTTTAATGAAGTCAAAAATTTTGTACCATTGTCGTATCGGATAGGCAACTGAAAATGGGTTAATAAAGCAGTAGATAGTGCATTAAAATTATTAGATGAGCCTCGTGGTAACTCAATGTACCATTTGGCAGCTAGACCAATGAGAGTTCTTTGAAAAATACGTAACCGAATCGAATCATCGATTAGTGAATTGGATGCACACCAGAGATGATAATTCATAACATGATTAGATGGGTCATCTCCTGAATTACCCTCAAACTTTGGAATATCATTGGGCCACTCATTAGGCATCGGTGGCCAATACGGAATATAAAATATAGGATCGTTCGTAAGGCGTGATAGATCAGGTAAATCTAAAGTTGCTATAAACAGTAACTGATGGCTAGGGTCTTGATAACCTTGTGTGATCAAACCAGTTCCAGGAGGAGGATATCCAGGATATCCTGGAATTGGATGCACATTGGGAATCGTGAAACCTTCTGGATAACCAAGATTAACCAGACCATACTGGGGTTGTTGAGATACTTGATAAGTATACCAAGGGTACGGTTGATACTGATATGTTGGATTTTGTGTAGCATGTTAAAGGACCTGTCGATTACAAACAAGAACAGACCACTCCTTCTTAGGGTTCGATTTTAACGAGTCCAGTATAGGGGAAACTCGGTGTTTTTCATTTTTACGGAGTCAAAAGAAAAAACTTAAGAAAAATCCATGGGTGTTCTTTTTCATAATTTTAGTCTCGCAGGCCCAAAAAAGGATAAAATAATGTGGGAGAGAACTCTATTGACCATGATTAGTCAATGTATACCTTTTTCATAAATAGTCCATTTTAGTCTGAAAAATGGGTAAACTTATACTGAAGGGACGACTGTTCATTTTTTTTAACGAGTTCGAATAGTCAAGTACTCGGAAATCTTTTCATATTTAGAGAGTCTGAAAAGGGCTAAAAAGAGGACTTTACGGTTTCACTTTTTCGTAAATTTTTAAGAGCCCAAAAAAGTGATAAAAGTATACTCATCATCTTCGCTTTTTCGTAAGTTTTAACGAGTTCGAAAAAGGGATAAAAATGTACTCATGGTTTTCGCTTTTTTGTAAGTTTAAAACGAGTTCAAAAAATGGATAAAAATGTACTCATGTGGCCGACTTTCAATTTAATTTACGCCTTTGAGTACTTTTATTTTTTGATCTTTGGAAATATCACCCAATTTTCTTTACTTACACTTGATTGGTTCTTAGATTCCATTAGAAACATCTTGTGTTTGAGAATTCTCTTGCATAGATCACATTTGCATAATTAGAATTCTCATTTTCAGAATATGAATGAAAAATGTGCATAGATTACATTTGCATAGTTTTCATGTGAATTGTGCATATATTACAACTGCATAGTTTACATTCTGAAAAAATCAATCGTAGATTTAGATCTTTTTCTTTGATTTGAGTTTATATGTTTTTATGCTTGTGTTAAAAAACATAAAAATAAAAAAATGGAATTGATTAGCATTATTTTTCCTTGATGAAATTAGTGCATTAGAGATTTTTTTTATTTTCTCTTATTGATCAATTTTTTGCGTTGTTGGAAGTGAATGGAATATCTCTCCTTACTTTATTTAGGATTCATCGAATTGAAAAGATTACATTATCATATTCGATTGCATTCAGTTTTGGGTTGGGTCATAACACCATTGTTTTCATATCTATTTACCCTTTGAGTAATAACAGCCCAAATAACACAGCACATAATTAAAATTTATCTAGAAATTTTTACATTTTTAGGGCTCTTTCCACCAGCATAGCTCAGGCTACTGTCTTGGAATAGATTTTAGTTAACTCTCTAAGACAGTAAAACAAACAAGTAGTCGATCTTGCGGTAGGAAAATTTTAATAGTAGCATGTATGCTTTGGGAAGCTCCTCCTAAAGGAGTCAAGCACGAGATCATATCCAAACCAGTGAGGTAATCAATCCTTCCTCATTGGGAACGATAAAATATATACACGTATTAACAATGGTAAACCTAAGATTGTCCATTGTCTAGGAGCTTGGGGTCACTTGTCAGTAAACCTTGGATTATGTCAAGGAGCCTTCAAGGGGATTGAGCTTTGTTACTATGCCCTTGAGTGTGTATCGAATCGTAGACTGTTCCCCCAGGTATATTTGTTCCAACCATTATTTCTACATTAAAATTCTATGATGTTGGATTTCATCACCAACTAGTGTTTTTAGTGCGGGAATCTACTGTTTGTGTGTGGTTTGACTTCTAGATTTGATAGCGCGTGTTCATTTGTTTGTTTTTACTTTTAGAGACCATAGGTGTGAGTTGTGAATTTTAATTGTAGGTGTGAAATGTGAATTGTTAATTTTAGTTTTAAATTGTTAATAAAATTCACTGAAGTTGAATCTAATGGCAACTGTTCTGGAATTTACCAACCAAGGAACCCATATTAACGAGAATCCTCGTACTTTTCCTTGCTTTGGGAATTTTCATCCTCCTTATATGGCTACATTGTCATTACCTGGATTTACGATAAGTTTACCGATATGGTTATTTTCAACTTCGTTGGCCCTGAATACTCCAATTGTTCCACCTCAACCGGATGCTTCACCTCAACAGAATTCACCATCTCAACATCACCAGCCTCATGTTGACCCTTTACCTTCTTCGCCCAATATTTCTTCCTCCCTTTCTTCCTCTTCGCTCGATAAAAGCCTTGACGCTAGTAACCAGGTGACTAAGAAGAAGAAGAAAGGGAAGAAGAAGAAGAAGCAAGATAAGAAAGAAGTCAACCAACCAACCATGGCTGCAAGTGTTACTAGTGTTGAGGAAACCTCCAACATGCATCGTAAACCAAAATTTCCTTGCAATATTTGTAAGGGTGACCACTTCCTTATCAATTTTCCTGGTATTCCAAAGGTCATGGAGGTATGGTCAGAAAAATATCATCAAATTTATGTCAATCCATCAACCAGTGATAGTCAAGTTCCTGGGAAAAAGGGTAAAGTTAGGTTTCCTTGTAGGTTATGAAAATGGAGTCATCAAACTCACATTTTCCCTCACATGGATGAAGCCTTAAAATTGTTGGAAAATATTACTGTTCCACAGCAAGAACTTCCAACTAGTTACCGTCAACTTTCTCCCAACCTACCGCCAACTGATGGAGTGATTGATATAATTCCAAGTACAGTCAATCCCACTCTTCTATTGGAGAGTGAAACTCCTATCACTCAGGTTGATGATCCTTTAGTTGATCAAGTGGTCGAATTTATTTCAAATCTGATCGATCCCATTCTCCCTATAGAGAGTGAACTTCATGCCGCTCAAGTTCTTCTTATTACATCAGATTCTTCTACGCCAAGGGGCATTTCACCTATTTCTATAGCACCCCCTCCAAGTAATGAGGTATTTTCCTTTGATTGGAATAGACTGACAGAACCTCGTCTTCCTTCCTCCATCCCTTTCCAAATCATCATGCAGGCTTGTCGTAAGAATGTATGTCGCACACATGTAGATGAAGGTGCTTATGTTAGTATTTTATCCTCAACTGCTTGGAAAGCTTTGGGTTCCCCTCAGCTTGTGCCTGTTACACAGAATATGAAAGCTTTTAACATGACCATTATTGAAACTTTAAAGATCCTTCCTAAGTTTTCTATTACTTTGGAAGGTAAAACTGTATGTATTGATCTTATGGTAGTTCGAGGCCCCTTGGATTTCAATTTACTCCTTGGGCGAGACTATGTCTATGCAATGAAAGTTTTCATATCGACACTCTTTCGCGTGATGTCTTTCCATCACAATGGAAACATTATGACTTTAGACCAACTTTCATTTGCTATTCTTGATTTGACTACCAATAATCCGACATCCCTGAATGTTCCTTTTACGGAAGTGGTATCTACCCCGTCACGGGTTAATTATGTGGCAACCAGTCCCATGGTTTCATTTACCGATGCAAGCGAGCCTCTCACTGTTTGCTCGACTTCCTTTGACTTAGATCCGGTAATTGACATGGAAAAATATATGGGATTATTTGAATGCGATGTTCTTATCCCTATTGAGTTCCTTCACATATATCCCTTCCAGATAAATTTTCTTCCATCTGATAAAGATGTTTTGGAAGCCATGATCAAGGAGTGTCCCTTGACATGTCTTTCTTCCAGTTAGAAGCCATGACAAGGTCATAGTGAGGATAGTTCATTTTACTGTGTCAACCTCGTTGAAAAATGAATCAATGGGTCATGAGGATAGTTCCTTTTACTGTGTCAACCTTGTTAAAAAATGAATCAGTGGGTAATGAGGAGAGTTCCTGTTACTGAGTCAAACTCGTTAAAAAATTAATCAAATATGAGGAGAGTTCCTGTTACTGAGTCAACCTCGTTAAAAAATGAATCAGCTATGAGGAAAGTTCCTTTTACTGTGTCAACCTCGTTAAAAAATGAATCAGTTGGTCAGAGGAAAGTTCATGTTACTGTGTCAACCTCGTTAAAAAATGAATTAGTGGGTAAAGAGGAAAATTCCTTTTACTGTGTCAACCTCGTTAAAAAATGAATCAGTGGGTCATGAGGAGCGTTCCTTTTACTGTGTCAACCTCGTTAAAAAATGAATTAGTGGGTTATATAGGTAGATTATAGAGAGTAGATTGATAGATTAGAAATAGTAGTTTATGAGGATAGTTCCTTTTACTATGTCAACATCGTTAAAAAATGAAACAGGTCACCATGAGGATGGTTCTTTTACTGTGTCAACCTCGTTAAAAAATGAAACACGTTGCCATGAGGATAGTTCTTTTACTGTATCAACCTCATTAAAAAATGAAACAGATTCCCAGAGGATAGTTCTTGTTACTAAGTCAACCTCGTTAAAAAATGAATCAGGTATGAGGATGGTTCTTCTCCTGTGTCAACCTCGTTAAAAAATGAAACAGATACCAAGAGGAAAGTTCCTTTTACTGTGTCAACCTCGTTAAAAAATGAATCAGTGGGTAATGAGGAGAGTTCATTTTACTGTGTCAACCTCGTTAAAAAATGAAACAGATTCCATGAGCATAGTTCTTTTCCTATGTCAAGCTCATTTAAAAATGAAACAAATACCTTGAGGATTGTCCTTTTCCTGTGTCAACCTCATTAAAAAATAAAACAGATCCTTTTGAGCATAGTTCCTTTTCTTGTGTCGAGCTTGTTAAAAAATGAAATAAGATTCCCATGAGGATGGTTCTTTAACTGTGTCAAACTTGTTAAAAAATGAAATAGGTCACCATAAGGATGGTTCTTTTCCTGTGTCAACCTCGTTAAAAAATGAAAAAAATCCTCTCCTAGTCAATTCGAGTCTTTCATCTGATCTTGTAAATGAACCTTCATTCCATCCAGCTATTAGTAACCAGTAATCTACTTAGTTGAATGAAATGAAGCTTGGGGGGCATACGCTCTAGCAAGTTACGCTTAGGGGGCATTAAAACTTATCTCAAGCATAGTTTTACTACGTTTCAAGTCTGTGTAAAAATGAAACCACTCTTAAGCATAGTTTTCCTACGTTTCAAGCTTGTGTAAAAAAGAAACCACTCTTAAGCATAGTTTTCCTATGTTTCAAGCTTGTGTAAAAATGAAACAAACCTATCTAAAGCATAGTCTTTCTCTGTCTCAAGCTTTTGTAAAAATGAAACCTATATTAAGTCAATTTTGGTTATTATTTTCAAGACTCGTTAAACTCATGAAAATCCCGAGATTATTTTGTTATCTTTCATTCTCGTAAAACACATGAAAATGCCGAGTTCTTTCCGTCTTTTCCTGATCGTAAATTAAATTGAAATTCGTCCACATGAGTACATTTGTATCCCTTTTTCGAACTTGTTTTAAACTTACGAAAAAGCGAAAACCATGAGTACATTTTTATCCCTTTTTCGAACTCGTTAAAACTTATAAAAAAGCAAAAATGATGAGTATACTTTTATCACTTTTTCGGGCTCTTAAAAATTTACGAAAAAGAGAAACCATGGAGTCCTCTTTTTAGCCCTTTTTAGACTCTCTAAATATGAAAATATTGCTGAGTACTTGACTATTCGAACTCGTTAAAGGAAATAAACAATCATCCCTTCAGTATAAGTTTACCCCTTTTTCGGACTAAAATGGACTATTTACGAAAAAGGTATACGTTGACTAATCATGGTCAATAGAGTTCTCTCCTGCATTATTTTATCCTTTTTTGGGCTTGAGAGACTAAAATTATGAAAAAGAACACTCATGGAGTTTTCTTAAGATTTTTCTTCTGACTCACTAAAAATGAAAAACACCAAGTTTCGCCTATACTGCACTCGTTAAAATTTAACAGTAAAGGACCTGTCGATTACAAACAAGAACGAACCACCCCTTCTTAGGGTTCGATTTTAAACTAAGTTGGACTCATCCAAAGGATGAGCTTATAAACAAGCAAATGTTATCCTCCTCAAGCTTGTCAAAAATAAAGAGGTACTTGCCAGAAATGGTGGGGGGAAAAGAGAGAAAACAAATCCATTTGTTACACTTTGATTTAAAAGTAGTATACCACTCTTGAACACGACACCTTTTGTCACACTTCTACCTGGGTTGGGAAAATCCTTTGCCTATCAGTTAATCAAACCACATTGAAGGTCTTCAACCAGTTTCTGGGTATTAGCTTAGGGAAATTGTTACCAAACCATCTGCAGTGTCGTTATGTGTTCAAGAGGATAGTCGAACAAACCATTCATCTGCAAACATTTGTCTCCATTCGCATTGACCATCCCTGAGTTGGTCCTTACAAAAAATTTCTTCAAAACTTGATCTACGGTTTTGTGTCGTGAGCTTGCTTACGACGGATCACTTTCTATCGACGACAGCTCATCATCTAGGAATTTGATCTAGAATCTGTCAGTGCCTTGGAATCTGCATGCCTTAATGGCAGGTTTTTCGCCTTTGACGACAGGTTGCATCATTGACCTTCGATTGAACGATTCCGTGAAATGTTCGAATTCAGATCACTTATTCACATTTTATGGATTGTACTGAGTACTTTGAGAGCCATTTTCATTATTGGTGATTTCTATCACACTTGTTAACAGTTCACATCATTGACGGTAATCAAGTGGGTTCTACCATTTTCAACTTCGACACATTTAATCGCATGGATAGAATCGTACTAGTTCGGGAAGCATAAATCAAGACCCTGGATCCAGTTTCCACCATCCAGGCTGCGAGGAGTTTTATTATTCATTATGCAGTAGACTATTCATTATAGATGGCTACGTCCATGCTGTGTCTACAATATTGATGTAATATTAAAATCATTTCTGTATCAGAACAAGTTTAGTTAGTTTTTTATCTGAGTATGGGAATGCCTACCTCAGTGATGATGATGATGATATATATATATATTCATTTATTGTTTTTACAGGATCCCGACTGGGGTGTCCACAGGCTAATCCTTGAAATGATAAAGCACTCCACTCTTCGAATGCTCTCAGACTTCGCGCTTTAGGGGCAATTTGTTACACTGAAATTTGTCACCATGACGTTTTAGTGTCTATATGAGTTCATCATTACTCATATATTACTCCCTTAGAAGTCTACAACATTAAAGTTCCTAAAATCAAGCCTTGAAATTGAGAGAAAAGCTCATAAAAGTATTAAAAACACTTGTACCTCACTTTCTCTTAACATTGCGTGCGGTGCCGCACCTATTTGTTCTAAATCATGCGGAGCTAAATGCACTTTTTCTTCATTAAAGGTGCGGACCCTTGTAAAAGGTAAAATGAAGGTGGAAAGTAACATTTAGAAGCCTAGCAGTCAAATCTGGAAGCTTCTGGAAGCAATTATCCAGTTGAGGGTTCGCTCCTATCATGTACATTCATTCCTCCATTATGGGAGCCTACCCGTTGGTTTATGGAGCTCAATCCCTTCAAAAGAGGATTATATCCCCTCTTATGTGGAGCTGTAACCTCTTCTCTTTTCCTATAAATTGAAGCCATAGTACAGCCTCAAATAGAGTTATACTTTGAGAATTTTTTAGAAGAAATGTTGTAGAAACTCGGACTCTCTTAACTGATCATTATGTGGGAATGATTACACACCCATGTGCATTTTAGTTGAGAGAGTGCAAATCTTGTCAGAGTAAAGGAAACGCCTATTACGTACCCCAAGAAGACCTGTACGACATCAAGGCAGACACGGTTGTAAGGCTCTTTCTTCATCAAAGATAATACGAATGAATCTTGTTTTCTCAATGAGTTCTTTAATTATGTAGCTTGTTTATCATGTTTTATCAATAAGTTATTTAATTAATTAGCTTGTTTCTTGAATTCCTTAATCATCTTGATAGATATGTGATTTGTGAATTAGTTTATACTATGCAGGTGCTATTGATTTTTTCCATGTTTGTGATTGCAGATCTTTGAAGACGACTCTTTCAAGCAACCTGAAAGAAGATCATGACGAACAGCTCTAGACTACAGGTAGATCTTCAAAAACTCTGTCGTAGCTATCTCTGAATTGAATATTATCTAGAGAAAATATTATCTACATTCATTCCTCCATTATGGGAGCCTACCCCTTGGTTTATGGAGCTCAATCCCTTCAAAATAGGATTATATCCCCTCTTATGCGAAGTTGTAACCTCTTCTCTTTTCCTATAAATTGAGGCCATAGTTCAGCCTCAAAGGGAGTTAGACTTTGAGAATTTTTGAGGAGAAATGTTGTAGAAACTCAGACTCTCTTAACTGATCATTATGTGGGAATGATTACACACCCATGTGCATTTTAGCTGAGAGAGTGCAAAGCTTGTCAGAGTAAAGGAAACGCTTGTTCCGGACCCCAGGAAGACCTGTACGACATCAAGGTGGACACGTTTGTAAGGATCTTTCTTCATCAAAGATAATACAAATGAATCACGTTTTCTCAATAAGTTCTTTAATTAAGTAGCTTGTTTATAATGTTTTATCAATGATCTATTTAATTAATTAGCTTGTTTCTTGAATTCCTTGATCATCTTGATAGATATATATCTCTTGAATTAGTTTATACTATGTAGGTGCTATTGATTTTTTCCATGTTTGTGATTGTAGATCTTTGAAGACGACTCTTTAAGGCAACCGGAAAGAAGATCATTACGAACAGCGCTGGACTACAGGTAGGTCTTCAAAACCCCTGTTGTAGCTAATTCTGAATCAAATATTATCTAGAGAAAATAGTTTTTGTTTGTGTGTTTGTTGCTAGTTGTCCGTAGGACACTTGGGAGGTCTGTCTTGTCAACAAGAACGACTTATCCGTCCAAAAAAATGGTGACTCCGCTAGGGATTAATATATGAGTAATGATGAACCCATATAGACACTAAAATGTCATGGTGACAAATTTCAGTGTAACAACAATGCATTTTTCTTAAAAGAGTTAGATGAAGCAGATCTACCAGGTGGACCAGTCAATGGTAGAATGTTGAAGCACTATTTTTCGCCAGATTTACCAATAGTTCATTTGTTTTACTTTTCTCATTGTAAATACCATCGCAAAGTTTATATTGGATTGGATGATTGTCTTCTAAAAGTTGAAGCCTGTAGAGAAGGCCCTAAGCTTTGAAAAGTTATAACATCGTATGCATGAATAAAGGAGATCACAGAAAGCAGTTCCAAGGCAATCAAAGTCAAAATTCCAAGTCCACTGATCATAAATTTCTTGACATCTCACCAATAGATGTCATCTCCAAGTGGAGCCACTGTTAGGGTCCTATAATAATATGGATCATAATTTTGAATTGACTATGTTAAGTCTTGTTATATTTTACATACCTTTGCTTTTTGCAATCATTTTCCCATATTAAAAAATGAAAAGAGGGTATGTCCTAAAAGAAAAATCAAAGGACCGAAAGAAACAAGATAAAATATATACATATATATATATATATATATATATATATATATATATATATATATATATATATATATATATATATATATATATATATATATGAACCCCACAAAAGGAAACAAAAATAGATCCTGAAAGTGTTGCACATTTAAATGCCACTACTCTTAGTTCAGTTACTTTTGCAAATAAAATTGTGTGCAGCTTGTACAAAATGCCACAATTCATGATGATCATACAGTTTAATCTTGATTATTCATGCCTTTAAATTTCATGTCATAATATTTACTGAATAAAGATCTGGCCAAACCATTTAATCTTGGCAGATCAGTAGTTATATAGAGAATAAAAATGAGCTCATTAGTTTAATCTAAGCCATTGGAAGTTATAAGGTTAGAAATAGGTTAGTTTGCTTATCAAAATAAAATAAAAGGGTCAGCAAGCTAAAATGCACCCAATAAAGGAGTAAAAAATGTTAGGGTAAATATAGGGTAGGTAGATTACTTTCACAAGTAAAGAAAAGCATCAATTGGTTCATCTCATATCACTAATATCCTCCTAAATCCCCTTCCCTTTGCTAAAATCCTATATCCACCATTGGAAGTAATTTCCCCTTCTAAAAAAAATCCCTTTCCCCTTCCTAAAGCCTTTTTCCCTAGTTAAAAACCCATTTCCCTTTGAAAATTAACTTCCCCTTTACTAACTCCCCTTTTTCATTAAAAACATGCAAAACCCACTTTTTACATGGTTTTAAATGGTTAAAAAATATCAAGCCTCGCTTCCCTTTTAACTCAATTGCCCACTTAAAATGTTTTCCTGGACCCTTTATATAATTTTAGCATATAGTTTATATTTTTTTTAAACCCCCCCACTATGTTAATCCCCAATCCTTATATTAAACCTATCGCATAACCTTATTTACCCAACCCCACCTCTCAGAATCCTCAACTAATCCCTCCAACTCGTCCAACCATCTGATCATCATCCACTAAAATCCTACGACCAATAAACGCTTTTGCACCCCCGACAATCCAATGTTTAAAGCCGAGGGGGGGGGGGGGGGTGTGTGGGTGAAAAATGGGTGGTTTCACACCCCCCTCCCCTACCATGCGGAAGTCCCATAATCTATCACATCCCCCCATCCTAAAACCACCAATCTTCTTTTTGTGATGTGATAACCACTACGTTGTTTCCGTCCATTGTGATAAAACCACTGATGTTTGAATTCAACCCCCGCGCCATGTAAATTAAGTACTTCCGATTAAAGTAGTAAAACCCGCTTGAAACCATTTCTGATTATTTGCGGAAGAAAAGCCAAAAGAACCATTACCGACTGAGAATTGAAGCCTTTGCAGACCAAGAAAGCCCCTATTGCGGCTAGAACCCCTTCCATGACCAAATTCGACCATTTTCCAGGTAATCCTAAAGAGCCCAACACCATCAAGAGAGCTTATTAATTAATAAATTGAATGAATTAATGGCCTCCCAGAGCATTATATTTGTTAACCCTTTGCAACCACCTGTAGTAGATGTTGACCACACCCCTCTTGATGATAAGGAATTTAAAATCAATGATACAGTGACTCATTTTAACCTTCTAGAGCTCCACTGCTAGAGCCATGACAAATTCATAGACTAGACAGATGATATCCACCTATGGGACTCAAAGCTATCTAAATACATCCTCCCAAAGACTTTTCAATTCCATGAACTTATCAAACTCTTCCAGATAAGCTATTTTCCCAATGAAAGAGCTTTAATGACCCCAAACCAAGAAATCCTCTTCACAATCACTGCTCAATCCATCAACTAAATGTTAAAAATTCAACCACAGCCTGATGAAGTCCCATTATCCATTGAAACCCTTATTGAACTCTACCTGAAGCTGGATTTTCCCAAAAGATTCCAAATATTCCAAAATCTCCTTCCTCCATCAGTGGAAACCCCAAAAATTAATCCTCCATATTCAACTTCCATATTTTCAGAGAGAACCAAACATATTGTTACAATGTTGTTGTGCATTTTAGGGTATTTTACTTATGAACATGTAGATGCTTCTATCCTAGGTTTCCTATCCATATTTTTCCCAGGACAGCCTCCAGCTTCAACCTTCAACTTTGCCCAATACCTATCAGATGCAATCCATGATCAGCAGGTCAAATTACCAGAGGAAGGAGTATTTAAATACTCTTCAGTTTTGTTCCATTTTTCTTATATTTCCAATCAGAAAAGTTTGCAGTAAGCCTCCAAAAACTGGACACAGAGGGTAACCCCCAATCCATTGTCTTTTGGACATCCTTGATCAGAAAGGATTCCACTAAATTCATCTATAAATACTTCATTGATTCATTTGTTTATCCAATTGTTGATATGCTAAGCAGTAGCATTCAACCTAGAGTCAGTGAAGATAAAAAGAAAGTGTTGTAGTTTTCAGATCAAAGTAGAATAGGAGACTGGTATTTATACCAGAATCATACAGAAATTAGGGTATATGGATGCCAGCTTATTCCATACAAGCTTCCAAAATACCTACCAATGAGGTTATTTGCATTGGAATACATCAGAAAAATCCTAAATTCATATGAAGTTAATTTCCTTTCAGCAAAGAAGAAAAGTCAATTTAAAATCAAGAACCATTTAGGGCCTTTTATTTGCAATAATAGGAATGTTGGTCAGCAAGCAGACAAGTATTTACAAGATTTCAAATTCAGTAGTAGTTTCAAATGGAAATATGATCCCTTGGGAATTATAAGTAAGTTAAGAGTAAAATTCAAATTGACCCCTTTTATTCATGAGTCAAAGCGTGAGGTTGAAAAGTATTCCAACCTATCAGAGTGGTTGGAAAATACTTTACAAGAGGTGGAGAAGCAGGTTGATACTAGTTCCATCCTGCTTACTCCAGCCCCACAGGATAGAAATTCAAAGAGGGCAAGAGAGGAAGGCTCTTATTCTACAGAGACTACTTCGGATACCAAATTCAAGCTAATGTACAGGAAGAAGGCCAAACTGAATCCAGTGATAGAATAAGAAGATATAGCTGAAACAGATGAAGTCATTGATACAGATATAGTGGTTAGAAATAATGCACCTCCAACAGTTTCAAAATAATCACACCCTTCATCAACCTCCAACGCACAAATCATTTAGAAACAGCATAGTGCATAGGTTTCATCATCAAACAAACTAGTGGATAAATAGAAAGATGTAATGGAGAAATAAAAAGAAATTAAATTGAAGAATGAAGCATTGAAAGCTGTAACTTATGCCCAGTATTGGAAACAAACTCCTAGTGACCAAAACAGATTACTTTCAGCTTTTGATTACAAAAATAGAAATATGCAAATGAAATTTTTGCAACCAACAGTGCAGGCTCCAAAATCATCAGCAGATTACAACAAAACAACCTTTGAAGTTCTTGCTAAAGATGTACATCCCATAGATCATATTGAGTTTCATAAACAAGCAGGAGAAATGATCTATTCCACTATGAAAAATAAGGCTTTAAGTGTCCTAACACTACATAATTCTCTACAAAATATCAAGGCACAGTTAAAACTAGAGAAATCTTCTTCACAAGCAAAGGATAATAGGATAAAATCACTTGAAGAATTGGTCATGGAGGTTGGATATGATCCAAAGAATATCAAAACAGCAGAAGAGGTTATCAAGAAGAAGAATGCAGACATAGATGAATTGAAGAAACAATTGAAGTTACCTACAATAGAGCATCCACAAACTAAAGAAGTTTTGGAAAATCAAAATCAGAAGGATAAAATGATGAATCTCATCATTCAGTTGACAGCTCAACTGAAAGAGATGGAAACTGAAATGGAAAAATTAGTGTAGGAAAAGCAAGTCAACATGGAATCAGTTCCTATTACTGCCATTCCTGTAGCTTCAACATCAGCTCCAGTGGCTTCAACAGCTCCATTATCCACAACAGTCCCTGCTACTACAGTAGTTCCAGTATCAGCAGAAGTTCCAGCTACTACACCAGCAACAGCATCAGCAGTGCCAACAGCCCATCCCAGTGATGAGGCAAGTGAATTGATTAAAGCAATGCAAGATACGTCAATACAAAATACTGAAATCAATAAGCTTAAGGAACAAGTGAAAAACTTAGAAGATGGAAATAAATTGGCTAAAATCATGTATAAATTTGAAACACAGAAATCCAACAGGTTGAATGAAAGAATTCATAAGTTAGAAAAGGAGTTGTCACTAAAAGAGCCACTAACCCAAGAAAAACAGTATTTGTGGGCCAATATCACTAACTCAGTTAATGATATTTGTCCTTCTATACAAGAGATATTTGAATAGAAGGAATTGATAAAGGAGGCTAGTGATGCAATCCAAAAGGTCAAGAAGAGCTAGGAAAGAAACCAAAGGAAGCCACTAAGATTGTAAAGTTCCTAAATTCTAAAAACAAGCGGGAAATAGAAGAACTTGGGATAAAAGATAGAACAAAGAAATTCTTAGAGGTGAAGAAAGTGATTTCCAAGAGAAATCTGATGATACAGCTTGAAGACAAATTCTAAAGAATGGAGCTTGCAGTAAATAGATTTATGAACAAATTTGATGTTTTGAGGTAGAAAGGTCTGCCTAATCCTTTGGTGATTAATGATAAACTAATGAGGCATGAAAACTATGATAAAAATATCAGGGAAGTAGCTAAAGAGACTTCCAACAATTCAACAATGAAAGGGGTCCCTACAGGAAAAGTACTCCTTCATACTTTAGAGAACTTCTTCTTCCTTCAGTATGAGGTAAATCACCTTTTTGTGAATAAGCCTAAATTTTCCAAGTATTCTGAGGCTGATGATATTTACAAGAGCATGGTAAAAATCAAACTTCTAGATGAAGAAGCCTGGGAAAAATTGTGTGATTTACTATGACATGTAAAATTAAAAACAGGTAAAAGAGCAGTCAAGTTAAAAAGTAAACAAAGCAAGCAGATAAAGCAGTAACAGATGAGATGAATACATATAAAAGACAGAGTTAAAAGAAAATTCAAATGATAGCTAGCATGAAAGACAAGCCAGCGTGAAAGCCATACAGCATGAAAAATAGTAAATATCAAAGAAAAAAACAACAAATCAAATAAAACAGGGACAGCTTGCAGTTAGTTAATAGGTGTCTCTATCTTCTTGCATGAAGATATTTTATTTCCCTTGAATAAATCCTGGTTAGTTGACAGGATATTTTGTATTAAGTTTTGTAAAAATACTTCATCAATTCGAAGTATTGAGGGTGGATTCCTGAACATTTCTATAGTTGAATTGATCTAATACGTGAGGGTTTATTGTACCATTTCCAAGTTAACAGACAAGACAAGTAATAAAGGCATTTCTTTACAAGATTCATGTGTTGATATACTTCAGTGAAGTATATTTCAATTGTTCTTTTTATTTTCTTAAGTATTTTATAAACTTGCATGTTTTCTAAATTTAAATGTTATAGCGGGAATTTTATTGCAGAATTTTTTAAATACACTATGTTCTGAATTGTTACTCATTTTAATGTTTTCATTTGATGTTTGGTTTAGAGAACCCTTAATTTCTCTCTGATCCCGATTGACCTCTACCTCCTTCATTCATTATCTGGTTTAAGGAATCCTTAACTGTTCCTTGATCCCATTTGAAAACCACTTCACCATTTAACCATTCAGATCTGATTTTTCTCAGCTACCCTGCCCTGTAACACTTCCTTTAGAACTTGATTATGTTTTGTTTTCTTGATATTTTGACTCCATAGCCCAATGGAAAATAGACAAGCACCTATCCATCTAAATCAGTAATTCCACCAACAAATCAAAATCAAATCAAATCAATCTTACATAACTAGCCTAAAATAAATTAAAACAACAAAGTTAAATCATTAAGAGAGAGCCCTCTCTGAGCATTAGGAAGGCTATATCCTAATCTCCAAAAGTGGTTGATAGTTACCTCTAATATTTCTTTAAACACACATAACAACCCTTGGAAATTTTCGAGTGATAACAAGTCTCTCACCAGATGAGAGATTGGTCTTTATTCATTTATTAAAAATATATAAGAGTGTTTTCGCATGGAGTTAGGAAGATCTTAGGACTTATGATACCTCCATTATCCAACATACTATTATGATCATTTCCAATGACAAACCTATACAAAAATTAATGAAAATTCACCCCAATCTTGAAAATCAAATCAAGTCTGAGCTGAATAAACTCCTTAAATCCAAAATAATTTTTCCTGTTAGGCACTCCAAATGGGTGTCAAATTTCGTACCTGTTAAAAATAAAAATGGTGACAAACGCATTTGCATAGATTTTGGGGATTTGAATAAAGCTTGTCAAAAGGATAATTTCCCATTTCCACCTATGGAACAAATTTTACAATCAGTGACAAATTTTGAACTCATGTATTTCCTTGATGGTTTCTCATGATATAAGAAAATCCTAGTTCATCCAGATGATAGGTTAAAAACTACGTTCATGACCAAAAGGGGGACTTATGCTTAACAAAAAATTCCTTTTGGTCTAATAAATGCAGGGGAAACCATCCAAAGAGCCATGGACATAGATTTTAGAGGTTTGATAAATAAGATAGTTGTTGTTTACTTGGATGACGATTTGAAACAAATCTTTGAACATTGTAAAAAATATGGAATTTCATTAAATCGCAAAAATTCATACTTCGCTCTTAGTGAAAGAAAAATTTTAGGATTTATTGTATCCAAAGACGGTATTTGCATTGATCTTGAAAGGATTAAGGCAATCTCTGAAATCTCTTTGCCCCACACTAAGAAATCAATGCGGTCTTTCTTAGGGCAGATAAATTTTTTCAAGAGATTTGTCCCTGATATTTCCCAAATTTTTCTTCCATTACAATCCATGATAAAGAAAAACTCAGTCTTTAAATGGGGTCAAAATGAAAGAGAAGCTTTTGATTCAATCAAACAAGCCATTATAAATTGCCCCTCTTTAACTACTCCAAATTTTTCTAATCATTTTAATTTGAATACTTTTTCTTCTGAAACATCATATGTTGTTGTTCTAACACAACTTAATGATCAACAAATCAAGGCACCCATCTCATTCTTTAGTTCAAATTTTCAAGGTGTTTAAATAAATTATTCAAAGGTGGAGAAACAAGCTTTTGCTATTTTCAAATCTATAAACCATTCCAGGTCTTTTCTTCTTAAGACACACACTAAAGTAATAGTCTCATTCCCAGCGGTGAAACAATTACTTATACAGAAAGAATTAGGAGAAAAGAGGGAAAATTGGGTCACAACTCTACTCGAATACGACATAGACATAAAACCAGCTAAAATTGTTAGAATACAAGGTTTTTGCAGTTTGCATACTAGAGCTTCCAACATATGAACTTATGAGGACTCAAGCAATAATGTACACATCTCTGAGGTAAGCCTAACTGATACTGAGTCCCAATATGTTGATCTTATTTTCTATTTAAAGAATGGATATGCCCCCCCCCGCCCCTCCCCTCCCCCACCGAACTCAATTATAAAAGAAAAAGAGCATTAAGGTTAAAATCCAATCGATATGAAATTATTAATGATGTGTTATTCCAAATGTGTGTGTGTGTGTGTGTATATATATATATATATATGCCTATATTTTGTTAATATGCCTTGAAAAGTCTCAAGCACAAAAGGTTTTGCAGGAGGTATACGATGGACCAGTTGGTGGACATTTAGGAGGAGATACCACCGCCCATAAGATCCTGCATGTAGGGTATTATTGGCCAACATTATTCAAATATACCCATGCATATGTAAGGATATGCAAGATTTGTCAGAATTTTGTAGGAAGACAAAAAAAAACCAACCTTACCTCTTCAACTGGTCAACATTTAACAACCCTTTGAACAATGGAGATTGGACATAATAGGTGAGATTGTTCCTCAATCTTCCAAGAAACATAAGTATATACTTACTGCTACAGAATACTTCACCAAGTGGGTGGAATAAATTCCACTAAAGGTAGCCAATTTCATTGTTATTATCGATTCATTGATCAATTCATTAGCACTTATGTTTGATAATGCATATTACTTTTCATGTAATAACATGACCAGATTTGCTCTTAAGAGGGGATTTAAACTCAAATAATGTGCTAATTACTATCCCCAAGGAAATGGTTTGGCAGAGAACCAATAAAAACCTCATAAGAATTATTAAAATAATTGTTGATCAGAGTTGAAAGAATTGACATAAATCTCTGACATTTGCTCTATGGGTTGATCGAATAACCCTAAAGGCATCCATAGGTATTGTTAGCTCCCCTAATTCCAGCAGATTGGTGAGAAAAAAACTGCGAAGAGTACACTTGAACCACTTTGGGATTCTAGGATCTAGCACTCCTAAATCCGAAGAGGGATCTCTCCAATAAGTGCAAAGATGGATTTATCTTTAAAGTTTTTTGGGTAATGATATTAGGCTAGTTATTAAGACCGAGAGTTTTTGTTTGTTTTGGATGGTTGAGCATGATTATTAGGTGAGTGGAAATTCCTAAATGGGAATATTTTCAAAGGTGTGAAGTTGCAAGCAATCAGAACAAGCTTTGGCTAAAAAGATAGATATAATGCTTGTTTTTAGTCCATTGAGCTATGGAGTCATAAAAGAGCTTTAATTGTGCAACAATTCAAGAGTGATCCAAGGGACAAGTCATCTATATCACAAGATATTTTGAGATAAAATGATGGAATGGAAACAATAAAAGTGTTGGAGGGGTGGAAACAGATAATAAGTTCAACTAGGATTTAAGCAACTGTTTAAAACCAATCAAAGGGCAGGGCTCACTATAAACCTCTTTGGACAAGCTTCTATTAAAGATAACTCAAGAGACAAAAAATCCAGTAATCTGCATAATTACTTTCAAAAAGGATGAAAAACACATAAGAGAAAAAAAATGCAACTTAAGATTAGATAAGATACTTTTAAATCTAGTCTGCTTTCAACATACACTTAGGGAAATTTTCAGAATTACCTTTGGAGAAAGGAGCTAGAAAACAGGGCACACCATCACTTTTCTAGTCTATCTTTAATAAGAAAATGATGAAAATAACATTCAAGAACAATTTTTAAAGCAAACAGTAGGACGAGGGAATGCCAACATTCCTAACTGCTTAAACTGTATGGAATCATTCTTAAATAAACAAATTAGAGGAAAACGTTGAGATAAAGCTTATCAGTCAAAGAAGGGTATTGTAAATAGTAAATCCTAACTCTATGCTTGATGTTCTTTATCAGAGAATAATGGACAAAATGGCATACATGAAAGGAAAAACAAATAGCAAAGAAAGAGGCACTTCACTAGTGATATAGACCAAGATCCCAAGAAACAGCTTGTATATTGAAGTCAAACCAGTTACATCTTCAAGTCCAATGTTCCAGTTCAGCAATCATCTTCACTTCTCAGCCTAACTTATTAGATCACAAATAGAGCTTCAAGAGCCTCTGAACATTATTTACAAGTAGAAGTTTCAGGCACAAGTATATTTCAAAGTTCTGCAACCAACATTGTTTCATCTTCTACAGAAGTATTTATAGAAGAAACGAGGAGGTGGGATGGGATAAAAGATCCTCAAGGTTCAATTAATACAGATTAATACTTCTCGGCCTTTGAGGGGCCCAATGGAGAAGTTTATAAATATTTCTTCTGTATTAATTGTTTTACATTAAGAATTAAGCTCGGTAGGGAGCTTTTGTTGACTTTAGGGCTCTATGTCATCTAATAACTCAACAGATATTTTTGCAATAAATCCTTTGGCTGAATTAATTGTTGGACTGTATTGAGGCAAATATCTCATGTTCTGATAATAACTCGGCCTCTGTTGAATGCTTTGAGGCTATAGGTGGCAATCTGGTAGCTGAGAGGAATCAATTAGCCTCTGATGTGGCAGTGGAGGCATCCTCTGTCTGATAAATATTTTTGATTTGTCTTTAACTATGTTTAATTTAGTGGATTAGGCTTTTGATTTTCGATCTTAGCCGTAATCCACCAAAACTGTGAAAACAACCTTCAATCTTCAATTTTTGCTGTGGTTAGGTCTTCAACATTGATACTCTTTTTTGTTTTAAATCTTTTTGTCTTGTTGATGTGCAGGTGCGACAGGGGCTTTATAGAACTGCCAGCGTTCATGAGACACCGGCAAACATGGTTTTGCAACCCTGCAGAACAATCTCTTTGATAAACAAAAGCCTGGAGGATTGTCATCCTCAGCGTTCATTTCCTTTATAATCTTTTGAAAAACCTTTTAAATCCTACACAAATCAAGAAAAGTTAATAAATCCTGTGTTATTGGGTAAAACTGTTTTAAAGGCTCGAGTTAAGAGAATGGCCATTGGATGAGAGCATCCAACGGTGGAGATTTAATTTGGGATTAAATGGAACAATATACAAAGCGGAGGAAGGGTTAATATGAGCCGTTGATCTGAAGAGATCAACAGCTAAGATCTGCTCAAACAACCTTATAAAGAGGGGCTTCATGTTTTTAACAAAGGTCGAGGGGTGCAATCTGGGCCGTCGGATCTTGACACGTGGATGGCCCAGATGTAATCGGAGCTTTCGCTATCGGCGGGGGCAAATCATAAAGAGTGTCGATGCGATTAACTGTGGACCGTCGATCTGCAGATCAGATCGACGGTGGAGAATGAATCGGAGGAATTCTGAGCGAGGGGAAGGTGCTTTGAGCGGGAGCAATGGAAACTGTCGGATCTGGGAAGACGGGGAGGAGATCAACGGTTAATAATTGATCGAGACATCGCCAATCAGAGTTCGTGAATAAAATAAAAAGTGCGCCCAATGAAATCTCCCGATGCGAGATTCTCCTGATCGCTGATTTGTTCAAGATCAACGGTCGGGATTTATTAAAACATGAACCGGTGGAAAACCTTTATAACATGTGAAAACCCAATTTTTAACAAAAAAACAAAGGTTTAACAACTTCGGGGCGGGTTATATATACAGCTTGGCGCCTGATTGCGAGGCCTTTGGATATATGAACAAGTGAAAGGGACTAGGGTTATATATGTTAGAGCCAATCGCATCGGAACAATGGTGCGGGCCTTTTCAATCTACCCATTCTAAAAAATCTCCGATGCAAGATTATATTGACCATTTGATCGAGAAAAGATCAACAGTTCTTTTCATTAAAAACATGAACTGGTGGGTTTAGACAAAAACTTAGGGAAAATGGGTTTTTATGTTTTACAAAGGAAAAATCAAATCAGGGATGGTTTATTCACAAATTTTAGTGCCCGATTGCGGGCTCTGAGGTTATATAAAGCAGAAATAGGGTCGGGGGTTTATATAAAAAGGGCCAATCGCATCGGAGGCCTTTACATAATAAATAGATTTGTGCGCTTCAGTTATTTCCGATGCGATAAGCACCTAATGGGTCTAGCGCCTGATTCTAAGGCGTGGGCATATGTGGGGAAGTGGTTTAGGGCTTAGCCCAAAGGGGCTTAAGCCTATAGTCAAAAATCTTATTTTTTATGAAATTTTCAAGGTTTTTTGATGGATTTGGGGGTTTCGGTAAGGTTCAAAAGTGAGTTTTAAACCTTATAAAGGGGTCTGTATGAAGGAGAAGGAGGGAAAACATGAAAAATGAAGGAATTTCATGGGGAATAAAGGGGTAAAAATGGAGGTTAATTGAAGTGAGAAGAGGGTTAAAATGAGGGAAAAATGGGGACTTTTGCAGCACTCTTTTCATCATGAAAACAACAGATTTTCATAATTAAGAGGGAAACAGTAGTGAATATTTAAACAAAGGGCATGATGTCTTCATGAGTCTTCAAGAGATAACATTTTTAGCAATAAAACTTGTTTCTTGAAGGCTCAAAAAATGATTTAGCCACCATTTGGTATGACAAATTTTATAGGTGGCTGAAAATGGCTCCACATGGGGATGGTGCCTTCTTGAAGGCATCAAGAACTTCAGACTTGAATTCTCTGGGAGACTGATCAGTGCCTCATCCTTTGGGCTGCAACTTTATTTAATTGGATGATCTTCTTTTTCTCTGAAAATATTAGCAGCCATGAAAAGCAATGGAACTTCATCAACACAAGCTTTCTACTTACCCAATCCTACTGATCTAACATTTTATTCTTTTGAAAGCAAAAAATATAATCTATTTCTACTTCTTATTTCTCCATGAACTCAGATTAAACAGTTGAGTTCATATGCTTCTCTACCTAATCTACTAATATGTTAGGATTAAACAGTCTAACAGATTTTTATTCACTAATTTCTAAGACATAAATTTAAAAGCATACAAGTCAGGATTGAACAGTCCAACTTGTTGTTGATATATGGCATAAAAAACAAGCTGCACATAGATATTATTTTACAGAAAATAAAATCAAAGTGTAAGGCTTAAGATCTGAAAGTTCTAAGCACAGCCTTCTCTTTTCTTCAGCTCTGTTTTTTGAGTTTATTCGATTTGTTTTTGCTTGTTATCTGGTTCAGATATTGAGCTGATTAGAACCAATTTATTTCTGTCTTTGACTCATGATTAAAACAGATTTGAGTCATTCTTCCTTTGGACACTCAGTTTCAGATTTTTAGCTTGTTTGAACCTTTAATTTCTATCCTAATCTACCTAACTGATAAGCCAAGATTAAGCTATTTGGCAAATCGAATTCACGAACCTATCAGTAGTAAATTTAAAACTAATTAGTCACGATTAGGCTGTATGACTAACTAGAAGTGTGTTTTTCAGGAGTGGCATTTAAACTTGCACACTTTCAGATTTTGTTTCTCTTTTTTGGTATGGGGTTGTACCTTTATTGTTTTTACAATCTGCCCTCTTTTCTTTCTTCTATTGTTTTTGTATTTTTTATTTTTCAAACTTTGAATGCAATGATGGATGAAATATTTATAATGAGAAAAAAGATAAAAAGGCTTTCATAACATGATAGGATTTAAGAGAAGTAATGTTTGAGCATCCTGCCATTGACAAGACCCCCAAACAGTTCGGCTCCATTCAACTCCTATAAGAAAAAGGCATTATTACCAGCAGCAGAATGAATGAGATAAGGGCCAAGCCATAAGTTGTCAAATTTCCCATGCTTGCCCTTGTCTTCTCTCCTAGAATCCCATTTTAAAACTTTCTCCCCAATATTGAAATTGCTGGCCTTCGTTCTTCTGTCAAAAATCTTTTTGATGTTGTCCTGCTTTTGTAATGATTTGTTATAAACCTCCTCTCTGGTTTGCTGAAGGTGAATGGTCTGATTTATTCTTCTGATCATATCATTATCCTTAGTTTGCAACTCTTGAATCAACTTCATAACTGGCACATCAAGGCTGGTTGGAAAAATTGCATCAGTACCATACACAAGCTGGTAGGGTGACATGCCAATAGATTTCTTTAATGTCAATCTGTCAGCCCATAGTGCATGCACAAGCTTTGTGTGCTAAGACTTCTTGTTTTCCTCCAGCAACTTCTTTATTATGTTCACCAAACTCTTGTTTGAGGATTCTGCTAGTCCATTACCTTGAGGGTAATAGGCCGTGGAATGACCCAATGTAATCTGATATTTGTGACAGAATTCAACCATCTTCTTAGATCCAAATGTTGCTGCATTATCAGTGATGATCTTCCTAGGACAGCCAAATCTAGAGAGGATATTAGTCTCCATGAATTTTATGATGACTGTGTCATTGGCTTGCCTAGAATGGATGGCTTCTATCCATTTGGTGAAGTAGTCTGTTGCAGTGAGAATCCATCTATGTTGGGCAGATGAGGGTGGATGGATTTCTCCTATGAAGTCAAGTCCCCACTGTTGAAAAGGAGCTTCAACAGTGATTGGATGCAGAGGTAAGGGTAGAAGCTTCCTTTTGCCTTCAAACAGATGGCTTTTATGACAAGCAATGATCATCTTGTGTACATCAAGAAAGAGAGTGGGCCAATAGTAACCAGCCCTTACGATTTTGTTGGCTGTTGTCTTCCAGTAGAGGTGGCCTCCACATTCTCCTTCATGGAACTTGTGCTTAACCTTCTCTGCATCATACTCAGGAAAACATTTCAGCAATATTCCACTTGCATTTTTCCAATAAAGACATTTATCTATAATGCAGTATTTTACAGCTTTTAACTTTAAAAATCTTGCATTTGTTTTTGATCAACTAGGAAGTGTATTCAAATTAAGCAAAACAAATAAAATATCAGCATACCAAGAGGAATTCATAAAATGGTCTTCAACAATGGGGGTTAAGAGTTCCTCTTGTTCATCTAAAGCATTAATCATATTAATATCAAGAACTTCAAAATTGGATTCAGCCATTAATCCAGCTAGACCTTGGCCTTTGATGAGTTTAGTGGGCTTGATCTCTAAATCATATTCAAGTATAATAGCTATCCACTTACCTCTCTTACCATCTGGGTCCTGCGTTAGAATGTCTTTCACAACTGAATTTGGGACGAAGGTAATGATGTGAGAGTGCAAAATGTATACTCTGAAGTCTTTTAAAGCTTTAACCAAAGCAAAATATTTCTTTTCCATGATTTTTTACTTCAGGGGAGCATCTCTCAAAGCCTTGATAAAGAATGCAATAGGTTACTCTTGTCCTTGTGGATTTTTCTGTAAAAGGACAACAGTTATTGTATTTTCTGATGCAAATGAAAAAATATAAAAATCTTTTGAAAAATCGGGACTTATTATAACTGGTGTTTTGGTTAAGGTTTGTTTAACCAATTCAAAGGACTTCTTTGCTTCCAAGGTCCATTTAACCCCTTGCTCCTTCTTCAGAATAGTTGTTATGTTCCTAAGGAGCTCAGCTAAGTTGGGTATGAACCTTCTCAAGAAATTAATCTTTTCAATGAAATATTGGAGTTCCTTGATGTTTCGAGGATGAGAGATTTGCAATATTGCCTCAATCCTCTTTGGGTTTATCTTAATACCCTCTTCTGAAATAATGTGCCCAAGAAGTTTACCTTCTTGGAGCCCAAACAACATTTTCTTTGGGTTTAATGATATCCCAAACTTTCTGCATCTCTCGAATACTTTTCTCAAATGTTCTAAGTGCTCTTCATCTGTTTTTGAAAACATAGTGACATCATCAAGGTAAATAATGATGAAGTAGCCTAATTCTTCCGAGAATGTTATGTCCATGGATCTCTGGAAAGTTGCACCAGCATTCATTAGACCAAAGGGTATTTTCACATACATGAATGTGCACCAAGGTGTAGTAAACGCTGTCTTTAGTTGATCATCAGGGTGGACTAAAATTTGATTGTACCCTGAATAGCCATCTAGCAAAGAAATTATTTTGGAACCAACTACCCTTTGTAAAATATGGTCCATCTTAGGTAAAGGGTAGTTGTCCTTCAATGAAGCTTTGTTTAAGTCTCTAAATTCTATACAAAGTCTAATCTCTCATGTTTTCTTCCTAACTGACACCAGATTAGACACCCACTCAGAATATCTAATAGGGACAATAATACCAGCTTCATACATTTTCTTGATTTCCTTCTCAACCAAAGGTAACTGAACAGGGTTAATTCTACGAAGTTTTTGTTTGAATGGCTTTTGGTTTTCCTTGAGAGGGATTTTGTTCTGAATTATTTCAGTGTCATAGGATTTCAGATCTTCGTAACTCCACGCAAAAACATCATAAAATTCTTTAAACAGCTCTATGTATTTGAGTTTAATGTGAGCTGGTAAAGTCTTAGACAGTTTGATCATCATTGGTTTTAGTTCACTGCCTATATTAAACTCTTCAACTTCAGTCTCTACAGGCTCTAATTTTGGTTTCTTGGCCACATCGTTGAAATCAAACAACTCTTCTAAAGGGGCCAGACCCTTTGGAAAACTGTGATCTTTAGACTACAGATTTTCTAAGTCCTCTGTTTCTAACTCTGCAATCATCTATGTTGTGTTTTCAATTTTTTCAGATAACAGGTTTACATTAGCAACCTCAGGAGACTTTTCTTCTTCATCAAGAAAATTTTCTTCATTAGGGCAGTCTGTTTCATAGTCTGAATCTGAATTGGGTATTTCAAATTCATTTCTGAACTGCATGAAGTCTTCTATTTGTTTGTCTCCGTCAAACACTTGCCAATACTTCTCATTATCAGGGACAGCTGGTCTGTATTTAATTTGAGTCGTACATTCTTTGGTTTCATATGGCGTTAAACATGTTCTAGCAGCAAAGGCCAAGCTGTGGGCCATGATATTTTTTCTTCTCGGGACAAAAATCAATTGGGACTCCTCAAAAGTTTTCAATAGATCCATGACATCATTTCGATAGGCCCTAAGTCTAGGGTGATTAGCGTTGTATTCCCCATTCACCTTCCTAATGATTAATTCTAAATCCCCATGCACTTTAATCCTCTTGGCTCCTAATTTCTTCAACAAATGCAAGCCTAAAAGCAAGGATTCATATTCTACAATGTTATTCGAACACTGAAAGTTTAATCTACAGGAAAGGTTTTATGTGTGGTTGTTTTCAGTGTTGTGTATCCATACCCCTACACTAGCATTGCTCCTAGTGCAGGACCCATCAAAGTTCATACTCCACAGAGGACTAGTCTCGGGTTCATCAGTTTGACTATCATCCTCTACAACTAAAGTGCTTTCAGATTGTTCTTGAGTATCAGCACTTAGTTGAATTTTTTTTAACGCCTCAGGTTTTTCACTGCATTGAGGGTTACTTTCTTGACTATCAAGGTTTAAAATCAAAGGATGCATGACTTGTAGCTCAAGACCTGAGTGTTGTTTGATGTTGTTCACAGGTTCAGCAAATTGTTTTGATAGTTTTGTGGTGTCTACCTCTACCTCTCTATCGGCCATTAATTCAGTTAAAGTGACTTGTTCACTAAATGTTTCATCGTTGAAAAGGATAAAAGAATAAAGGCTTGTATTTACAGAATACAGAGGAGATTTTTGTGGTCTGTCTTGGCTAGTAACCATGTATTGCATATGGGACTCCCTGTAAAGTCTCCTTCTCTGATTGAAAATAGGGATGGTCGCATATGTCATGTCCATCTGCATAGATCCTTGTAACTTAGCCCCCCAAGACCTAGATAACAACATTCCATACTTTTGGGGCACATCAGTCACAACAATATCCATGACCAAACATTTGGCTGGAATCTGGGCTAAGTTAACGCAGAGGTCTTTAATTAAACCTAAACATTTTACTTTGCTTGAGTCAAAGGAGTAAAGGTATTTATAAGGTATGGTGATTTCCAGACCCAGACTCTCCATTACAGCTTTTGGCATTAAATTGTGAGAGGCTCCTGAATCATGCATAGTGTTGTGCAAAATGTTGTCATGAACGTTTAAACTTACATAAAAGGGAGGAACAGATCCCTCTTGATATCTACCTTCAATCTTTGGACCAAAAATAAGCTCAGGCTGGTCATCGTTAAGATTGATTGTATCATTATTCTCCTCTATGTTTAAAGCCTTCAAAATTTGGGTTCTATATACATTTTTGGCAACTAAGTCAGTAAGGGGAACAGAGATTTTAACTCTGGAGATTTCCTGCTCTAAACTGAAAGGCATCTAATTCTTTGAAGTGCTTGTTTCAGCCTTACTAACTGCCACTCTATCAGCAAAATCTGTTTGCTGATTTGCTCTATTTACATTTGACAAAATTGTTTTCACAGGAGTACCAACTGAGGTATTAGTACTACTAAGTTCTGCACTCTGTTTTTTATTGTTTTGAGTGCCTTTCTCTTTACCTTTATCAGAATTTCCAGCCACTGTTTTGTCCTTTTCTTTTACAATTTTGGGTTTATTTACAGTGTTGTTTTGTGAAGATTTTTCATAGGTTTTGGTTTTGGGAGTTTCTTGATTGCTTTTACTTCTGAGGTCATACTCTTTTTGAGACTCTATGATAACATTTTCCATGTCTTGATAATAACTTTCATCATCATCTCTTTTGTCATCATAGGGTGTGTATAAACCATGTTTTCTATCATAATGGACTTCAATTTCATCATTATCTACTCCCAACATATTGATATATTCTTCCTCTATTTTATCTGTTGTGTCTTCAACCTCACTCACATAATTTTTATGGAAAGGAGGAGTGATCTGCTGATCATCCTCCCTTGGTCTATTTTGAGGCTGGTTTCTTCTAAAATTCTGATTCTGGTTCTGATTTCTATTTTGAGGAGCAGTTTGGTTTTGACTTGCTTGTGCTCTCTCAAGAATGCTCATTTTCTTTATCATCTCCTCCATCATTCTCTCCATCTTTGAGTTGGATGTGGAAGGTGTAGATTCCTCTTTAAATGACACTTTCTTCTCATTTCTCATTCTTTCTCTTTTCTCCATTAAGTTGACTTCCACAGCAAGAGCCCCTTTTTGCATATCTTCAAGAGTTTAAAGGGTCTCTCTCTCTCAGCTGATAGGCCATTTTAGGGTCAAACCCTTCAGGAAAATTTTTTAACGCTGACCCTTGTGGAGGTTTTAAATCTGGGGGAAGGGCATTATACACACTATTAAATCTAGTGGAGTAAGCTTGTACACTTTCCCCATTGTTTCTGTGGAGATTTCTGTAATCAGAAAGGATTTGAAGAGGATTCTTCCTTACTTCCCATTTGTTTAAGAATTTCTGATGGAAGCCTTGGAGATCATTGATACTGTGGGGGGCCAAGCCTTTCAACCATTTTCTTTCTTCTCCCCATAAACTCTGAGAAAATAATCTAAGTTTGACAGATTCATCATCAATTTCATTTCTGTCAAAGTAGTCATTCATTTTATCCACATGTTGTGATGCAGTAGTAGCATTACTAGCATCATACAATGGAATCTTGGACTGATAGTCCTGTGGAATATTGACTAAGGGAAAAGGAAGGACCAACGGGGCATATCATGTTGCCATGGTAGGAGGTGGAGGTGGATTAACAAGAGGGAAGGTGGGTTGTAATGGAGTGGTTTGAACAGTGGATGTAGGATGAACAGATGTGGATGGACCAGGAATAGATTGCTGAGCTAATCTTGGATGAGAAACACCTAAATTGTAAAGGAAATGTAAATCAGGTGGTGTTGTTTCTCTACTACCAGGATGTTCACTTGTTTCTGAAGATGAAAGTGAAGACTTTGAATCTAGCTGATCTAAATCATCAAGAGACCTAGTTATAAATGGATTTCTTAAGTCTACTTGTGATTGTTGCAGAGCTGCAAGATTTCTAGGAACTGAATTAGCTCTCAAGGGTGATCTGAAAACAGTTGAAGATTTAATCTTAGGAGACTTCCTAAGGATACTTTCAGGGTTATCAACTATCTCAGGTGGGTCTGGGTTAGGATAGGCTCTAGTATGAATCTTTCTAGGAGCCACTATGTTGAGTTTTACAGACCCAACTAAACAAGAATAGTTTAACCAGATATGACAATCTTTAAGAGGCTAACTGATCTTTCAAAAAAGAAAATTTTAATCCTAAAATCCTCTTACTGAGTTCATATGATATTATAATGATAATGGTTCTTCCCAGTGGAGTCTTAAGGTCTATTTAGGATTGTGGAGTCGCCAAGTGGAAGTTTTTAGCTCTTTTGGAGGTAAAAGGTTTTATGGTCCACCACCATGTTTATTGAATACCAATCTGAAGTATTTTTGGGTTTTTCTGAGTTATTTTTATTTTTATTTTTATTTTTTGGTCCTATTGGTTCTTAAGAGTGTCCTAAATCTGTTTCAAAACTTAGCTACGGTTATGAGACAAAGACAGCCTACTCTTATGGCTAAGCTAGTTGATCCTTCAAGGTTTGACGAGGTCTTTATGAGAATCTGAAGGTTTCCTTAGTTTGTCACTGATTCAAACAAGTTTCATCATGATTACCATTTGCTTGGTAGTGCTTGAAGAGAGCTACTTGTACTCAAGGAGTTTGTATGAAATCTTAAAAGAACCTAAGATGAAATTTGACTCAGTTCCCCAGCGGAGTCGCCAAAAATGTTAGCTCCCCGTAATTCCAGCAGATTGGTGAGACCAGAACTGCGGAGAGTACACTTGAACCACTTTGGGATTCTAGGATCTAGCCCTCCTGAATCCGGAGAGGGATCTCTCCAATAAGTAAAAATATGGATTTATCTTTAAAGTTTTTTGGGTAATGATATTAGGCTAGTTATTAAGACCGAGTTTTTTTGTTTGTTTTGGATGGTTGAGCATGATTATTAGTTGAGTGGAAAGTCCTAAATGGGAAGAGTTTCAAAGGTGTGAAGTTGCAATCAATCAGAACAAGCTTTGGCTAAAAAGATAGATATAACGCTGGTTTTTAGTCCATTGGGCTATGGAGTCATAAAAGGGCTTTAATTGTGCAACAATTCAAGAGTGATCCAAGGGGAAAGTCATCTATATCACAAGATATTTTGAGATAAAATGATGGAATGGAAACAATAAAAGTGTTGGAGGGGTGGAAACAGATAATAATTTCAACTAGGATTTATAGTCTATCCAAACAAGAAAAGCCTTTTAAGGTAACTGTTTAAAACCAACCAAAGGGCAGGGCTCACCGTAAACCTCTTTGGACAAGCTCATATTAAAGATAACTCAAGAGACAAACAATCCATTAATCCGCATAATAACTTTCAGAAAGGATCAAAAACACATAAGAGAAACAAAATGCAACTTAAGATCAAATAAGATACTTTTAAATCTAGTCTGCTTTCAGCATACACTTAGGGAAATTTTCAGAATTACCTTTGGAGAAAGGAGCTAGAAAATAGGGCACACCATCACTTTTCTAGTCTATCTTTAATAAGCAAATGATGGAAATAACATTCAAGAACAATTTTTAAAGCAAATAGTAGGACGAGGGAACGCCAACATTCCTAACTGCTTAAACTGTGTGGAATCATTCTTAAATAAACAAATTGGAGGAAAACATTGAGATAAATCTTATCAGTCAGAGAAGGGTACTGTAAACAGTAAATCCTAACTCTATGCTTGTTGTTCTTTATCAGAGAATAATGGACAAAATGGCATACATGAAAGGTAAAACAAATAGCAAAAAAAGAGGCACTTCACCTATGATATAGACCAGGATCCCAAGAAACAGCTTGTATATTGAAGTCAAACCAATTACATCTTCAAGTCCAATGTTTCAATTCAGCAATCATCTTCACTTCTCAGCCTAACTTATTAGATCACAAACAGAGCTTCAAGAGCCTCTGAACACTATTTACAAGTAGAATTTTCGAGCACAAGTATATTTCAAAGTTCTGCATCCAACATTGTTTCATCTTATACAGAAGTATTTATAGGAGAAATGAGGAGGTGGGATGGGATAAAAGATCCTCAAGGTTCAATTAATACATATTAATACTTCTCGACCTTTGAGGGGCTCGATGGAGAAGTTTACAGATATTTCTTCTGTATTAATTGTTTTACATTAATAATTAAGCTCTGTGGGGAGCTTTTGTTGACTTTAGGGCTCTATGTCATCTTTGTAATAACTCAGCAGATATTTTTGCAATAAATCCTTTGGCTGAATTAATTGTTGGACTGTATTGAGGCAAATATCTTATGCTCTGATAATAACTTGGCCCATGTTGAATGCTTTGAGGCTACAAGTGACAATCTGGTAGCTGAGAGGAATCAATTAGCCTCTGATGTGGCAGTGGAGGCATCCTCTGTCTGATAAATATTTTTGATTTGTCTTTAACTATGTTTAATTTAGTGGATTAGGCTTTTGATTTTCAATCTTAGCCGTAATCCACCAAAACTGTGAAAACAATCTTCAATCTTCAACTTCTGATGTGGTTAGGTCTTCAACACTGATACTCTTTTTTGTTTTAAATCTCTGTGTCTTGTTGATGTGCAGGTGCGACAGGGGTTTTATATAACTTCCAACGTTCATGACACACTGGCAAACATGGTTTTGCAACCCTGCGGAACAATCTCTTTGATAAACAAAAGCTTGGAGGATCGTCATCCTCGGCTTTCATTTCCTTTATAATCTTTTGAAAAACCTTTTAAATCCTGCACAAATCAAGAAAAGTTAATAAATCCTGCGTTATTGGGTAAAATTGTTTAAGATGCTCAGGTTAAGAGCGTGGTCGTTGGATGAGAGCATCCAACGGTGGAGATTTAATTTGGGCTTAAATGGAACAATATACAAAGCGGATCAAGGGTTAATATGAGTCGTTGATCTAAAGAGATCAACGGCTGAGATCTGCTCAAACAACCTTATAAAGCGGGGCTTCATGTTTTTAACAAAGGTCGAGGGGTGCAATCTGGGTCGTCGTATCTTGACATGCGGATGGCCCGGATGTAATCGGAGCTTTCGCTATCGGCAGGGGAAAATCATAAAGAGTGTTGATGTGATTAACTATGGACCGTCGATCTACAGATTAGATCGACGGTGGAGAATGAATCGGAGGAATTATGAGAGGGGGGAAGGGGCTTTGAGCGGGAGCAACGGCAACCGTTAGATCTGGGAAGGCAGGGAGGAGATCAACAGTTAATAATTGATTGGGAGATCGCCAATCAGAGGTCGTGAATAAAATAATAGGTGCACCCAATGAAATATCCCGATGCGAGATTCTCCCTATCGTTGATTGGTTCAAGATCAATGGTCGGGATTTATTAAAACATGAACCGGCGGAAAAGCTTTATAACATATGAAAACCCGATTTTTAACAAAAAACAAAGGTTTAACAGGTTTGGGGAGGGTTATATATACAGCTTGGCGCCCGATTGCGAGGCCTTTGGATATATGAACAAGTGAAAGGGACCGGGGTTATATATGTAAGAGCCAATCGCATCGAAACAATGGTGCGAGCCTTTTCAATCTACCCATTCTAAAAAATCTTCGATGCGATATTATATTGACCATTTGATCAGGAAAAGATCAACAGTTATTTTAATTAAAAACATGAACTGGCGGGTTTAGACAAAAACTTAGGGAAAATGGGTTTTATGTTTTACAAAGGAAAAATCAAATCGGGGATGGTTTATTCACAAATTTTAGCGCCCTATTGCGGGCTCTGAGGTTATATAAAGCAGCAATGGGGTTGGGGGTTTATATAAAAAGGGCCAATCACATCGGAGGCCTTTACATAATAAATAGATTTGCGTGCTCCGATTATTTCCAATGCGATAAGCGCCTGATCGGTCTAGCGCCCGGTTCTAGGGCGTGGGCATATGTGGCGAAGTGGTTTAGGGCTTAGCCCAAAGGGGCTTAAGCCTATAGCCAAAAAGCTTATTTTTTATGAAATTTTCAAGGTTTTTTAATGGATTTGGGGGTTTCGGTAAGGTTCAAAAGTGAGTTTTAAACCTTATAAAGGGGTCTTTATGGAGGAGAAGGAGGGAAAACATGAAAAATGAAGGAATTTCATGGGGAATAAAGGGGTAAAAATGGAGGTTAATTGAAGTGAGAAGAGAGTCAAAATGACGGCAAAATGGGGACTTTTGCAGCAGTCTTTTCATCATGAAAACAGTAGATTTTCATAATTAAGAGGGAAACAACAGTGAATATTTAAACAAAGGGCATTATGTCTTCATAAGTCTTCAAGAGATAACATTTTTAGCAATAAAAATTGTTTCTTGAAGGCTCAAAAAATGATTTAGCCACCATTTGGTATGACAAATTTTATAGGTGGCTAACAGGTACTTCTCCCGTTAATTTGGTATATGGGAAATAAGTTATCATTCTTTCGATTCTAGCCCTTCCTTCATTAGCCCTAGTCCAATTCATTGAAGAAACACCTTCCTCTTATTTACAATTAAGAATTTATGAAATACTTAAACTAGAAGAAGAAAGGGAAAATGCCAAGCTTACACATGCTCACCATCAACAGATAGTTAAATCTTCTTTTGATGCAAGTTTTGTTACCAAAAATTATTTTCAAGTTGGAGATCTTGTCCTCAAATGGAACAAGGCACATGAGGGAAAAGGAAAGCATACTAAATTCAAGAAAATGTGGCTTGGACAATTTCAAATTGCTGAATAAATAGGCCCATCAACTTTTATATTGCAAGATCTACAAGGAAAGAGAGATTCTCTTCCTATTAATGGGATTATTCTAAAAAAAAAAAACAACAACAACAACAACTGTAGAAATTTGAATAACTGATATATTATTCATCGAGATTCTCCTGATCACACACTATTTTAGCTTCATGCATAATACAGAATCTCTTCTACCATTGATCATCACATGCGGAAATAAAATCAATTGCATGCACACATTAAAACCACAAACAATCACACATATGAACATAGTATTTAATGGGAAAGCCTAAAGCAGAAAACCCCAACTATCTATATATTATATGTCATGGAGATCATGTAATAATCATTGTACAAAGCTCCTCACAAGCTCTCATGCACACCCTCAATTGCTACACACTATCAAGCTAGATCTAGCAAAACACATGCTCCAATATTTTGCCACTTGATAGCCAGCCTCTATTGCATTTTGAATGCTATGGGATGGATTCATGAAATAGATAAACCACCTGGATTGTACTGCGCAATCCTCATGGGCTTCTCCACCTATCCGTGTGTTGCAAATAGCAACTGTATAGTCACAACTGATAGTTAACCTGCTCTTTCACCTATTTCTGCACTGGTCTCCACTGAAATTGTCCATGCACTGAAGTTAACTGATGCATTCTTTAGTTGATTAATGAGTTTATAATTAGTGAATTAATTAATAATTAATTCACACCACTCTCACTAATTGTATCAATTAGTTAAACTGAATACAAATATCTCAACTATGTTTAGATTAGTTAAACTGAATACAACTCCACTAACTTCCTCAATCAACTCCACCAAACTCTGTCACATAAGTTCTAACTGAAGTATCCATATAATAGCTCCACATAACCCTTAGGAATAGTGTAATTCCTTCTGTCAGCTCATGTGCCACATCTGTGCACTTAACTGAAGTGCTCCAAGAGAATAAGATAATGTTTAGAGTCTAAATATTATTAAGATCTAATAATATTTGACATATCTATTTTTAGACTGGCAATCTAAAAATAGATTCCGCCCAGTATGTCTAAAAATAGAAGTCCATCTATTTTTTCCGACTTGACCAACCATCCACAAATAGCATCCTGCAACTCATATAACATGATCCATATGTCTAAAAATAGACTTTGCGCCAAAAATAGCCTGCGGACCCACTTAGTGAAGGCGACTTCTTTCCACTAAGCTCATCATCTTGTTGCAATCTCAACAACAACAACTTTTCTTAGAAGAACAATTCTTCTATTGTAAATATGTAGGTATTTATATTTACATATTTAGGTTTGTTAGAAAATAATATTAAGTAACATGCTCTTGGCATTTTTATCATCATCTCTAATTATCTTATAATTTTTTCGCTTTGAAGGTAGGAATTTTTTAGGAAAATATTACACAATTGAAAATTGGATAATTATCATATAACTCTGAGATATTTTTCCATAGAAGTTGCAAGTTCTTTTAAATCTCAAACTTTATATTAATAAAAAAATTGATATTATTATCAGTCAAGAAAAGTTTTCTTTAACAAAGTAAAGACTATTTTGTAACTAAGCATCTTTAACTCTAAATTGTCATCCAAAACCCTTAAGGAGTCAATGATTCTCCTCATCCATTAATCATACTCTTTTTAGAGTGTAATTCAAAAATATATAAAACTTAAAAGATAAGAGGTTTCAGCACAAGCCTGCTTACCATGATCATTGGAAAATAATAGGCTGACATTACCACTATTGAATACCAAACCAGGGTAATGGCTTATGATTATTTTAACCATAAGACAAGGGGTCTCATCACGAGCCAACTTGTTCAGCTCAATTACAACCAATGAATGACATTGTCACTAACTGGTCACTAAACCAAGATAATGGTTTTTAAGTACTACCAAAACAAAACAAAACAAAAGAAATAAATCAAATGATCAATGGTCCAGTAATTGTAAACCTTAATTTACCAAGCCCTTGAAAATATAGTTGGATAAGTTGATACTTCGGGCTCTCCAACTTCGGTAATTGTTGTCAGGAATCTTCCCAGAAGAAGGTCATTCTACCATTTCGTATTTCCCAAAAACAATGGTCTTGGATGATATTTATGTTGGCCCAAGCTAGGTTCCAAATAGGGGATCTGGTGATCACTCATGTCATTCTGACTAAGTCCGGAGGACGCTAATCGTCAGCATACTTAGCCCGCCAGAGAGTCGCCCAAGGGGCATTGGGTTCCTTCAGCCATATCCACCAGAGCTTGGCTCCACACGCCTTATTTACAGTTTCTGGATCTTGAAGCCCTAGACCTCCCAGGGTCTTAGGTTTGCAAATCTTCTCCCAGGCCACCAAGGCCCATTTTTTTCTGTCATCTTTACCTGACCATAGGAACGTCCTTTGAATATCTCTAATTTTTTGGAGGATTCCCTTAGGTGTCAGAAGAATGGACAACATGTACTGCAGGATTGCTTGTAGCACCGCCTTCGTCATGCCCAACCTACCCGCAAAATTTAGAGCTCTGTTCGTCCAATACTTCCCCTGTTCCTCAATGGAGGAAAGCAGTTTTTCCCAATGACCTTTCTTCCAGGTTTTTTCTGTTAAGGGAATCCCTAAATATTTGGATGGAAGGCTCTTCCTTCTAAAGCCAAGGATGGTCGTGAGGTTCCTCTAGATAGACATGTGAGTATTAAGAAGAAAATTTAATATTTTTCTAAGTTCAGGTCCATACCCGAAGCATGACCAAAGAGGTTGAGAATAGCTTTAAAACCCCTGGCCTCTCTAACAATAGGAATGCCATGGAGCATCGTGTCATCCAAAAATTGTTGATGGGTGGTGGTTGGGCAAGTTTGCATAGGTTGAAGTCCCACAATGTCCTCTCTCCCTTTCGCCGTTTTGATGATATGACTTAAGCCCTCCATAAGAATGACAAACAAAAAGGGAGAAATCGGATCACCTTGCCGGATTCCCCTGGACGGAGTGAAGGGATGAGCAGGGGCTCCATTGAATAAGACTAAGAGACTCAGTGATTTGACCATAGCCATCACCCAGTTGATCCAGCGTCGGCCAAACCCAAAAGTCTCCAATACATCTTCCAAGTAGTTCTAGCTTACTTTATCATAGGCTTTAGAAAGATCCAGTTGGATAATCATGCCAGCTTTTTTTTGTGACTAAAGGGAGTGGATCATCTCATGCGCTAGAAGGATATTATCCATAATCTGTCTCCCTTCAACAAAGCCAGATTGCTCCTCCGAAATAATCAGCGAGAGGATATGCTTCAATCTGTTAGCCATGACCTTAGATATGATTTTATACAGTACATTGCAAAGGGATATGGGCATGAATTTCTCCGGGGTGCAGGGCACCTCTTCCTTGGGAATCAAAGCTAAAAAAGTAGAGTTAAGGGATTTCAAGATAGAGGAGTTTTTACGGGAGTCCTCCACCACTTCCAAAATCTCCAACTACACAATGTCCCAACAAGCTTTGAAGAAATCAATAGTAAAGCCATCCAGGCTTGGCGATTTACCATTAGGCATTTCATGTACCGCTTCCTCCACTTCAATCAGAGTCACAAGCCGGTCCAGGTTCTGATTGTGATCCTCTAATAAAATCCTAGGGATGGAAGCCACAACTTCCCGAATTGCCCCTTCTCTGTCCATATCTGGTTCAGTGGCAATTTGAGCAAAGTGGTCAACAAGCAAGGTAGAGATGTCCTTATGCGATTCATAAGAGTTCTCTTGTACATATTTTAAATGGATGATCTTGTTGGTGCGTCTATAGTCTATGGCAGATCTGTGGAAAAAATTAGTATTATTTTCCCCTTCCTTAAGCCATTGACCATAGATTTATGTTTCCACATAATTTCCTCCTGCAAACATCTTTATTCCCATTGTTTCATGAGGTTTTTCTCTACATGGAAAGAGTCCTGGGAAATTTCCTCATTGATCCAAGCCCTATGAAGTCGTTCCAACTGTTCTTCCAAGACAATCTTCTCCTTGAAGATGTTATCGAACACCTCTTGGTTCCAAATTCGAAGTTGGGCTTTAATATGTTTCAGTTTAACTTGAAGATGGAACATCTTCGTACCCCTAATCGTAAGGGGTTCATGCCACCATTGCTTGATTTTTTATTTAAAATCTGGATGGTCAACCCATAATCTCTCAAATCTGAAGGGCCTATTTTGAGGAGTGCCCAAAATAGCAGCATCCAGGGTGATGGGCCCCCACTAGGAATAGAGTCCGACTCCACTGTGACTCCCTCCAGGAGGATATCTTTAGTTATGAGGAAACGATCTAGTCTCGAGGAAATCTTCCTATCCCCTCCCCTCTTATTATTCCAGGTGTACAACCCGCTTTTTGGGAGAATTTCAATAAGCCTGGAGGACCTTATGAAATGACTGAGAGCCTCAACATCCCGGTTGAGCCTCCTCAACCCCCCCTTATTTTCTCTTAATGAGGTTATCATATCAAAATCCCCCCCAAAGATCCCTTTAACACCAGAGTATCTAAGTTGCAGATCTGAGAGGTGGTCTAGTAGAAGCAACTTTTCTTCTAATATTTGGGGCCCATATACATTAGTATATAAATATGAGCCAGGTTCTCCTATAATATGCATCTCCAAGGATACATAAGATCTTGTTGCTTCTACACTAGCTAGATGGAATGAGTGGGGGCTCCAAAAGGTTACCAGACCTCCTTCCATCCCATTTCCCTCCACCTCTAGGTAGTCCATTCTTTTTCCAATTTTCCTACTTATCTCTTCCATCTTCTTACTCGAACATTTAGTTTCTTGTAGGAAGATCATATCTGGGTTTTTAGTTCTGACTTTCTTCTTCAGAATTATTTATTTCCTTTGGCTGTTTAGCCCTCTAACATTCCATGATAAGATCTTCATAGAAAAAAAAAGAAATATATATATATTTATATATTTAAAATAATAATAATAATAAATAAAAGAGGGGGTGAAAGCCTCAAGGGCTTTCATCTTACCTGAATTTATGAGCATTTGACCTAATTCCTGGAGGGCTTCGTTGTTGGTTTTTCTTCCTCTCTTGCTTGGCCTTCTGGTTCGTCTGATGCAATCCTTGGACTTTGATTCCCAGACCCTTTGTTTCTCTGTACCCTCTTTTCTGACCCTTCTTCTCGGCCTCCTAATGGGCCAGAAAGAGGAAATTGATCCTGTCCACTTCTTTTGTCGGGATTTCTTCCAGTCCTCATTGCTTCCATTGTTCCACCATAGTGTTTAGGTCCATTCCTTCCCGTTCGGCCAGAATATCCCCCAGTTCAAGGTCCTCCGTACCTGCTTCACTTATTGCCATTTCCGCATCTCCCTATGCATCTTCATCATAACTGATGCCTTCTAGGTTATCTTCCAGAGTGATCCTATTCGGATCTAGGGATGCCTGCTTCGAAGAACCCAAAGTCTCTGGAACAGAATCCCACTGATGGGATTATTCAACTGTTTCATCTTTAGATCCCAAAGCTTCAAAGGAATTTCCATTGCCCTTACTTGGTATTCCGACTTTAGGTTGGTTTCTTCGGTTTTATCTATGTCTCCCACTTGGGCGGGAAAAGCCTTCCTGATATTTAGCCACTCCTTCCTTACTTTTTATGTTTTCATTGTTAGAGGGCATTCTCTAAATAGATGTCCATGCTCGTGATATCTACGACATCGGAAGGGAATCTGCTCATAGTCAATGGCCTAAAAGAAAACTTCATCTATAAATTCAAGCCACAGACCTTGATGCAAAGCCCCTGAGACGTCCATTTCTACACAGATCCTCGCATAGGAGGTGTATATTTTTTGCAAGGTGGCCTCCAAGGCTTTGACAAACTTTCCCAGCTTGTTTCCAATATGTTCGAGCTCCGAAGTTCTCCAATAGTCGATAGGGAGAGAGAAAAGGTGAATCCATATCGGCACATGCGTGAAGGTCTCCTGTTCTGGGGCGAAGTTAGGCTTCCATGGCCTCACATAAACACTTGTCGAGGAATAGAAACAGGGACCCCCATCGAAGATACGATCTCTGTCTTCCAGATTTGTAAAAACAACCGTAAAGAAACCCTTAGCCCTGAGATGAAGCCTGACATCTCCTTTTGGCTTCCATTGTTGTTTTATCCAAAGGCACAAGGATTTTTCAGTTGGCAAAAATCCCATAAATTTTCAAATCAGTGCATGTATTTCCATATGGTCCCTATAATTCTGCATTTCTGGATCTGTAAAGATAACCCAAAGACTTTCTGAGGTTTTCGGCTTACAGTGACCATTCTCCCCATGTTTTTTACTCTCTGTGGCAGATCCTGACAGGTTCAAGCCCTCTTGGGGTTTTGCTTGATTTTATACAGTGTCTTTTGTCCTTTCTGTTGTCCCAAGAGATTCCTGCTCGAGATTAAGGCATTATTTTGTCTTTATTCTCCATTATTTTAGCGCCAATTGACCTCTTCTGACCCAGTACCTCTTAGGTCATCCTACTCGTCTTCTTCTTCCTACCCAACTCATCACTTCCTATAGTTTCTGACCCAGCAATCTACAGTCCTTCACTCGGACCTTTTCCTTTGTCCAAGGTGACTTGTTTGTAAGAAGGGGCCCCATTGGCCCCCACTCGTCTCATTCGGGTGGTCAGAGTTGACCTGCCCTCAGAAGGTCTGCTATAAGGGCCCTACCCTTCGCCAGAGCCTACTACAGAGTTCAGAATGCACCACCAAACCCTAGTTTCAACCCTGCTGGTGTGCTGCTCCCTACGTATCATGTGTTTTAAAGTTGTGCTCTGAAATAATTTTGTGATGCAAGCTCATAACTAAAGTGCTGAGTTATCAAAATAAAACCATGTGAACTCACATTTTTTATTATTACTCGGGCATAATGATATTGATGGTCTCAAGTCGCCAAGTGATTTGATGGTCTATTACTTAATGTTTGCATATTTTTAGCACTTAAATCATATTTTCTATCACTTCACACTTTCGTGTTAATCACTCTTGCATTGCAAAGTATTGTTATTCATTCTCTATTTTTAACTTACTACAGGCAAGTCCCAAGAAGAAAGATTCTGGCGAGATGTCAAAAGCCACGAAAGAAACCAAGAAACCCATGGCTACTCCACACCCAGCGCCTCCTACTTTAGAAGTAACAGAGATGCCTCCTCTATTATTTGATACAACATGCACTCAAGACAGTGGATCTTCCTCATGGGAATCCATGTACAAATTGTTTGAGGATGAAAATCCCAGAGTAATTGAAAGGGTAGTCACAGTTGATGCCCCAACATCCTCTGAAACTTCTTGCAGTGAAGTTGCTAATTCCTTCCTCCATCAAATTTCCACTCACCCTAAAATTCTTCCCTATTCAGATATGGTGAAATGGATAATCCACAATTTGAACATTGGAGAGAGAACATTTTTAAATTCAAGGGACATAGTAATTCGATCTTTCAAGGCAGAAGATCTATATAAAATGTATCATATACCCTGTTAGTATGAATCTTAATTCCAAGCGTACGAAAAAATACCACCTTAGCTGCGCATAACAAACAGCCCTAACAGCAAAGATGGCTGCTAATATCCTCAGATCTACAGTTAGGTGATCAAGACAAATGTTGCATAAATCTGGATCTATGCATTAGAAGACATTAAGCAGTAGAAAAAACAAGATTTACTCCATGCATCCAATAGACAAGACAAGAATATGTTGAATGAATTTTTTATTAATGGCGCCTGGGAGGAAAACACAAGAGGGTGTTCCCTGTTCTCCTCAATGGGATGGGTTCATGTAAGTCCTCAGCACTTTAGATCTAAAACTCCTCTCTCTTGATGGTGTAGAAAACCCAGACAAAAAATGATAGAAAAATATGACTATGATGGTGGATCAATAGTCAGACCAAAAGTATAGATCCAGAGTGATATTTAGGCAACAAAAGGTGGTAAATGAATGGGAAAACCCTTCTATTTATAACAAAATATTGAGTTAGTCTAGATATTGGTGCAAAATTAAAATATTATTAACCAAATCAAGATCCAACTTTTATGGAATATTTTATTATATTTGTTGCAGGGAAAAGAAATTTGACTTGGGTCAAATCCCTTTATTTGTAAATAATAAATACATAAATGGTTTATTTATCATTTTAAGGATTTGGTTGAGTCATAATCAAATAAATAAAGATTTATTTAGTTATTTAAGGGTGATTTAGTCATAGTTAACAAAGAATATTATTTAAATAAGGTTTAAATAATTATTCTTAGAAAATAATAAGATAAATAATGATTTATCTAATTAATTTCCTTGTTTTGGGTTAAATATAACCAGGAATATTAATTAAATTGTTGTTTAAAAATTATTCCTTGAGGAAAATCGAACAAATGTATATTTATTTAATATTTCCTCATGGGGTTTCCTGTTTAGACCATAAACAAATTAATAAAGGTGGTTTACTAAGTTATTTTCATAGTGAAAGAAATTTTACTTGGGGTAAAATTGGTCGGTCTTACATGGTGTACTTGGGTCCATCTAATGGTAATAGGTTAGATGACCAAAAAAAGGTGTAACAGATTTCCCCCCAGCGTGCGAGCGTTAGGAGCTAATCATATGACCGAAGTATGTTGTAAGAACAATCACTAGACATTGAAGGGGAAGTCAAAGAAACAGAAGTATAAGGTAGACCAAAGTGTTGAAAGAACTAGACCCTGAGGAGGCGAGACTTACAGGTGTGACAAGTCTCTTTGATGAGTAAGTACCTATGTTATAGACGGTGGGGGAGGCATACCTATACCTGCCGAGGCAAAGTACAAACAATAAGGCGTCCGAAAAACCACGGAACTGGCCAATATAGTACATGTTGGCGTAAACATGAGCTAGATAAACAACACAATAATGAATCCCACATACATATTGTGCCTGGGATAACATCCAGGACTTGTACAATAATATCTGAGTACATGAGGTATAAATGTGACCTAGATGCCCCTGAAAACAGGAAAGGGCTCTGAAAATCTGACTGATATATGCAAACAAAAAGGCGCTACAAGCGGCTAAGGCCGACATCATCAAATGTATGGAGTTGCATCAAAGGCTGTGATGAAGAGGTCATCCGGGTATGTGGGGGGCTACCTATAGGGCCACCCCCTCATGAGGGTTGAGACATCTCACACACACCCGAGCATCACCGATATCAATTGCTGCATCACTGAGCCATCAAGTATACGGAACTCAATCAGGCTGAAAGGAGTTGGGGCTGAGAAACAATCAAGTCAAAAGGAAATAAGGAGTCACTTTGCCTGATTTGAGGCGTTGAACAAGAGTGGAAGCTGGAACCAAGGTACACCGCCCTCTAGATCTATCTTCTGGAATGAATGAGCTAATGTCGACAGAAGGAGGTCCACCATAGGTGAGGCAATAAGGGATCCTCAACTAAGGCATGAGATAAAATAATAGAGTGACTGACAGACTGACACCAATGATGATGATGGAATGGGGGGGACTGAGTAGCGAACGGACAACTTCCCTTGTTAGAGCATAATAAAGGGCATGGATGACCTGGCAGCGACTGACACAATATCATGAGGGATAGGGGACAGTGGGACTGAAGGCCATAATGTGCAACATGAGAGAGTGACCAAGCATTGAAGGATGGATGACTATAACGGGATTCAAAGGGACTCAAGATAGACTCCATGAATGCAATGATGACTCAACTCAGATGCTCTAAACAAGGGTGACTCGATGGTGCTGCCACACAGAAAAGGTCCAATGGGGACCATGAAAACATGAGTACAAGATGGAAACTCACCACGAAAGTTGACACGAGCGTGGACAAGTATGGGGGCAAAGTGGTGCCCCTCAGTACAAGTGTTGCAAGTGAATAAATTGGATTTTGAGGAGGGGTGAAGTGACGCTTCTTGGAAAAAAAAGTGTCCTGGTGAAGTATCAAATAACTAAAAACTAAAAAATACCCATTTTAGGGCTCGATGAGAGCTTTCCAACGGTACAGACGATTTGGTAAACGGGTCTACGGTTATGGGTTGCAGCGGGCGAAAGAAAAAATAGGGGTTTCTCTTTTAATAAGGTGTTTTCCCTCCAAATTCACTCATTTTCATGTGGAGTTGTGGTGAATGTAGAGAGGAGAGAAGGCCCTAATCTTGCAGTGATCGTAGCAGACAAACCGAACGTTGGAATCGAGATCTGTCAGTTGCTGGTAAAAGGCCTAACCCTACTCTTTATTTTCAGTGGATTAAAAGTTCAGATTAGGTCCCCACGGCTCAGGAACAGACCCCTACTCCTCCTCATAACCGAGTCGCACTTTTTGGGGCAAAAAGTGCAACCTGGGTAGCAGGTTTTGAGCAAAAAACTGTGACCTATCCCAGGTTTGGGCCTGAAAAGTGCGACCTGTTAGGGAGGGGTTTTCCGGTGTTGTTTTTTGATTGAGTATTGGGTTTTTATGATGAGATACAATCTTTCCTATCTGTAGTCTGACAAATATGATGGTTTTTTGCAGATATGGCAGAATTACGGATCAACTGGAGAGAAAGAGACCTGGGTGCATTACAGTCGGAGATCTGGGAGGATTAGGGTGTCCGCAGTGCACTGGCCAGGTTTGGGGTTCTGAAGTTTATGGAGAACCCTTTGATAAGAGCTAGAGAGCCCTTATTGTCCCGGATTGTCAGCTATTGGGACCCGGACCACGAGGCCTTTATAGTGCAGGGGCACCAGATCGAGTTGAAGGTCCAGGATATATATTTCCTGACTGGTCTCTCGCCACTTTGTATTGTAGGGAATACTCAGCCAGTATTACCGCGGGGGCGGAATATCATAGAGTTTGTAGAGCACCATTGTCGACCAGGTCTCCAAGTCAAGGGGACTCGGATACCCATCAGGGATTTGGAGAGGTTAGAGACACGTGTTGTGGCCGCAGCGGTGCTACGGATCCTGGGCAACCAAGAACTTCATCACATCACTGGAGAGCAGATGATGCTAGTGGAGAGTGTTTTGAGTGGGACCTACTATGGGTGGGCCCAGATGATGCTGTCATCATTGAAATGACAGTTGTCGCTATGCAAGCAGCAAGTGAACCATGACTGTGAATATGGTACAATTTTGTGCTTGTTCTTCTTTGAGAAGATCCTGACACTTCGACCTTGCATACAGCTCCAAGATGGGGCCCCGAGAGAGCCTAAGATGCACTAGTGGGGGCGACTACTGTGTAGAGGAGGAGGTGGGGCGGTTGGACGGGTGTTCCGACCCGAGTTCTTTGCTCATTGGGATCAGATGCCACTGTATATATACGACTATCCCTATAGTGGGATGAGTTATTGTGGGGACCCGGATTTGCCACTGCCACCTGGTCGGATATGGGGGCCTGATGGTAAGTGAAAAATTGCTAATCTTTTATGTGCATGTAAAGGTCTAGAATATTGTATGTGGTATTGATTCTTTCACTTTTGGTATGCAGATACAGCACCGATAAAACCGGCCGGATATATGGGGCGACCTGCAGTATCGGGGACCGCAGGACCTAGTGGAACGAGGTCGCAGCAAAATAAGGATTCAGCAGCCCTCCTGGAGGATATTCATCATAGATGTGAGAGGCTTATGACCAGTGTTTCAGAGCACGGTTGGCAGGACTTAGATGACCAATACATAGAGCCATGTATTGGTCTACCCTTTGAGTGGTGTGGGGTCATGCAGCGCATGGCGATGGGTGGACACGGTATGCATGATCTATGAGCTGCGGAAGCATAGCCACTGGCTCGGGATCCTCCAGATAGTGATTAGTGTGTAGGGGCAGGTGGTGCCCCCAGTTTTGAGTTTTGTAACATGTTATGGGCATGTCATATGTATCAGAGTGGATGGACTCTAAAACTTTTTATACGACACATATTATGGATATGCATCGTTTTGATATTTTTATGTTATTGTCTTGTGTTAAATGCGTGTGCTAAATGCCAATATAGAATATTGTTTGCAATGTTATCTACATAGTGATTTTGTGCTCTAGGTACATGACTGAATGTAATGATTTCAAGCTCACGCATCAAAAGCTTCACTCATAAATATCTTCTAAAAAGGATAGGATTATGCACATGATAGACACCATTCAATTACATGACAAGAAGCAGGGAATCTAAACGAACATGAAGGTGGAGGATGCGATGTGAAAGGGCATCGGCTAATAAACCTCGTACTGCATCATATTCGGCCTGGGTATTGGTAGCAGTACCAATGCATGCCCCGTTCGAGAGAACAAGGGAGTGTAAGGGGGTAAAAATGGCCCAACCTGTTGAGGCTAGATTCTTGGAGTAGTGGTTTGCACCATCAGCAAAACCGATATAAGCTATGGACGATAGGTCCATATGAAAGGTGCCACAAGACAATAAATGGAAGGATGATGAACAATGTTGGCAACCTGAGCGCAAAGTACAAATCGAACACACTCCATTGGAGGGAGTGATCAGGGTAAGATGTCTACTACTCACACGCCGAAGGTAAGGTGGAGTGTGGGAGCTACCGGAGGTGTAAATTGTGCTGAGATCACGAAAGTCACCATGGGCACGGGTGGTGCTATCTCGTTGATGGGCAGAAAAGATGAAGTCAGGGGTGGACGTGGCTTCCATGATGTCATCATCACAATAGAATATACAGTGACTGGAGGAAGGGAGACCACATGACGCAGCGAAGCTACCTGACTCATCATAATGAGAAGAAAGGTTCACATGTGCATCGTCATGGGGGATGACGAAATAACAAGTAGATAAGGGATCTACTGATGTTGAGCCCAGGGTGATCGCTAAAGGGAGGTCAAGTGAAACAACATAGGAAGATTCGAAGGGAACTTCGACCCAAGGTCTCATGGATGATGAAAGGTAGAGGATGGTGGTCCCAGGATCCTTCATTTCGACATCAGGAGGAGGAATGTCAATGGGAGCGGGTAAATCCTCAGTCTGGCCTATAGTATACTGCGCAAGTACGAGAGAGGCGGATTGGTTTTGTTCAATCTCGTACTCCCGAACTACCTCTAACGAGGCGTGGTAATGCATAAGGCGCGGACAATGGTGAGAATAACGTCCATGGAGATCACACAATGCACAAGGTTGGTTAGTGTGAATAGTTTTAGGATTATTGGTTACGGTTGAGGAAGAAACAAGGGCTTCAGGGACCGTAGACTCGGGGAACGCAACTTTAATCATGGGCTTGATACAGGGCAATTCAATATAGTTATGGGTGGCATGGCCGACGACATCACACAAAGCACAGGGCTTTGCAGGCGGGGGAGGTGCAGGGTCTGTCGAGGCAGCCTTGTCCTTGGAGGCCCTCTTGTGAGATTTTCCCTTATTACCCGAAGCGGTTGCAATAGGAGGGGGTTCCTGTTGAAGTGGTTGAGGCAATGTTGCACCGGAAGAAGTTATGGGGACCGGTTGAACTGAGGTCAAAGCAAGGTAAGGTTTGGGTTGACCTAGTGGGGTAGCGGCTGGAGGATCAAGGTACCAGACGGGAATCCCAAGGGTCAAGTTAGGAAGAGAGAGGGTAGCCATGACAGGTGCCGTATAGACTCCTGGTGGGGGAGCTAGGAACGGTATCTGACCAGAGGGGTAATGGCCAGGCGGGACGGCTCCTAGATGGTTAAGGCTTGGAGGAACCATTCCAGGAGGGTAAAGAGGCTCATGAGTACCAGCTGAAGGGCCAAGAGGAGGAGGTCCAGAAGGTTGAATCTAAGGGCTAGGACAAGGCTACGGAGGGCGAGGAGGCTCCTGACTAGCCGAGACGGGCTGCTTGAGGGTAGTCCGAGACGATTGCATCATGCAAACATTCGATGAGCTAGGATCAGAGACAGGAGGAGGAAGACCATGGAATGTAACAAGCAATGAGGAATATTTGTATACTCCGGGTGAAACACTGGTCAAAGGATCGACGGTTTGCTTGTTGGCCACCGAAGAGATAGTGGACTCAAGGGAGGTCTAAGACTTTGGTTCGTAATATGTCAACTGGTCAATGGTGACTATATTTCCATTATGAGGGAAGGACATCTTGTGGTGGACCGCGGAAGGGAAAGCAGACATCGCATAAGTGTAGCTACGACCTAATGGAATGTTGTAATCTAAGGGGGAATCTATGACTTCTATGTCAATGCAAATAGTCTTTCCCGCAAGAGTAATGGGACAATTGCGGAATAAGCCAATGGGCTTGGAGGTGTGGCCATCCCATGCTCGGAGAGTGATCGTGGAAGGATCCAACTCAGGTGATCCAAGTTGCTTCCAAACTGAAGCGGACATCACATAGGTGGATGCCCCCTCATCATTAATGCACGAGGAAACGTTAGTGTTCCAGATCTTGACTGGGATTTGGAAGGCGACGGAAGCAGGGAGAGGAGGATGTTTTGACTGGTCAACATCAAAGACAATCAATCGATTGTCGGAAGGATATACAGTGCCCACAGTAGATAGTAGAGATTTTCGTTGTGAATGGCATGACTGGAGGAGTTCTAGCGTTGAAATGGCAGCAGGGGATTGTGCCAAATCATCGACTATGCTGTACGAATGGGCAGCTTTGACAGAAGCAACATTTCGGCGCAGTGGTCCCTTAGGGATCTTGTTATCAACCTCCACCCTAGGCTGAGGGATCTGCAAGGAACCCTTAGGTGTCGAAAGAGGCTCTGTAGAGACCGAAGGAGGCAGCTCGGGGACATACGTAGCAAGAGGCTTATTGTACTGACGGGATTGAGTCTGAAGATTGATTTTTACGGTTAAAGGTTGATCAGAGTTCATCATGAGAATCTGGTAACGGGTGTACCAGGAGGAAGAGTTTGAGTGGCCACCTGACCTTCAAGTGGTTGGGTAGCCACAAATCCTTGCTGAGGGAAAGGATTAGTAAGCACAGTCGGTTGGCTAGGCGCTGCATCGAGAGGGACAGAAGGGGAGGCTTTTTGTCCTCGCAATGTTGCTTGAGAATCCCATAGTTGTCGCATCTGTGGCAAAAGAGGACAATCATGTCTGTAATGGCCATGACCACTATAACAAGAACAAGGCTTGTTCGTGTGAACAGGCTTGTCCTGCTTGGGCTGAGTGCCCTGTTGTTGGTTCGTAGTGTTAGTAGCATTACCTTGATTAGGTCCAGGATTACCAGGGACAGCTTGATTTTGAGTGCCTTTCCTCTTCGTTTTTGAGGGAAGAGGATAAGTCGCACCCTGCTGTGCATGCACCTGCCCCCGAGGGGGCGGTGGTTGCTGTTGCGGGGGTTGAGAAGGCAAGGGAGGAGGAGGTGCTAATGTTGGGGGAGATGGGGCACCAGGCTGTGGATATGGATAACAAGGAGGTTGGGTAATAGTGTGGTAAATAGGAGGTTGGGAAAAAAGAGGAGGCATGTTGTATCCTAGATACGTGCTACCGGGAGGGGGGGAAATGCAGGAGGTGTTGGCCCCCCCTGAGTAAAATAAGAGCCCATGGGAGGTTGAGCAATGATAATAACACAAACATGGCACAAAGGAAAAAGAGACCAACAAGGGCAGGGAGGTGCAGGATCAATTGATTTAAATTTTTTTAGAGTCTTTGCTTAGCAGTGTTAACCAAGCCCTTTTTCTCTTAGGGTGGGTGTGCAAAAGTGTGTAAATTTTAATTTTTAAACCCAAACGTTTGTAGAGAAAAAAAGAAAAAGTGTGTTGTATAGCTGTAAATAAACCTGTAAATGACAGTATATAGGCCTGCAAAAACAGAAAATAAACAGCTAATAATGCAATAATCTAAACCCAAGAAGGCGGGTCTCTCAACAACTAGTCTATAGGTTAGTAAAAAACTAATCAAAACACACTAAAAAATCTAATAGAACTAAGGTCAAGAGAGGCAGGGATCTAAAAGACAAAATCTGTTGGAAAGTGGTGCAGAAAACAGCAACAAATCAGAGGAAAATTGTTGTAAACAAGGTGGTGAAAGGCTATATCCTGAAGGGAAACAGAGTGAACCGTAGAGGAAAACCCAAAAAAAGCTAGATGAGGTGATTTGGATGGATAACAAGCCGATCTGAAGGTGAGGTATCAGATCTGAAAAAATGGTTGAAGACTCTGAAATTTCAGAAAACCTGCAAACAGCAAAAACTCTTCCACAAAAAGTGGAGGGTACTGAAGCCCTAGGGGGCTAGGTTCCCACTTAGTTGAGCAAAACAGAACAAGTACAGGTCCAAAATGGGCGGAGACAGAGGTCAAACAACCCTAAACAGAGGCTCAGACAAACCCAGAAAACTTTCAGAAAAATCCTTGCAAAAATTCCAAGTCGCAGTTTCTTACCTGTTTTCAACAAAGGTCGCAGTTTTTGGGCTGAAAGGTGCATCCTAAGGGTCCAGGTCACAGGTTTGGGGCCAAAAAGTGTGATCTGTACTTTCGACACTCTCGATGGCATATTTCAGAAAAATTTGCTGTCTCAGCTGCGGCTGATGTATGTCACCTGCGCAATAGGTCCAAAAACACACGAAAGTCAGAATTTTTATCGTTTTAGGGTTTTATAGGTTAAAACAACATCAAGAAAAGAAAAAACAAGGGGCTGAAGAGAAATCCTAGGCTTTGAAGCCGCTGGATATGCAAGGATCAGAAAAACAACAGCGGTCGTAATCGTAAACCCATGTGGAGTCACCAATTGTTAGTATGAATCTTAATTCCAAGCGTACGAAAAAATACCACTTTAGCTGCGCATAAAAAACAGCCCTAACAGCAAAGATGGCTGCTAATATCCTCAGATCTGCAGTTAGGTGATCAAGATAAATGTTGCATAAATCTAAATCTATGCATTAGAAGACATTAAGCAGTAGAAAAAACAAGATTTACTCCATGCATCCAATAGACAAGACAAGAATATGTTGAATGAATTTTTTATTAATGGCACCTGGGAGGAAAACACAGGAGGGTGTTCCCAGTTCTCCTCAATGGGATGGGTTCTTGTAAGTCCTCAGCACTTCAGATCTAAAATTCCTCTCTCTTGATGGTGTAGAAAACCCAGACAAAAAATGATAGCAAAATATGACTATGATGGTGGATCAATAGTCAGACCAAAATTATAGATCCAGAGTGATCTTTAAGCAACAAAAGGTGGTGAATGAATGGGAAAACCCTTCTATTTATAACAAAATATCGAGTTAGTCTAGATATTGGTGCATAGTTAAAATATTATTAACCAAATAAAGATCCAAATTTTATGGAATATTTTATTATATTTGTTGGAGGGAAAAGGAATTTGACTTGGGTCAAATCCCTTTATTTGTAAATAATAAATAAATAAATGATTTATTTATCATTTTAAGGATGTGGTTGAGTAATAATCAAATAAATAATGATTTATTTAGTTATTTATGGGTGATTTAGTCATATTTAACAAAGAATATTATTTAAATAAGGTTTAAATAATTATTCTTAGAAAATAATAAGATAAATAATGATTTATCTAATTAATTTCCTTGTTTTGGGTTAAATATAACCAGGAATATTAATTAAAATGTTGTTTAACTAATTATTCCTTGAGGAAAATCAAACAAATGTATATTTATTTAATATTTCCTCATGGGGATTCCTGTTTAGACCATAAACAACTTAATAAAGGTCGTTTACTAAGTTATTTTCATAGTGAAAGAAATTTTACTTGGGGTAAAATTGGTCTTACATGGTGTACTTGGGTCCATCTAATGGTAATAGGTTAGATGACCAAAAAATGGTGTAACATACCCGACCCATAAAAGGTATATGAAAAAAATTTCCTTGAAAAGTTTGCAAAGGCTAAAAATAAGCTAGCATCAGACCCAATAAGGAAATGGAGGCACAACCCCAACAAGCACAAGCATGACGATAAAGGTATGTATTATGTATTCTCTCTTGTTGGTTTGTATTGGTATATCACTACTATGATGTGTAGGTTGTTTGGTTACCCTAATACAAGTAAGTTTTTAGTTGAATGGGTTCCTCTCATTGAGGTTGCCTCAAATTCATATATTATGGATTGGGGTACCATCCTTTTGAATAATATTGCTTCCCAAATCCTTGAATATAGAAAGAACCATAAATTCAATTCCAAGATAGTCCCCCCTTTTTTATGTGCACTTATATCATGGATGTATTGTGCTTCACTTCTGATTTCCCAAGCATGGGATGGAAATAGACTATACAAGATCCTTCCCCTATCCATGTCTACCACAATATCCTTTGGGAGTCCAATTATGAGTCTCATTTTTACAGAATTCTTCATGGAGTCATTTTACCCCTTTACCAAGTTGTTTTGGAGAAAATGCCCCGAGACTTTCAAAATAAACCAAATATGATTTCACAGCCATAGGGAAATGTTTTGGAGAGGATTTATTTACATATGTTAGGGTTTATGGAAGTCTATCCAATCCCCATGTTTTGCCACTGTATGTACCAGATAAACTCCTGGCCAGAGAAATTGCCTATCAAACAATAAGGAATGGGATAAACAAAGCCTTAAATGAAGCTAAAAAAATTTCTTGACCATCATTTCCTATTAATTGTGGAGTCTATGCTTTAGATAATTTCAAGCACGTCGTGCTTGAAATCAATCAAATTCAATATTTAAAATTATCTACCATGCCCAATAGACAGCTTGACCCAAATAAAGTGGCTCAAGACTTTACAGCCTAGGTAAAAGTCAGACAATTCATTCATGATCCCAATGACTATGATGATATGTTTAATTCTACTAAGACATATTCACAAGTTGAAAAGCTAGTAGCAATTCGTCTTGATCTTGAACAACTTGCCAAGTTTAAGGAGTACATATACAAGAGGTTGGAAAATATCCCTCTAGACATTTTGAGGGTATCTCAACCAATTTTAAAGAAATAACGAGATTTGGAGCAGCCTCCAAAGGACACTAAGGTCCTACAGGGAATAAAAGGAACCACATCCACAAAATAAGAGACTGTCAATAATTTTTGTAGCAGTAATTTGGATGAGGTTTGGAACCAGTTTGATCAACAGATCAAAGGAACGTAAGAGGAAAACACTTATGAGCCTAAAGAGATAAGCAACACTCCACAAGGCAATAGACAGAGCCCACTTACCATTGGGGTTTCTGACAAATCAGTCAGTACAGATGAAATTGAGTTCATCCCGACATTCCCCTCATCAGAAATTGTTCTAGAGATAGAATAAATCCCTCCTCTTTACATCTTTTACAATCTCAAACATTGGGCTATAATGAGTAGTCAGAGAAAGAGAAAAATATTTGAGCAATCTCAGGCACTAGTTCTTGGAGATATACCAATGGAAGTGGTGTGGAGAGATCCGTAAACCAATCCTTTCGAAGATTTAACAAGATTGTCACAGTTTGCAGGGGCTTATGTAACTGCTACAATTGACAAGGCATCATAATTCCAACAATTGTTCAAGGAAAAGGATGAAAAAATCCAATAGTTAGAGCAAGAGTTCTTAAAGGAAAAATAGAGTATTGATCACCAGCGACAGGCACAGTTCTCACAACTTCAACATAGCTTTGATCAATTGAAATTGCAGCATCAAGTTGATATCAAAGATACCAAAATTCAACAACTCCAATTCACAATTGAAAAACTAAAGGACAATCCAAAAATTGAAGACTTTAAGAAGGAAGCAATGGAATTGAACACTCTTTTGGCCCAGCAACAAGTAATTTTCTGTCCGAAATTAACAATCATCAATGATTTGTGCATCAAAAGTGATTCACCGATGAATCAATCGTTCGATCCGAGGACAAATTTTGATGACATTGATGAAAATATCTCTGAGTTTATCACTTGGCAAGACACCATAGAGGGCAGAGTAGAAAATCTTCCCAAGATAGAGGATTCTCACAAGGAAATACTCTTTATTGATTGGGACATACAACTAAAGAAAGCATAAAGGGTTATCTTCAAAGCAAGAGATGTTGCAAGAAACACTATTGAAACTGTCAGTAACAATTTATTTGGTGCCAATCTTATCCAAGAATTCCACCTTGTTCTCTTCCCCATGTTAAAGTTTTGCTTAAAAAATGGCAGGAAAAGTTAAAGGTAAAGGAATAAAGCATTAAGAAGATGGAAAAAATCAACTGGGAAAAATACTGGCAGTATATTGTCAAGTCACACATCCAATGGATAATGTTGCGTTGCCTTGATGACACATCCTCCCACATGCTTCCTGCATTATCAGATGTAGTGCATATTGGGCAGCTGTGGTTAAGGCCAGCTCAGCCCCCTGAAGTGCAGCCAATGTTAGATATTTATGAGCTAAGAAACAATTGAAAAAGGAGACAACATCACACTCCTGAGCTCGTCATACAAACAAATTCTATTTTTGTCCTATTATCTCTAAATTTAAGGAGAGTTATTAAACCTCCTCAACACTTTGTGTATTTTCTATTTTTACATTTCTAATACTTACTATATAAACCCTTTCATGTCTACTAAGAAAAGGTCCTAAAATTTTGTAAATAAGGCTTTGAGAAGTTACACTTTTGTACTTTTTAAAAATAATCTTAATAGAAAGAGTGGACCACAACTATTTCTTGCATGAGTAGAATAAAGATATATAGGGTACTTATATCTTTATATTGTTGTTCTGTTATATGTCATTGATAGCCATACTTCTTTTAATTGTTTTGTTATATGTATCTTTTAAACACATTTGAGCATTAATTCACTTTTGAACATGCAAAGATTGCCATCTTTTGATATGTATACAAGACATTCAGTTATTTGATGTGATATGAGTATAATCAATTAATTTGATTAACTATTTAATCAAATTAATTGTTTTTATTATTTTCACTTTTGTAAGTGTTTGATAAATCTATATTTTCATACGCTAAAGATAATCTTTGAAATCGCATACAAAAGAAACATAATTAAGTCCTGTGATATAGATAGGTATATATATACTTTCAAGTTCATTATCACTCCCATTTATCATTCATCCAGTTAGAAAATACCTCACACCCACTCATTTTGATCCAGGTGGATATTGGCGGCCACCCGCCTATTCCACTTGGGCCCTCACCATTGTCTCTTTCAGTTTTTCAGTTTCAGCATAACTTACTATTTTTAGCAGTTTTTCGGGTCCTGAACTTCCGGAGCCGTTTTGAGGCCCTAAATGACGTTTTTTGGGTATCGTTTTACCACTTGTCCCGAAAGTTGTAGTCCTCGGATAGAACTTTCTAATGATGTATCATGTGCGTCAAACGGAGATAGTATGCCAAAGTTACGTCCCTAGGAAGTTGAAACACCAATATACCCAAACGGGGCCCATAGTTTTGGCGCTTCATCTCCTAGGGTTAGATTTTTGGGATGTTTAGGGTTCTCCATTGTTTCTCAATAATAAATAGGCCCTCGAACCTCATTGTAACTCAGTTTAGAGGCCTGTAGCCGCCACATCTCTTCTCAGAGATAGCTACCAGTGCCCTAGCTAGTTTGTTTCCATTTTGTCTGTAAGCAAATTTCAGTTCTTTGATATTAATGAAATGAAGTGTTATTTCGCTGCATCTCTGTATTTATGGTTATGTGTTTATTCTTTTGCGTTCCTGCATAAATCTGGATCAGTGGTATCAGAGGGGTCTGCTTTTTCTCGATCCTTCTTTGCATGTCCCCAACGAGGTTGGGGTATAAGGAGCTAGGGCTTGATCTGGTGGAACCTTTGCAAGATCAGCCTCGCAAACCTCGACGGACGCCCATGGGGGACGAAAAGAAAGATGAGGGAGCAGGAGATCCTATCAAAATATCGCTCGAGGAGGCCCTCGAAAAACAAAGGAACGCGATGATGGATAGCTTTGCTCAGATCCTTCAACGGCTGCCCACCGGCGGCGCATCTGCATCCAGTAGCCACTCTGGAGTTGCGACTCCCTTTAAGGTACAAGCAAATTTTGACATTCCCATATTTGAGGGTCAAATAGACGCAGATGCCGTAGATAGATGGTTGAATCTATTAGAAGGATATTTCTCTGTTCATGACTTTTCAGACCCGGAGAAGATTATTTTTGCACTCCTCAAAGCTACCCCCCATGTTAAGGACTGGTGGGAAACCTACTGTGAGAACAAGGACCAGACAGAACCCTCTCTGTTCTCGGCCGTACCAACTTGGAATTCTTTTCGAGACGCCGTCAAGGAACAGTACTATCCCGTGGGGAGCTATGAGGACAAGTACATACAATGGACCACGATGCGACAACAAAGGGATCAAGATGTGCATGAGCTGACGAATCTGTTCCATACCCTGTGCACAAAGTTGGGTATCAAATATTCAGAGAAACATTTGGTGCTAAAGTATCGTAGTTGTCTGCACATATACATTCAAGAGGAAATGGAGTTCCTCGACATCTCCTTGCTTGGTATGGCATACCGGTATGCTGCCAAGATTGAGCAGAAATTCAAACAGAAGAAGCGAGACTTTGGATCTGCGAATCAAAAGCAAGGGAAAGGTGCTTCCAAACCACAGAACAAAGGACAGAGCCAAGGCATGGCGGCTAAAGACAACCCGTCAAAGCCACAAGAAAATAACAAGACCGCAAAGCCAAAGAAGGACACGGGAAAGTGGTGTGAGTTCCATAAGAGCTCCACTCACAACACAAGTGAGTGTCGGGCCAAGCAGCCGCTAGTGGCCGAGATGAGGGCTTCTGAGTCAGATGCATGCTCTGACTCCGAATCAGAACCTGAAAAGGCGAATGAAAAAGGGAAACAGATTATTGATGCGGAGCCCAACACCATTGTTGCCACTACAAAGATCCAAAAGGAGGAACCGGAAGATCCAGAGGAGGAGGAACGTCTCTTCCACTCCCAGATGTGGGTAAAGGGCTCCCCGGTACAGTTCATTGTCGACAATGGGAGCCAAAAGAACCTCATTTCAGCAGACACCGTGAAGCGGTTGGGCTTGCCGACCACAGCTCACCCACATCCATACACCATCTGGTGGCTTCACCAAGGACGAGATCTCCGCGTCAGCCGGCAGTGTCGCCTTCCCTATAGCATCAAGCCCTTCACGGATGAGGTATTATGTGACGTTGCTCCTATTGATGTTTCTGATGTATTATTAGGATAACCATACTTGTGGAAGCGTCATGCTGTGTATGAGTCTCGACCTCGTGCTGTTATTATTACTTTGGGAAATAAGTTGTACAGGATACCAGAGGTACCACCTCCTACGACTATCTCTTTGGTTACTGCAAAACAATGTAGTAAGCTCATTTCCCAAACCAGAAAATTCGTTTTTCTGATGATCCGCCCCCAGGGCAAGAAGAAGACTGTGGCCACAACCTCCAGACAGGGCCCCTCTGCACGACAACAACAAATGGATAAGGTCGTGGAGGAGTACGGGGACATCTTCACCTCACCCATATGGGTTCCTCTGCACTGCCAGGTCAAGCACCCGATTGATCTGACCCCAGGTGCGCCGCTACCCAATGGACCGATCTATCGACGCTCTGTTCTGGAAAATGATGAAATCAAGAGGCAGATTCAGGAGCTGTTGCAGAAAGGTCACATCAGACCAAGTTCATCACCCCGTGGGAGCCCGATCGTGTTGGTACAGAAGAAGGATGGGACGTGGAGACTCTGTATTGACTATCGGGCGCTGAACAAGATCACTGTCCGGAATAGGTACCCAATCCCACGAATTGATGACCTTCTGGACCAACTCCAAGGTGCAAAATATTTCAGTAAGATCGACCTGAAGTCTGGGTATCACCAGGTACCAATTGAACCCTCTGATGTGTGGAAGACTACCTTCAAAGCTAAGGAAGGCCTTTTTGAATGGCTGGTCATGCCTTTCGGGTTGACAAATGCTCCCGCAACCTTCATGAGGATGATGGACGACATCTTGCGGCCATTCACCAACTCATTTGTAGTGGTGTACTTGGATGACATTCTGATCTTCAGCCAGACTTGGGAAGAGCACCTTCACCACATCCGACAAGTCCTCCAAACACCGCGGCAACACAAGTTGTGTGCCAATTTGGAGAAGTGCACTTTTGGCATGACCCAGGTTCAATATCTGGGATACATTATTGATGAAAGGGGGGTGCATGTGGATCCAGCCAAGATCCAAGTCATTCGGGTTTGGCCAGCCCCAACCACTATAACAGAGCTTCGCAGCTTTCTGGGTCTTGCTAATTTCTACCGTAGATTCGTGTTGGGATTCTCTCATATCACTTGGCCCTTGAGTCAAGTCACCAAAGGAGGAGCGAGAGCAAAATTCTTTTGGTCGAAACCTCAACAGAAGGCGTTCAAAGAATTGAAAAATCGCCTCTGTTCTGCCCCAGTGCTCACCTTACCAGACTTGCAGCAGCCATTTGAGATCGAGAAAGATGCCTCTGACTATGCTATTGGGGCAGTTCTTACTCAACAGGGACATCCAGTGGCATATCACAGTGAGACATTGTCTGAGACAGTTCGCAAGTATCCCACCTATGACAAAGAAATGTATTCCATGGTGCAAGCCTGTTGACAATGGAAGCATTACATTTTGGGGAAGGAAACAATCATCCACACAGACCACCGGCCCCTGCAGTTCATACAGACACAAGGGAAGTTGCAGAATGATCGCCATCAGAAGTGGTCCACATATCTGCAACAGTTTCATTTGAACATCAAGTACAAGAAGGGTAGCACCAATAATGTTGCAGACTGCCTCAGCCGACCACCGATCGTGGCGCTCACCACTGTGCTCAACTCTTGTGGGCACGAGACTTATGATTGGCCGCTTCTCTATGAGAGTGACCCAGAATTCGGCCACACTTACAAGGCACTCTTGGGGGGCACACAAGTTCCAAATTTTCACCTCCAAGATGCACTTTTATGTCACCTGGGACACCTTTGTGTTCCTTCGAGCGAGCGTGCCAAGATGATATGGGAAGCACACTACAGTCGAGTCGCTGGGCATTTCGGGGTCGAGAAAACAGTAGCAATACTACAGAAGTATTTCTAGTGGCCGAACCTTCGAAAGGATGTCGAGAAGCACATCAGATCCTGCACTGCTTGTGCCATTGCCAAACCGACCATCAAGAAGCAAGGCCTATATACTCCACTACCTACCCCTAGTCGACCTTGGGAATCCATCTCCATGGATTACATGTCGGGCCTGTCCTCTACTAAGAATGGCAATGACTGTGTTTTCGTGGTCGTTGACAGATTCTCGAAGATGGCCATTATGGCGGCCTGTAAGAAGAATATCACAGCAGAAGCTACTGCTAAACTCTTCTTTGAACGAGTATGGGTGCACTTTGGGATCCCACAGTCTATCATATCAGATCGAGATAGCAGGTTCCTTAGCACATTTTGGTCCAGCCTCTGGTCAATGTTGGACACAAAGCTCACCAAGTCCACAGCCTTCCATCCCCAAACAGATGGCCAGACAGAGGTCATCAACAGAATGATTGTACACATTCTGCGCATGTACAATTCAAAGCATCCATGCACATTGGACGAGAGCCTCCCCTATGTACAACATAGTTATAACCGGGCTCTCTGTTGAAAATGGCAACAAGAAACAGTGAAGGAGGCCTCCTGAAACATCTTTCACGATCCTAGTTGGAAAGTGATCACCTAAACTAGGTGGGGACCACACATGTGATTTTTGTCGGAAAAATCTATTTTTAGACTATGTCTATTTTTAGACATACGGAGCATGATTCGGGGATTCCAGTTGGAGATTCTTGAAGTATGCGATATGTTGGTAAAAATAGATGAGACCCTTATTTTTAGGACCCAGGCTATTTTTAGACTGCCTCTCCTAAAAATATGGAAGTCGAATATTATTAGCTCTTAATAATATTTGGACTATAAACATTATCTTATTCTCTTGAAGCACTTCAGTTTGATGCCTGGATGTGGAACATGCAGCTGACAGAAGGAAATACGCTTTTTCTAGGGTTTAAGTGAAGCTATTGCATGAAGACTTCAGTTAGAACTCATGTGACAGAGTTTGGTGGAGTTGATTGAGGAAGTTAGTGGAGTTGTATTCAGTTTAACTAATCTAAACATAGTTGAGCTTTTTTGTATCCAAGTTAACTAATAGATACAATTAGTGAGAGTGGTGTGAATTAATTATTGATTAATTCACTAATTATAAACTCATAAATCAACTAAAGAATACATCAGTTAACTTCAGTGCATGGACAGTTTCAGTGGAGACCAGTGCAGAAATAGGTGAAAGAGCAGGTTAACTATCGGTTGTGACTATACTGTTGCTATTTGCAACACACAGATAGGTGGAGTAATCAATGAGGATTGAGCAGTTCAATCCAGGTGGTTTATCTATATAAAGAGACCATCCCATAGCATTGTAACACGCAATTCAGGTTGGCTATCAAGTGGCTAAAGGTTGGAGCATGAGTTTTGCTAGATCTAGCTTGATAGTGTGTAGCAAGGGAGGTAGTGCATGAGAGCTTGCAAAGAGCTTTGTACTATGATTGTTACATGATCTCCATGACATGTATAATATACGGATAGTTGGGGGTTTTTAGCTTTAAGCTTTCCCATGAAATACTGTGTTCATATGTGTGAATTTTTATGGCTTTAATGTGTGCATGCAATTGATTTTATTTCCGCATGTGATGATCAATGGTAGAAGAGATTCTGTATTATGCATGAAGCTAAAATAGTGTGTGATCGGGAGAATCTCGGTGGATAACATATCAGTTATTCAAATTTCTACCTCTCCACGATTCAATTGGCCATAACTGGCCATATCCCTTTCGAGGTGGGCTTGGGATTCCAACCATATGTCCCATTGACGTAGCCATGCCATTTCAGTACACTCGGGTCGATTCGACAGTGTTGAGTTCCATTAGAAGTAATATGGGTGTGCTTGTCAATCTTAGTTCTTGATATGATAGACGGAGTAGTCACGAAGTACAGCAATATGATCGGCAAGGGTGCCACACAACTTCCAGGGGGGCGACAAAGTATGGCTGCATTTGCAGAAGGAGCGCCTCACTGGACCTCACCGCAAGCTTCGCCCGCTCCGATATGGGCCGTACACCATCACCAAGGCTGTAGGGAACAATGCTTTCGAGCTTAGTATTCCACCATTCCTTGGTCTGCACCCAGTCTTCAATGTGGATCGCCTTCGTCCTTACTTCCCACCTCTACTGGACACTTCGGACATTGCAGAACAACTCACACCAACAGAGTTAAACCCAGACTGCATGGAACAGGCCACCACAGATTGTATCATGGACATGAAAATTAATAACACTCGCCAACAGAGGATCCAACTGTATCGGGTTGTCAAAGTTGGCCAACTCCTGCACCAAGGAAAGTGGTTCACCAGGGACCAAGTTCAGCAGAAATTTCCTCATCTCATGGAGGAACTTAACGCAATGGGGACCATTGCTTCCTAAGGGGGGAGGAATGATCCAGGTGGATATTGGTGGCCACCCGCCTATTCCACTTAGGCCCCCACCATTGTCTCTTTCAGTTTTTCAGTTTCGGCATAACTTACTATTTTTAGCAGTTTTTCGGGTCCTGAACTTCCGGAGCCGTTTTGAGGCCCTAAACGACGTTTTTTTGGGTATCGTTTTACCAGCGAATTTGATCATCAAAGTCGTCCCGAAAGTTGTATTCCTCAGATAGAGCTTTCTAATGATGTATCATGTGCGTCAAACGGAGATAGTATGCCAAAGTTACGTCCCTGGGAAGTTGAAACACCAATTTACCCAAACGGGGCCCATAGTTTTGGCGCTTCTTCTCCTAGGGTTAGGTTTTTGGATGTTTAGGGTTCTCCATTGTTTCTCAATAATAAATAGGCCCTCGAGCCTCATTGTAACTTCAGTTGAGAGGCACATGTCGCCATCTCTTCTAGAATAGCTACAGTCACCTAGCTAGTTTATTTCCATTTTGTCTGTAAGCAAATTTCAGTTCTTTGATATTAATGAAATGAAGTGTTATTTCCGCTGCATCTCTGTATTTATGGTTATGTGTTTATTCTGTTGCGTTCCTGCATAAATCTGGATCACATTTATACTTATTGGGAAATTGTTCTCATTATCCCCAGTTGAAGCCACTATACCAAATAGATAAGGAACAATTTTTAAGTTCCCGACCGAGTGGTCATCCCCCGATGTTGTTGCAGCGATTTTCGAGGCATCAACATAATGTTACATAGTAAAGATGATCTCCAAGTGATTTATCAAACATGGTCCCACACGCATGAGAATGAATGAGGTCTAATATTTCTTTAGACCTTGTTTCACTATTTGGAAATGGCTTTCTTGTATGTTTACCCAAAGATCATCCCTTTCAGACACCTTCACGAATTGCTTTGATATTAGGGATGCCATGAACTAGTTGATTAAGAGTAGGAATGACCTTGTAATGTCGATGACCATAGCTCAATGGGATTGATTTCCATACGAACCAAAGCTCTAGGAGGTGGTGTAATGACTCTATATAGGCTTGCTTCATGAAATCCAATAACTTTGGCCTTAGCAATACTTGATTATGTTCCCCAAACCAAACATTTTCTATCAACAAATGCAACAATATCCCCGTTCTATTATAAACAATAAATAGAAAAGAAATTCTTTTTCAATCCTGAAACATATAGTATGTTGTTGAGATGTAGCTTAGCTCCATTCTCTAGCTTCAAAGACGTTGATCCCACGCCTCTAACAACATAGCTTTTGTTGTCTCCCAATTCCACTGCATAAGAAGATTGTTCCTTTGATAGAGTATGAAGTTGTTTTCTTTCCCCTGTCATGTATCTTGATGCTCCACTATCAATTATCCATGCATTATCATCTAAGAGAACCTGTAAGAGCAACCAGGAACCCTTGATCCTTGACCTTGTTGAATAAGTAGTGGAAGAGCTTCTTGATCTGGCTTCCTGAAATATTGAATCCCATTCTTATATGGCTTGTCATAGAGGGAGTAGATATTTTATTTGAGCCAAGAAAGTGATCTTCAATCTTCCTTGACCTTAGCTCTGAAATCATGTTGAGAAATCAATACTAGTAGATTGGGGTTTGGTTTCTTCTTTCTTGATAATTACTTGTGAATTATGTTGGCTTCCTTTACTTATTTATTATATTATCTTTCATCAAGCAATTACCAAATTATGTGTATATGAAGATCACAAAAACACGAGACACGAGATGAAGGCACTCTGCCAATGGAAAACTCCTCACTAGGAGAAAACCCAGACAAAATTATCTTCCTTCAATAGTTTTCCTTGAGACTCTTCAACCTAGACATAGACCAAACCTTTCTCCACACCAAGTCATTCCTTCCAGATCTTCGACCTTGTAGCAGCAGCATTTTCACCCCCAACAACTTTGAGTATGCCACAACATGCAACAACAAGGAGTAACTGGAAGCAACAACACTAGAAAAACATTGATCTTCCAAACTAGGGCATGAGAGAGAGAGAGAGAGAGAGAGAGAGAGAGAGAGGTGCCAAAACTTTGATTTTATTCTTCTCCTTTACCTTAACCAAACTCACACTCCTTTTAGCCTCCTTAGCCCACTTCACACTTTTCCTATCTACTCCTTGAGATATTGAACTTGAGTGAGTGAGATGGTTCAAATGAATTCGATCTACTCCAATACATAAGCTCCAAGTGAGTTCGAATTTCACAATTTGAGGCCGACTTGACCTCCTTTAGGCTGACTTGGTGTGGAGGTGACATAATACATATTTGACTCAAACATAATTCTTTTTACATAATTAGAATGCCCAAGATGGGTCTTATCAAAGGTACAATGACTTTAATGACTCAATATTAGTCCTAGTAGTTCACAACGGGGACTTTGACTAATATAATAATAACCCAAGCATGAAACCCATGCTTTAATAAGTCATTGAAATAATAATAATAAATATTTTATTTATTCTTTTGACAAGTACATTACATAGTGACTCAATTACATTTATGAAAACCAAACATAATTACACTTTTCAACAACCCCCCACCTCCCCATCAAAGACTATAGGGATGTCGACACATGTGATGTTAATGTTCAACATTAAGTGAGGAGGGGGATTGTCTTGATCAACACAAAACTTATTGAATGAATAGAGATGGAGGCATATTAAAATGGGATGCATGACTATAAGTTGTCTTAACATCCTCCCATTACATTAGATATCATTAGATATCATATTAACTTCTTTATAAATATAGAAATTTCCTTTTACAAGCTGACATTGAATCTCATTCTAATTTACAAAGGAGGAAGCATGAGAAATATGAAAGAATATTTTGATGAAAATAAAGCAAAGTTTAAGGTTAAGAGTTTAAAGCTTTTTGATAAGTAGAAAATATTTAAAATTGTATTAGTGAGAAATAATGATAAAATCCAATAGATTTTGAGAAAAAGGTTTAAACTTATAATAAAATATACAAAATAATAAAGATTTATTATTTAGTTCTTAGATGGAGTATACGAAGAATTATAATGTTTATAAGGCAAGTAATTGCCTATCCGACCTAGTATGGAAGAGCAGTTGTAAGGTTGTGTTATGTTATGTAAACATTTTGACTCAGTAAAATTACATAACAAAAAAAAAAAATACAATTTTAAACATAAATAAAATATAAAAATGAAGTAAATAATTATAATTATTAATTAAAACATTTTGAGTAGGTCAAATTACATAAAATAAAATAAATAATTATAATTATCAAATATTAATAATTAAAGTAGCTTAGATCTATCTTAATTCCGGATCTACCAAGGGTTGAGAGATCAAATTTTTTGAGGTGCACACCTCTTTTAGAGTGAAACGAGATTTGATCCTTCTCAATGCTTGGTAGATCCATAGTTAAGATGAATCTAAGTTGGTTATAGTGTTTATATGACATTTTAAGTAAGCCTCAAAACAACTTGTCTAAGGTTTAAAGAAATAAAATGGTGCTTGATTAAAACATGCAACAACTTTTAGCAATAATCTTTAAAAAAGCCTTACATTGTTGTTCATCTCCCAATGTGGATTGGTATAAATATTTTGAGGTCAATGCTCTCAATCTTTGTTTTCTCTTGGAAAACTCATTTTGTAAACCTTTAAGACCTAAACATAATGAGAAAAAGGAACATCTATATAAAAACGAGGTAGATAGTACATGAAGGAAAATGTAAGACAACTAACATTATAAATGGCATGATGGTTTCCCAACTCGTCTATTTTGAGGAACTTAGAAATTTAAACTTTTAAATTTTATAAAAATAACGATGTTGTACATGGAATCATTTATAGATTGGATAATGATTTATTGTTTAATAATCAATCTAGATTTATTTAAATTACGGATTTACCAATAACAAGAGGGATCAATTTTTTTTTTTCATTCTAAAAAAGGTTTGCATCTCAAGAGAGAGTTTTGATCCCTTTCTCGCTTGGTAGATTACGAGATAAGATGAATCTAGGTTGGTTTAAATTTTTTATTTTATTATTTTGTTCAAAGTTATTTTTATTTTTATATTTATTTTATTTTGACCCAGTCAAAATATTTACAAGACATTACAACATCTTTACCATACTGAATTGAAAAACATTTCTCAACACAACCAATAATATATTTAATCTATATTTATTCATAATATAAATGTTTATAATTTTTTATTTTTTAAATAAACATTTTATGATTTTTTTAAATTTTAATTAAAAAATATATAAAAAATAATAAGAACTATTTTAAATTTCAAAATATTATATTTAATGCATATTTTAAAATTAATTTATTTTAAAATTTTCCCTTATAATAAATTAAATATCAAGCAGCCTATGGCTCGTACTCCTTTTATTAGTTCGGAAATAAGACAAATTCTTCAACTATTAGAAACCCATAAACATAGAAAAATAACGTGTATACACACTTCATTTTCAAAGAGAAATTTTGATGACACAAATGATACTATTTGGGTAAGAAGTTTGAATGTTACTATGTATGGCTGTAATGAGGATTTCATGTTGGTCAATGGTGGATATTTCAAAAAGGTTCATTTCAATCTTTTTACAGTCTGTTTATGGTCATTAATTCACCTTACAATGACCAATGTGCATGCAAATCTGGGCTAAGTCTTTTCGGGGTTTACCTTTACAAAGACCAATATGGATGCAAAAGCTTAGTCTTTTTAGCTTTTTGAATAAGATGTAAAGTTATACAACGATATTAGCTCAATTGGAAAAAACACAACGTCAATATCCTCAAATTGAGAGAATGAGAATGAATATAAAGCTCTTTATCATATATAAGTTGAGATTAATTGATGATTTGTCATTTTATTAGTTTAAAAATATTCAACTTATTTAAAAGGAATAGAAACTGGAAAGACTCCATTGTTAAAATGGCCATTTAGTTGTGAATATTTTTTATTTTTTTATTTTTATTTTTATTTTTTTATTTTTATTTTTTAGAATATTTGTATATATTTTTTTTATTTTTAAAATTCTTTTATTAATTATTTTTTAATTTTTCAAGGAGGGCAAGAGTTGGTATTCTCTTTTTTGCCTTGACATGATGACAACTCAAATATAAGGGGGTTGTGACTCTCATGATACTTGTTGCTTTGCCTGTGTTTAAGTCAAATCACACACCATAGCACATAGTTAGCACCAATGTAAACATCATTTGAGGGATGTGGGAAACACAAGAAAGTACAAGATATGTTAGTTGATAATTACACCAACTCTCTACCATGCTCGAACCATTATGGGAATGGTAATGGCTTTGGATTCATACTATCATTATATATGCAAGATTCCAACCATGGGGACTTTCACCCCTTTGCTATATGACATTAAGGACTCGTACAAAATTCAATTCCGCAAGAAGTATTGTCTCCAACGCCTCCCTTGGAAACACAATTATTTCTTTTGGGCTCTAAATCATTGACCTGACACTACTCAGATTCTCAGCCTTGGCAACTCTTCGCAATCCAATGCATGTACAATGTTCAAGGCTAATCATACTAAGAATTGTTGGCGTTGTGATCTTATATACCAACTACTCCTCACCTTTCTCCTTCAGAGCTTTCAGATTTGGTCTCCCTGTGGACATCTCATCATTCATGGTAACTACTCTTTCAGTTTGACTATGTTATTTGTCCATCCATTTTCGCTCAAGTTTTTTCAATTGTGGGTTTATTGGTTTCTGAGTTCACACTTCTCTCCTAGGCTTCTCAGTGAGGTTTTCTCTCTAGTGTCCTATACTCTCTCCTTGACTTTCACCCCTCTTTAGTTCACACTTTCCTCCACCTTGGACAAACATTCCATTTTGTGTCACTTATCACTTTTCCCTTTTCATTTTTCTTCATCATGCTCTTATTGACTCCTTGGCCTCCTCTCCCTAGCTGAAGTTTCCTCATCTCTACTCTTTTTCCTTTTGGTCACCCCTTCATGCCACCCTTGACTACAGAGCTTCTCACCATTACCCTCTAGCTTTTACCATATCTCTTAATGTAGTCATGCCTCGTGGTAGACCAACCATTGGAGCAAAGGGGATCGACAAGGGCGCTCCTCTGTCTTTGCCTAGATGGACCACCACATTGCCTCTACCTCCCAGCTTTGCGCCCAAGGTCAAGCTCGTGATTATGTGGCTCGTTATTAGGAACTCATTCCCAAACTAGTCTGACAGGAAATTGAGCAAGTAGAAACAGAGATGTGCCATGAGTGGAATTTTATTCCTGACCACCATGTTGATGCCACTACACGAGACTTGAACCCTGATATGGGTACCTCCACTCGGTCACGTTTCTCCTATTACATGAAAGCAATTGGCATTTATTATCACACCAAAATTATCACGGGTTGAGTACTCAATGATCACATGGGAAATCAATAGGAGAATTTAATTAGATTAGCATAACTAGAGGAAAATTTGACGATATCGATCACAAGCTTACCACTCCATGTGGGAGATCAACCAACATCTCCTTCTCCTCGAATGAGGATGGTGATCAACCAACACAAATTCTTGGAGGTTTAGCCCACTAGTTTTTATGGTTTACTAGTCTTTTGGTCACAATTTTAATAATCTTTTTTGTTTAGCTATGTTGTTTTATGTCAAGGTGTGGTGTAGCCAGCATGTTTATATTAGTTTTTATATAACAAATGCTTTAGTTAGACAAGGTCTTAGCAACCTCAAAACTTTGAATTTATACTACTGGCTTGGTTTCCCCTAGGGTAGACAAGTAGCATAAAATTTTGGTAATGTAATTTTGTATTGTCATAATGCCAAATGCCTATTAAAAGAAACGAAGGAATAAATTATATTTTACTATCATAAATTGTAGTAAATGATGATGAAGAAAAACTTTCATTAAGATTGAAATGGTTTATTTTGTTGGTACATAATATTGTTTAATCATTCACATCTTAGAGTATAAAAGTGAGTTAATAAGTGGATTTTTTTTTTCTTCTTTTAAACTCTAACAATTGTTTTTTTGGAAAATAAAGTAACGTTATTTGAGCTAATAAAATTATATAAGTAGAATACTATGACTAGTAATTCAAGTAACCCTTACGTCATAGTTTGAAGAGATTGAATGGTCTAATTTTAGAAAATAATCTAGTTGTTTGATTAAAAACTACGTATATAAGTCCTTTACATATTTGGAGGCCAATAATCTACCTTGTAGCATCTAATTAAAATATAGTTAAAGTGTGACAACACATTAGATCTCAATACATCCACATAGCTCATTATATCAATCTTGTAAAGTTCAAAAAGGTGTCAAGCATCTTCATAAGAAGAAAAATCTTTTAAGATTCTAATAAGGTAAAGTTACTCATGATTCTCTTATTATTTCTAAATTTTGACGATCTCGATTATTTTAAAATGTGTGAAATCCCTTAAGGACAAAGTTTCATGGTCAAAGTTTACATCAACAAGGGGAAATATGATTTCCAATGAAATTCCTACTAGATTTCAGGGAAAAGTTGCACTAGAAAATAAGTGTGTTGGTATAGATGAAGATAAAATGAAACATGTCACACTAAACATGTGCATGCATTTTAATTAATAACGTTAATATTATGACATTAACACATGGATAACAACCACATAATAGCATCAATTATCAATAAATAGTAATCTATTTTTAAAGCCACATTCTAGCCATATGTCAAATAATAATAAATAAGACTTCCTTACTTATTTATTTATTTTTTCTACGTGGTTCACAAACCTCGAAGATGAGTGACCGCTACATCCACGAAATATTTGTACCAGGCAGGTCCACTTGAAGGGATCACTTCCCACTGACTCAACCATGGAGCTTGACCCTGAGAGTGTTGAGCGAATTGGACTGGTGACCTCTAAATAGAAAATGTGCTTTAATGATGAGGAATCAACCAATTGAGTTAACCCTTTGGGCAATAATACCTCCTTATTTTTAAGATGCATGATTTTTTTTGCACATTTACATCACTGCTTGGTCTATAAAAATATATATGCACATATAAGAATGAACTTTGTATAAAAACAATTGTAAGTCGACAAATCTTTGGATATGATATAAGGAAAAAATATTCTTTGAGACTCTCATCATTCTTGGTATTTTATATGGATGTGAAGTTTGGGGTTTAAGAGAGTTGTTAAGGAAGATTAAACAGATCCAAAAGAAATTTATAACTTATTACCCTGAGATTAATGAAAATTTTCCTTACCTTATCCTCTTGATCGAAGCAAGCCTTTCCCACATTCAAAGCATGGCTATGACTAGATATCTTATCTATGAGAATTTATTCAACATGGAAGCTAATAGATTTCCTAAAATTGCTTCTAACTCTAGCCAAACCCCCCACCTTTGGCTCAAGCAATGATGGCATAAGGATGCTCAATCTTATTTGGACCATTGGGAGATAAAGGAGGAGATCATCTTGCAGAATAAGGATAATATTAAAGATATTATTACTTCCAAATTTAAGGAAATTTTTTGGGGTTATAAAGAGTTAGAGGGAAAAATGAAGCTAAGATATTACAAGGAGGTGATAAACCCCAATTTTGAAAACCAAAAATATTTTTATGTCTTGACTAGTGTTAAGAAGAAAACGAACAATGCTTATATAAGAACTAGTTCTCACGAGTTTCATAGTGAAAGTGGCCATTGGTTAATTTCGAACACACCATAGAATGAAAGAGTGTCACTTGTGTGATACTAAAAGGGTTGAAGATGAAAGTCTCTTTCTCCATCTTATGCTCACATTCGATCTAATTTTCAAAATATTTGTCACACTACCAACCTTCTTGACCTTTTAACTCAACAAAAGTATGGTGATCTGGGAATGCTTCTTTCTCTTCTTTTTGAGTATATAAATAACATGTTAAAAAAAATCTGTTTAGTATCTTACATTCTTAAAATCTAATAAACCATATAAATCTTAGTTAATGTAAGAAAACAAAATTATAATGAAACATAGAACATTTTGCTTCATCATGCTCTTGTTGACTCCTTGGTCACCTCTCCCTAGTTGAACTTGCCTTACCTATGCTCTTTTTCCTTTTGGTCACCCCTTCGCGCCACCCTTGACTCATGAGCTTCTCACCATTACCTTATGGCTTTTACCTGATCTCTCAATGTAGCCATGCATCATGGTAGACCAACTATTAGATGTAGAGGGGATCGATAATGGTGCTCCTTTGTCTTTGCCTATATGGATCGCCACATTGCCTCTACCTCCTACCTTTGTGCCTATGCTCAAGCTCGTGATTATGTAGCTCATTTTTAGGAACTCATTCCCAAACTAGTATGACATGAAATTGAGCAAGTAGAAGTGGAGATGTGCCATGACAATTAGCATTTTATTCTTGACCACCATGTTGATGCCACTACTCGAGATTGGATCCTTGATACAGGGACCTTCACTCGATCACGCTTCTCCCATTACATGCAAGCAGTTGGTGTTTATTATCACACCAAAATTCTTATGGGTTGAGTGCTCAATGATCACACAAACAATCAATAGGAGGATTTCATTAGATTAGCATAACTAGAGGAAAAATTTGATGGTATAGATCATAAGCTTACCACTCCATCTAGGAGATCAACCAACATCTCCTTCTCCTCGAATGAGGATGTTGGTCAACCAACACAAATGATTGGAGGTTTAGCCCACTAGTTGTTATGGTTTAATGGTATTTTGGTCACAATTTTAATATTTTTTTTTGTTTAGCTATGTTGTTGTATGCCAAGGTATGGTGTAGCCAACTTGTTTATATTAGTTTTTATATAATAGATGTTTTAGTTAGACAACGTCTTAGCAACCTCAAAACTTTGAAATTATACTACTAGCTTGGTTTCCCTTGAGGGACACAAGTAGCATAAAATTTTAGTCATGTAATTTTGTATTATCACAATGCCAAGTGCCTAATTAAAATAAATAAATAAATTAAAATAAAAAACTAAATAAATTAAAAAATTAAAAAATCATATATCTATATATATATATATATATATATAAATTGTAATAAATGATGATGAAGAAAAACTTTCATTAACATTGAAATGGTTTATTTTGTTGGTACATAATATTGTTTGATCATTCACATTTTAGAGTATAAAAGTGAGTTAATAAGTGGATACTTTTTTTTCCTTTTTAAAATATAACAACTTTTTTTTGGGAAAATAAAATAATGCTGTTTGAGCTAATAAAATTATATAAGTAGAATACTATGACTAGTAATTCAAGTAACCCTGTTACATTATAGTTTGAAGAGATTGAAAAGTTTAATTTTAGAAAATAATTTTGTTCTTTGATTAAAGACCACATATATAAGTCCTTTACATATTTGGAGGCCATTAGTCTACCTGGTAGCATCTAATTAAAATATATTTAAAGCACGACAACACATTAGATCTCAATACATCCACCTAGCTCATCATATAAATCTTGTAAAGTTCAAAAAGGTGTCAAGCATCTTCATAAGAAGAAAAATCTTCTAAGATTCTAACAAGGTAAAGTTACTTTTGATTCTCTTATTATTTCTAAATTTTGATGATATGGGTTATTTTAAAAGGTGTGGAAACCCTTAAGGACAAAGTTTCACGGTCAAAGTTCACATCAACAAGGGGAAATATGATTTCTAATGAAATTTCTACTAGATTTCGGGGAAAGGTTGCACTAGAAAATACGTGAGGATAAAATGACACATGTTGCACTAAACATGTGCATGAATTTTAACTAATAACGTTAATATTAATACATGAACACGTATATAACAATCACATAATAACATCAATTATCCCAAACAATAATCAAATTTTAAAGTCACATTCTAGCCATACGTCAAATAATAATAAATAAGGCTTCCTTGTTTATTTATTTTTTCTATGTGGTTCACAGAGCTCGAAGATCGGTGACCACTACATCCACAAAATATTTGTACCAGGAAGATCCACTTGAAGGTACCACTTCCTACCGACTCAACCATGGAGCTTGACCTTGAGAGTGTTGAGAGAATTGAACTTGTGACCTCTCAATAGCAAAGGTGCTTTAATGATGGGGACTCAACCAATTGAGCTAACCCTTAGGGAAATAATGCCTCCTTATTTATAAGATGCATGCTTCTTCTTTTTCACATTTACTTAATTTCTTGGTCTATAAAATTATATATGCACATATACAAATGAACTTTATATAAAAACAATTATAAGTCGACAAATCTTTGGATATGAGATAAGAAAAAACCCTCTTTGAGACTCTCACCGCTCCTGTTATTTTATAAAGATGTGAATTTTGGGGTTGCAATATATTAAGAGAATCGTTAAGGAATATTGAAAAAATCCAAAAGCAATTTATAATCTATAACCCTGAGCTTAACGAAAATGCTCCTTACCCTATCCTCTTGATCGAAGCGAGCCTTTCCCACATTCAAAGCATGTATATGACTAGATATTGTATGTATAAGAAGTTATTCAATATGGAAGCTAAGAGATTTCCTAAATTGTTTCTAAATTTAGCCAAAACTCCCACCTTTGGCTCAAGCAATGATGGCACAAGGATGCTCAATCTTGGTTGGACGATCGGAAGATAAAGGAGGAGATCTTCTTGCAGAATAAGGATAATTTTAAAGATATTATTACTTCCACATTTAAGGAGAAATTGCGGGGTGATTAAGAGTTAGAGGGAAAAATGAAGCTAAGATATTATAAGGAGGTGATCAACCCCAATTTCGAAAACCCAAAATATTTTTATGTCTTGACTAGTGTTAAGAAGAAAATAAGCAATGCTCAGATGAGAAATAGTTCTCTGAGTTTCATAGTGAAAGTGAGCATTGGTCAATTTCGAACACACTATAGAATGAAAGAGTGTCACTTGTGTAATACTAAGAGGGTTGAAGATGAAAATCTCTTTCTCCATCTTATGCTCTGATCCAGATTTATGCAGGAACGCAACAGAATATAGAAATAACCATAAACATAGAAATACAGCGGTGTTGAGGAGGTAAATCCCCTCTGCGGACAGAGGCAATCCCTACTAGCCCAGCAGGGGTCTAGCAACAATAAAAAATGTTACAGTGCAAGTTCCTAGTTACGGATAAAAGACCAAAGATGGAAGCCTACCTGGAATCCAATGCTATGATCCGTAGAAGAGAGCGTTCCCGTTCCTCAGCCTCGGCAGATCACAATCCCTCCACGATCTCCGCGGATGGACACCTGCACACGCAAGAAACAACCCGAATACAAGCCTAGAATCCAGAATACGTAACTATATATCAGTCAGAAAGGATATAACTCATATTAACATAATTGAAAACAGAGTGGAACCATAACCATAATCATTCATTAAATAACAATCGAAAGAGAGTACAACCAATGTTCTGACGCCGTGATCTCCTTCGGACGGGTCCCCAGTCGTTCACGCCTCGCAAAGCTCGCCAGAGAAAGGGCAAACCTCTCGTGAGTCTCTCGACGATAGTCTCCTTACTTGAGTCGGCCTTTTGGGAAGAAAGAGGGCTCTTATAGCACAAAGGCTCTTGGGAATTTGGGAGATTCAAAGCTTAGGCACTTCAAGACTAGCTTGCCATGGCAATCAGCAAGCTTTTATAGATGGGGAAGGAGGGATTTGGGATCCCTATTATTGTGGGATTGGTCCTATCATGAAGGAAGGTTCCATGAAAGGTGGCAAACAACTTCCCTTCCATAGAACTCCCGTAGCCAAACCTCCAACTCAAGATAGGAAATGGTTTCTGAGTTGGTTAAAACACAACTTCCGCAATCTTTATTTAAAAAACACTCCTTAAATTGGCTGGCGCGACTTCTGCTCTGGGACAGAGCGCCAGTTGGCGCGGCCTATTTGTAGGATTTTCCCCATTGGCGCGAGTGATGAACTGGCTTCCCGCGCCAATGCAAAAGGAGATGTTTTCATGGATTTTTGCAAGGAGATGTCTTTAGGGCAAATGAAGCTCATGCTTAGAGGGATGCAATGATGATGGTTTCAAGGCATGACATTGCTCACAGGTCACATAATGGGTCCTCCATTGTGCGAGACGGGGAATGGTAGGTACGGTGACAAATTACTGTGTAACAGATGCCCCCTAAAGTATGAGGCCCGAGAGAGAGAGGGGTGAAATGCTTTACGAGATCATGTTCAACTGAAGCCCCACCGTCGAAAAACATGCGTAGAAAAATACAACTGATATCTCAAGTACATGATGTATATGTGGTATGGGCGCAGCCATCCGAAACAGAGTACACTATAACCCGGATCCAGGGTATGGGCGCAGCCATCCAGCAAGGATCAAGAATAAATAGACTCAGGTATGGTCGCAGCCATCCAATCAGTGAGTCATATACATAATGATAATAATCCACAATCGCAGCCTGGATTACAACAGACACAATCCAGGGTCTTGCGCTCCATCTCGACCCAAATAAGTACAAGTTCAAACACGCGAATATGTGAACTAAAGTCGAACATGCAAGAACATCGTCTGATTACCAGCCAATGATGAGAGCTGTTAACAGACGCGAGAGGAACCACCAATAATGACAATGGCCCTCAAGGTACTACAGGTACAATCTACGGCGTGTGAATCAATGAGCTGGCGTCGAACACCCGTAGAATCACTCGATCGGAGGCCAATGATGAGAACCCCATGTCGAATGCGACGAACCTGCCATTGAGGCATGCAGGCTCCAAGGTACCATAAAGGAGTCTCTAGACCAACTTCCTAGATAATGAGCTGGAGTCGACAGGAAGTGATCTTGATCGAAGGTGGGCCATAATGTTTCCCACATCATCGACACGAGACAGAGGAACATAGTGTTTTGTTGTGAATCAAGATCGTATGAGAATCAGAGGAAAGGTTGATATCTGTAGAGGTCAACTTCTCTTGAACATATAATGGCACTTAATAGTGGTTTTGGCAGCATATTTGACGTCAACGGATCAGAGGTCATGGTGACGAGGCAATGAGCAGAGGAGAGGTCAAAAAGGATCACCCAAACTCACAGAAGCAAGTGAAAAAACGAGATGAGATGTCCCCAACCCGACACGAATGCAGACAAGTGCCATGTTCAAGAGCGACATACTGCCGACACGACAATGATTACAGTTCCATTTTCCCCCACCATTTCTGGCGAGTACCCCAATTATTTTTGATAACAAGCTTGAAGGGGATAGCATATGCTTGTAATGTAAGTCCGCCCTTCGGGCGAATCCATCCTAGTACATTTAATGAGCCCTAGGAAGGAGGAACTCGGAGAACGTCGTTTCGACTGAATCCGATGTCATCAGGGTTTAACGAGTCTGACAAAGGAAGAACTCGGCGTCTTTTCATGTTTAGAGAGTTTGAAAAGACAACAGAAAAGTAAACTCCACAGGTCCCTTTTTGTAAATAGTTCCTCAGATCCGAAAAGGTAGAAAACAATATCCGAGAAAACCTCCTAGTCGCGATAGGCTAGGGTATTCCTTTTTCGTAATCAATCCATCCCAGCCCGAAAAAGGGTTAAACGTATACTGGGTAGATGTCGATTTGTGTCCATTTTAACGAGATCGAAACGACAAGGGCCTCGGCGATCTTTTCATGTTTAGAGAGTCAAAAAAGAGCTGAAAGATGACTCCAAAGTGACTTTTTCGTGTATTTACCGAGTCCGAAAAAGTATAAAATACAACTCGTTTCCATCGTTAAAGTCGCAAAAACATGTTGCTGCACATACCAAGCAAGCGTAAAACCCATTTTCGACATAACATATTCAAATATTTGATAAAAATAACTTTTAAAACTCATCTAATGTCGAAAAAGCTATAAATATGTCAAAATGGTAAAAACAAAATTACATTTACTATTTACCTTGGTAAAAAGGAGCAGTGGTCCATTTTGGAGTGGAAACTTCTGACGGCGATTGCGACAGATCCGGTTGACCATTCAGATTCTCGTCTGTGACAGGTAAGAGGTGCTTCTCTGCTCTTCATTTCAACCCATTTTTTAATAATTTTCCCTCATGTATCAGCCCTCTGAGGCCACTCTTTGAAATTTTAGGGCTGCGCCCATTGGCGCGGGTATCGGGCACGGACCCGCGCCAATGGGCCTTTTTATGTAAAGGGCTCACGCCACGTGGCGCGACTGTTCACAAAACAGTCGCGCCAGCGACGCAACCCAAATTTCTGCCTAAAAATTCGAGATTTTAATCATTTTAAATGGAATTTGAAGCTCATCAGAGATCTAATCAAGGGTTTATGACCATGTGAATGCAGGAAATCAAGCAAAATGGTGATTGAATGGAAAGAACGAGAGCATGGAGAAGAGGATGAACAGGCCACATAAAAAGTGAGGCTTGCATGAATGCCCTCAGAAACTGTGGGCTGAAGAAGTTCATCCTTACACCCTGCCTACGAGCTCAGCCCGAGCTCCTCCAGTATTTGATCAGTATTTGGGATGAACATGAACAAGTGTTCAAGTTGCGAGATCAGGTATTAGAGCTGGAGGTTTCTGATGTATATTTTATCACCAGATTGTCTCGCAGAGGTCCGATCCCGGTTTTGACTGGAAGTAGACCATCTGGCGAGAAGATGGAAGAAGTGATGGCACGAGTGTGCCGAGGAGCACAAATGGGATCAGGGAGCAAGAGGTGGATATCCACACTATCCCTGATCTGGCATTGAGAGTTGTCCTACATACCATCATGCGGGCTGCAGGGTCGCAGGCACCGCACGAGGCCACAAAGGCCCAACTCCTGCTGGCCTCAGAATGCATGAGTCCCTTACTGTTTGACTGGGCAACAGCAGTAACAATAAACATGAAAAGGCAGCTCACAAAATGCAAACAAGCTAAACTGAAACAATTTGGCTATGGTTCCATCCTGGTATCGTTCATTCTGGAACGTTTACCAATCTTCCAGGGCCAAGGGGCCTCAGTAGCAGATCCGATACCACAAGAGCCAAGAATGGCTCGCTGGGCAGCATTAATGCCCAGAGCTAGAGGCGGCCAACAGATGTCCTAGAGGCCGGAGTTCTTTAGGTGGTTACGGCGCCAGTTGATCGTCGTGGAAGACTGGCCATATGCAGGAACTGACTTCACCGGAGACCCAGATCTCCCACTGCCAGAAGGAGATGACTGGGACGAGGAGTTGGGTAAGACCTCATATTTTTTTATTTTTTGTGTTTTATGTTTTTTTTGTTAATACACATTCGTCCTAACACATTTTATATATGTATACAGATGTAGGACCTGAGAGACCAGCTGGGATGTCTCCAATCTCACGAAGGACTCAACTCGCCCCTGATCCTCAGGGGGAGGGCACCGGAGGAGAGGAATTGATCCAGAATCTCGAGGGCATTGCCCGAGGGATCCCGGACTATGCTCGGCTGGCGGACGTACCGATGGCATACCAGCGTCATACAGTGGGAGTTCCAAGTCGGATCCATCGAATCCTGAGACACTTAGTGCGAGCAGTCACATGCTATCATGAGCACCATGCGGATTAGCTCTTAGGATTTATACCACACCTATTTTTTGAGAGACATGTCGTCTCCGAATGTACTTAAGACGATTATGTATATTTTGACTTTATGTGACACACTCTATGTAAACATTTCGATACCTATATATGCATATCTATTTCTGGATGGATCTTTCTTTACATGTGATGATGATTTACAAATTGCGCAAATGTTTGTCTAATACCAAATTTGCTACTGCATATGTTAATGTATTCAAATGCCTGGGTATATGTTGATATGTAATATAATCAAAATTCCTTTCCAGTAATCGAATACGCAGATACAGACGTAAGATGGACGGGTTCCTTACCGAATAGTGTCCGTTCAGTTGTAACACTACAAGTTGCGAATCTAGATACACGAGCAATTCACGGATACCAAGGTTAACCGCCTCGGTTAATAATTCTAACACAACACTATACTCCGCAATGTTGTTCGTAGTACGCCCTAGACACACACCTTGCAGGTTGACCAACTCACCAGCAGGATCGTAGATTACCCAGGCTGTAGAAGACAGATTCCTGGTACTTCGGGAGGCACCATCCGCGAAACCAACAAATGGATGAATAGACATCTGCACAACCAGGAAGACCCGATCAACAGAAATATGTTTACAAGGCACACCACACCATACATGCACACAAATGAAAACACACACCTATGTACACACACCACACCAAGAAATCACTTCAGGCATAGTACTTTTTAAGGTACAGCCCATTCCTGGGCTGCGCCAGCGGAACTCCTTCATAATCTATAAGCTCGTAGGCCCCATTTTTCAAAACACGCTTTACTATATAGGGCCCATGCCACATAGGCTGGAACTTACCGTCTCCAAGCTTGTCATGTGCTTGATCGTACAGGAGGACGAGGTCTCCTTCACTAAAGGAACGGGGGGAAACAGATTGATCAAAATGAGTTTTGACCCTCTTCTTTTGTGCTTCAATGATCAAAGCAGCCAGACGATGGGTTTCATCTAACCGTTCCAGATACAGAAGACGTTCTTCCTCAGCATAAGTATCAGGTAGAAGTTCCACAGCTAATTTCAGAGAAGGAATCTCGCATTCAACCGGAAGAGTTGCTTCCAGACCGTACACCAATTGAAATGGTGTGAATCCGGTTGCACTCTTAGCAGATGCTCAGTATGCCCAGAGAGCTGAGAACAGTTGGAGATGCCAATTGGATTTGTGAATACCAACTGTTCATTGAAGCATAGTGACTAGAACCTTGTTCACTGCTTCAACCTGACCATTCGCTTGAGGGTAATATGGTGTCGAGCTGTCGTGACGCAAGCCCAACTTTGAAGTCAGCTCCGCCATCATATAGTCCCGGAAATGAGTGTCGTGATCAGTGACGATGGCTTGAGGAACCCCGAACCGTGCAATAACATGGTTGAATATAAATTGAGCAATCGTTTTACCGTCAGCAGCTAGTGTAGGCATCGCCTCGGCCCACTTGGTGAAGTAGTCGACAGCGACAATTATATACGCATGCCCCCCGGCCAAGTGAGGGTTACACGTCATAAAATCCACGCCCCATTTCGCAAAAGGGCCGACGGTAATAACGGGATGCAAGGGTAAAGGCGGCGCGCGCATCTTGCGCTGAAATATCTGGCACGCATGACATTTACGAACTGCAGTGATACAGTCTTTGAATATGGAAGGCCAGAAATAACCTGCTCGCAGAATCTTCTGGGCAGTAGCATACCCGGACATATGTCCACCACAAGTGCCACTGTGGCAGTCATTTAGGACCTTTTCAGCCTCTTCCAAGGTCAGGCACCGTCGGAGCACCAAATCTACTCCAATGCGGTATAAGGTATCTCCTACTATACGGTAGGGTTGGGACTGATGCTGAATCCGTCGGCGAGCAGCTTTATCCAACTCAGACCGAAATGTCGAGGTCTGAAGATACACAATTATATCACCGTACCAAGGGTCACGAGTACTGATGAGGAAAAGCGTTTCATCCGGTATATGGTCTTCAGAGTGTGAGGGAACAGAGTCTGTAGGGAGAGAACATATCAGATCCGCGAAAACCAGTGATTTCGTTGACTTAGTGGGAGTGAACTCTAAGTCAAACTCCTGCAGGATAACAATCCATTTGGAGTACTTGCCCCCTAGTAATTGTCTAGAGAGAATATACGTCATAGGGTTGCAGTCTGAAACCACTGTTATCGTATGCAAAAGGATGTAATGGCGAAAACGCTGCACAGCGTGTACTGCTGCTAACGCCAACTTCTCGACATGAGCATAACGCGTTTCCGTATCGAGAAGGTTCCGTGACAGATAATAAACAACATGTTCATTACCGTCATCGTCATCCTGCACCAAGACCATGGCTATGGTGCTAAATGCGGCGGCGAGATATAAAGTGAAGTCGCGGTGGTAGTCCGGAGGACGAACCAACGGAGCATTGACAAGCAACGTCTTCAGCTTCTCAAAGGATTGCTGAGCGTTTTCGTCCCAGTGGAAGGGAACGTTCTGCTTTAATAAACGAGTGAATCCTTTGGCCACCTCGGCATAATTCGGGATAAAGCGCCGAAGAAAATTCGCTTTCCCTTGGAGACTCTGTAACTGATACAGGGAGGAGGGTGATGGGAGATTAATAATGGCCTCAACCTTTAAAGGGTCGAGGCGAATCCCGTCTTTCGAGACGATGAATCCCAAAAGACAGCCAGAGTCTATGCCGAAGACGCACTTATGAGGGTTAAGCCTAATGTTGTAGCTTCTGCAACGAAGAAAGACCTGGCGGAGATGTTCAGGATGGTCCTCTCGCTTAGCTGAATGAGCTGGCAAGTCATCCAGATAAGGCTGAACGATATGGCGAATGTCATGAAAAGCGTATGACATCGCACACTGAAAAGTAGCGCCAGCGTTCTTTAAGCCGAACGGGAGTTTTTTATACGCGAAAGTACCCCACGGACAGATGAACGTGGTCTTGTGTTGATCCTCAGGTGCAATATTGATCTGATTATATCCTGAGAAACTGTCCATTAGGGAGTAAATCTCACTTTCGGCGCAGTCATTGATGATCTGGTCTATGAACGGAGTGGGATAATTATCCTTTGGACAGGCGCGATTGAAGTCGCGATAATCAACACAGACTCTAATTGTACCCTGCTTTTTATCGACAGGGACAACGTTAGACACCCATTCTGTGAGGGGGATAGGATAAATAAAACCCGCGTTCAGAAGTTTTTCAACTTCTGCCTTGATGGCGGCGGCTTTCCGAGGATGCATGGGGCGTAAACGTTGGCGCACTGGTTTCGCACCAGGGTAGGTTGGAATCTCGTGCACCACGATACTGGGATCAATCCCCGGCATTTCCTCGTAGGACCACGCAAAAACATCTCTGAATTCCTTAAAAAGCTTAGTATAGACTTGAATCTCATCGGGAGAACAAGTCACACCCACATGAATATTCTCAACGATCCCTGGTTTAACGGAGATGTTGATCGGGACGGTTTGAGTAATGTTACCTAGGTTACCCTCCGAAAAAACCTCGTGCATCAAGATGGGCGTTTGAAGAGGAGGGGTAGGGACCTGAGTAGCATAACGCTCTAGACAATCAGTCATTGCCCCCAAGCTAGGCACAAACGAGGAGCGATGATGTCCATCGCCCCAAGGCAGCTCCTCAAGAGACATAGTTTCAATGATGGCCTCATCGGAAGGAAAAGTCTCTTTGATAGGATCAGGTGAATCGGCCTGACCAAGCCAGGGGGATTGAGAGTAGACGTCGAGAGCCATGCTCAAAGGAGCATGCTGAGGAGGTGGAGGATCATATGCGGCAACAAGTTCACAGTAGCTGATCTCTATTGGAGTCAAAGGCATCGATTCTCCAAACTCATACACCTGCTCAGGCGTAGGAATAAGCCAGGGGTCATCGGACCTGGAAATCATGTTCACTTGAGCGGTGTGCGGGGGTGGTGTGGGGAAAATACCCATGAGGACTGGGTCTTTGAAGAGACCAGGTCCCACACTGTCCGGGGGATTTGGAATCTGATCCACGTATAGCACGTTGTTCTCAGAGGTAGAGGTGAAAAACGACAACTGATCCACCGTGACAATCTTGCCCTCGTGAGGGAACTTAATAAATTGAAAGACGGTGGACGGCACGCATAGCATGGCATGGGTCTAGCTGCGGCCAAGAAGTATATTGTAGTTGAGTTTAGCGTCAACCACTTCTACTTCCATGTTGACAGTTTTCCCCTGTAATGTGATTGCTAGACTCTCGAGAACACCTAGGGGTTTAGATTCCCGACCATCAAATGCCTCAAGGGCATTGGGGGATGACGAAAGGGTTGGAGAGCCAATGGCCTTCCAGCATGCGGATGACATAACGCAAGTAGAAGCACCTTCATCTACTACGGCCCTATGGATATTCAGACTGTTAATCCTGACTTGAATGACAAGAGCGATTTGATGTGGAAGTTGGGGAGTGAAATTCTCCAGATCGAAGGTGAGAAGACTCGAGTCGGCGGGATCAATGCCACCGATAGCAGACAGTAAAGCCTTCCGTTGTGAAGGACAGCTTTGAAGAACCTCAAGTGCGGACATGGCACACGGCGCCTGTGCCAAATCCTCAACAATGCTATAATGTTGAGCAGCACGGGCGTTTGGATTATAAGAAGATCTTCGAAGAACACCCTTAGAAGGTGGCTTCACAACGGGTTCGGGAGTCGGCTTCTCGATTTCCAACGAACCGGAGGCAGGTGGGGGAGGCGGCCCATCCGCAACTGCCTTCCCCGGTGCCTGCCGCGACTCATTGTAATCCTTCGACCGCGTAGCGACAGAGATATGTGCAACACTCTTCACCATGAAAACTTGAGACCCAAACGGCACAGATGGTGACGGCTGTTCGACCATCTGGGTCTGCTGAGATGGGAATGGCTCTTTTAAAACTGCCGGAGATCCTTTTGAGCCCTTGAGAAGCTGACTAATTTCGGACCGTCGTGGACAATCCTTAGTATAATGGTCCTCTTCACAAATGAGGCAAGGATATTTCGGTTTACGCTGAGAGCCATCCTCAGTGCGAGATTTAGATTCTGGCCTCGGGGCATCAGATTTTGATTTGCCTTTGCCCTTCTTCTTCCCCTTGGAGGATTTCTCCGTAGGATTTTCCTGAACGGCATTCACCTCCGTGGTTTTGCCAGAATCGGATGAGGCGGGATTAGCAGAAGGATTGTTGGAAGAATTAGACTTCTGCTTCCCATTCGAAGATTTCTTCGAATTCTGAGAGACAGAACCAATGACACCATCCACCGCAGGGGTAGGCAGAGCCTTAGAGGTTCCGGGCCGTGGAGCATCAGTCAAGATATCGTAAAGCGTGCCAGAATGAGAAACACAAGGTCCAGATATTGGGCACGCGCAATGGCTTGCTCCTCCGTCACACACGCTCCCATCGCAATATCCTGAGCGATTTTATTCACGAAGGAGGTGGTGAACCAGTGAGTCAGTATCTGATCAGGTATGTGAAACTTGATCAGTCTACGACGGCGCCGCCACTCATGAATGTGATCTGAGATGTGAGTGGCTTTGTCTTGCTTCAGAGAAGTCAAGAGGTGCGTCTCAGCTTCATAACGAACCGGTAACTGAAAATGCGTGAGGAAAGCCATGGCTAAAGAATTGAAATCTTGGAAAATGCCACGGGGCAGCTTTATGTACCACTTAGTAGAAGCTCCAGTTAAAGTACACTGGAAGAGGCACAAACGGATTGAATCATCGACCCAAGAGTTAGACGAACACCAAAGATGATACGTCATCACATGCGCCTGGGGGTCCTCTCCAGCTTTTCCCTCAAACTTGGGACAATCACCAGGTATCTTGGTTGGAACCGGAGGCCAATACGGATTATGTAAAATCGGATCATTGGTCAACTTTGAAACATCCGGCAGTTCCAAGGTAGCCAGGAACGGCAACGGTGGATTAACCATCATGCCAGGCCCAGGATGAGGTCCGGCACCCATACTCCACAATGGTTGCGAATAGCCTTGCCCCCACGGATTCTGTCCCGCAGGATTCTGACCGTAGGGGGCGTAGGTCGTATAACCAGACTGATTTGGATGCTGGTAACCAGAGTGTGGGGCTTGATAACCAGGGTACGAACCCTGATTATGTGTCGGCCCTATATAAGCAGCATTTGGATTTGGCTGCTGAGTGTAGGTGTAACCGGGTGGAGGAGGATAATACTGAGAGCCTCTGGGGTGGTTATAGTTCGGTTGAGACTGACCATGAGGATAATAACCACCCTGACGATAAGTAGGCTGCTGAAAAGTGGAACCCTGTGGAGCCTGATATGTGGGGCGCAGCTGTTGATTTGGCTGTGGCATTGAATGAACCGGCTGCTGTGCAGGGTTGATGGAATGAGCGGGCTGCCCTGAATGAACAGGTTGACCCGACTGAGAGGGCTGACCTGAGTGACCAGGTTGACCCGAATAGACAGGTTGTGCCGGTTGCATAGGCTGACCTGGCTGTATAGGAGCCCCAGGTTGTACCGGATGGGCCGGTTGGCCTGGAGGCGGAACACCGGGTTGCACCGGATGTGCCGGTTGACCTGGTGGAGGAATAGGGCCAGGTGGTTGCTGGAAACCGGTTTGACCTGAAGCAGAACCATAGGATGGTCCTGGCTGATATGCAACGTTAGACACAACAGGATACTGCGGTTACATTGGTGGAGAAGGCTGGATTTTCCCCCCAGGACCATAGGCCGGTCCCGGTTGGTACCCCGGCTGAGGCTGGACAGGTTGACCGGAAGGGCTGTAATATTGTCCTTGTGAACTGTACGATGGCCCTTGCTGGCCCGCAAGATAGCCCTGGATGGGCTGCCCCTGTGGGTCATAAGGATAACCAGGTTGGCTCGCAGGTTGGCCTTGGAAAGGTTGCCCTTGCGGGTTATAAGCCTGGTGATGAGGTAAACCTTGCGCATGGAGAAAAGCCTCAGGAGCGGGGAGACGTAAAATGTCCCCGTGCTCGTCATACTGACCTGGAAAAGCATACACGGGAGTACCATCCTGTGCATAATGCGAAAAATAAGATCAGTAGGGATCTTGGGAGGATGGTCCAACCTCGGGGTTCGGCTGTTGCAAAGACAACCGATACTCCTCCGGAGAGATGTTCTCCGGTGTGGAAGTGGCTAGATAGACATCTTCTGGAGTTGGCATAGCCCTGGCAGAAGGTGCTGTGACAACAGGAGAAGAGGCGACCACACAAACAGTGGGCCGAACGGGTACAAAAGTCACGGGCGTCGAAGGAGACACCCTGGGTGTAGGAGCAGCTGGCCTCGAAGAAGGAGCTGAGACTCCCATAGAGGCTGCGGCAGAAATAATCTGACCCAAAGACCTGTATCCCGGCGGTAAAGAGGGACTGGCTGTGGACATCTCAGCCAGTTCAGAGTTGTCTCCCAGAAACAATCTTCGAGGGAAGAGCTGATAGTCTTCACCAGACGTTGGAATTTTCTCACCAGAATCACTCATGGTTGATCCTGCCGTTAAATCTCGCAAGAGACGGCGAGGACTAGGAGGAAATACAGCAGCAACAAAAGGCGAACCCGATGTGAGAGAGAGGAAATCAACTCCTAATCTCAATTCAGACACAGGGTCCGAAAAAGGCCAATTGAACTCAACTGGTCCTCCAAAGGGTTGCTCAGCAAGAACCGGTCCCCCGTCAGGAAAATCGGAAACAAAAGGCTGCTGCGGTTCAGCAGAGGATTGGGAAACCTCTGACGAATCGTCCGTGTAAGGACTACCAGTAGACGAAACCGAGGGTTCCGCCACTGTGGCAAACAACAAGAGAAGAAAACAAGCACACACATGGGCTGAAAAAGCGTCAAGACACACGATCAAACGGTCAACAAGAAATGACTAAGAGGGCGTGTAATCATGGGTGATTAATTTTTTACCACATTGAAAAATAAGAAACTCTACCGTTTCATGTTTTAAGAGTCGAGAAACGATAGAAAGATGACTCTATCTCTTTCAGATTTGACACAAGCGTGAAAGGACAAGCGCTTGACGGTCTTTTCAAATTTAGGGAGTCAGAAAAGACCAAATGACTGCTCAGGAATACTAGGCACAAAGGGTGTACCAAATAATCGTGAACTGCAATATACACCTTGGTTTCAATAATGAAACAGAAATCGACCAAGGACTTTCCGTACGCGCAGGAAATCTCCCCGAATGCTGTGTTCGGTGTATCACGGGTATAGGGCGGCAGACTCGGCTTCCTATGGATAAAGGATTGAAAACCTAGAGGGGTCTCCCTTTATATACGCGACGGTACGGGGAGCACAAGTCCGTGCTAGCGATGTCTAAAGCCAAAAGGCGAACGACAGCTGCTAGGTTTAAAGACGCCGGAACACGTCTCTAGCCTAGACCTTCTAAATGTGTTTCGTTAGATTTCAATGCTGCCTTAGGTTAATTGAATAAATTTTATGGTTGATCTTCAATTAGGTTTCAGTTTTCATGCCCTATCGTATGTAATGTCTCAAAAGACTCCTAAATGCAAAGCTACATGCCACAGTACACCATTTTGTTCGATGAAAACTAGCTACAGAAGAGTTGAGAGCTTTTATGCAAACAAAATGATCGGAAGACAAAACAATGATATCTCTAATGCAACTAATGAAATTGAAAACTTTTCATTCAAGTCACTAATCACTAGTAAAATTGAAAAGATTGCAATTTTCACTAATCAACCAAAAAGCAAAAGAGATTTTTTTTTTTTTAATTTTCAATGTTTGATGGCTAAATGCACTTAAACAAACTGAAAACAAACGGAGCAACTCGAGAAACGAAATTGAGAGAGCAAAACAAACCAATTTCACTCAATGACACAACAATCAAATCTCAAATCGTCCAAAGTCTCTCAAAACCAAGAAGAAGACTCAAAGGCTCCAATGGACCGTGTGATCTGGGTCCAAAGCAAGACCAAATGAAATTTGAATGAAAAAACGAGCAATCACCCAAAAATCGCAACAAAATAGTGAACAACTACTAAAAGAATGCAGAGGAGCAATCAAAGAGTTGACTGGATAGACGAAACACCAAAACTCCCAAGGAGGGCTCGATACACCAATCCACTAGATGCCCTAGGGCTTAAAACGTGAAATCGATGGAGAAAAGCAAACAACCAAAGGACGGAGGCAATTTCTCAGTCAAACAGGGCTCCAACACACTCGGGTAGTCGAAAAATCAAGAAGAAAAACACTGATCAGACCCAGAGAGCTCAAAACTGAGCAAACTCAAATACCCTACAGGAGTGGCGCGACTGTAAGCTGCAAGTGGCGCCAGCAGGCAATTGGCGCGGGCTAAACAAAAGCAACATGCGCCAATTGGCGCGACTGTCGAGCTAAAAAGCGCGCCAGTCGAGTTTCCCAGCCAAAAAATAAAAAGAACTAAACCAGGAGCAGATCAATGTAAACTAAGCGAACCAAGAAACAAAAAACAGAAAAAGAACCCAACCCAAAAGGCTAACCAAGCAAGGAAAATCATAAAACAATCAAACGAGACAACCCAAACGAGACAGTGAAAACTAGACGATCCCCAGTGGAGTCGCCAAATTGTTGAGGAGGTAAATCCCCTCTGCGGACAGCGGCAATCCCTACTAGCCCAGTAGGGGTCTAGCAACAATCAAAAATGTTACAGTGCAAGTTCCTAGTTACGGATAAAAGACCAAAGATGGAAGCCTACCTGGAATCCAATGCTATGATCCGTAGAAGAGAGTGTTCCCGTTCCTCAGCCTCAGCAGATCACAATCCCTCCACGATCTCCGCGGATGGACACCTGCACACGCAAGAAACAACCCGAATACAAGCCTAGAATCCAGAATACGTAACTATATATCAGTCAGAAAGGATATAACTCATATTAACATAATTGAAAATAGAGTGGAACCATAACCATAATCATTCATTAAATAACAATCGAAAGAGAGTACAACCAATGTTCTGACGCCGTGATCTCCTTCGGACGGGTCCCCAGTCATTCACGCCTCGCAAAGTTCGCCAGGGAAAGGGCAAACCTCTCGTGAGTCTCTCGACGATAGTATCCTTACTTGAGTCGGCCTTTTGGGAAGAAAGAGGGCTCTTACAGCACAAAGGCTCTTGGGAATTTGGGAGATTCAAAGCTTAGGCACTTCAAGACTAGCTTGCCATGGCAATCAGCAAGTTTTTATAGATGGGGAAGGAGGGAGTTGGGATCCCTATTATTGTGGGATTGGCCCTATCATGAAGGAAGGTTCCATGAAAGGTGGCAAACAACTTCCCTTCCATAGAACTCCCGTAGCCAAACCTCCAACTCAAGATAGGCAATGGTTTCTGAGTTGGTTAAAACACAACTTCCGCAATCTTTATTTAAAAAACACTCCTTAAATTGGCTGGCGCGACTTCTGCTCTGGGATAGAGCGCCAGTTGGCGCGGCCTATTTGTAGGATTTTCCCCATTGGCGCGAGTGATGAACTGGCTTCCCGCGCCAATGCAAAAGGAGATGTTTTCATGGATTTTTGCAAGGAGATGTCTTTATGGCAAATGAAGCTCATGCTTAGAGGGATGCAATGATGATGGTTTCAAGGCATGACATTGCTCACAGGTCACATAATGGGTCCTCCATTGTGCGAGACGGGGAATGGTAGGGACGGTGACAAATTACTGTGTAACAAGCGGAAATAAGGCTTCATTTCATTAATATCAAATCACATAAATATGCTTACAAACATGATGGAAATAAAATAGCTAGGGTGCTGATAGCGAATCTCTGAGAAGAGATGTGGCGACTACAAACCTCTGAACTGTGTTCCAATGAGGCTCGAGGGCCTATTTATTATGGAGAAACAATGGAGAACTCTAAACGTCCAAAAACCTAACCCTAGGAGATGAAGCGCAAAAACTATGAGCCCCGTTTGGGTAAATTGGCGTTTCAACTTCCCGGGGACGTAACTTCGACATACTATCTTTGTTTGGGGCTTTAAAACGGCTCCAGAAGTTCAGGACCCGAAAAAACTGCTAAAAATAGTAATTTGTGAAAAAAACTGAAAGAGACAATGGTGGGGCCCCAAGTGGAATAGGCGGGTGGCCACCAATATCCACCTAGATCATTCCTCCACCCTTAGGAAGAAATGGTCCCCATTGTGTTGAGTTCCTCCATGAGATGAGGAAAATTCTGTTGAACTTGGTCCCTGGTGAACCACTTGCCTTGGTGCAGGAGTTGGCCAGCTTTGACAACCCGATACAGTTGGATCTTTTGTTGGTGAGTGTTCTTGATTTGCATGTCCATGATACAGTCTGTGGTGGCCTGTTCCATGCAGTTTGGGTTTAACTCTTTTGGTGTGAGTTCTTCTGCAATGTCAGAGGTGTCCAATAGAGCTGGGAAGTAGGGACGAAGGCAGTCTACATTGAATACTGGGTGCAGACCAAGGAATGGTGGAATACTGAGCTCGAAGGAATTATTCCCTACAGCCTTGGTGATGGTGTAAGACCCATATCGGAGTGGGCGAATCTTGCGGTGGGGTCCAGTGAAGTGCTCCTTCTGCAAATGTAGCCACACTTTTTCGCCCACCTGGAAGTTGTGTGGCACCCGATGTTGATCATGTCATTGCTTGTACATAGCATTGGCTCTGTCCAATATGTCATGAACCTATTGGCAGATGTGTTGAATGTGCTCGATGAATTTGTTTGCTTTGTCAGCTTCAGACTAGACATGAGCCGAATCGACCGGAGTAGCTGCCAATGGCATAGCTACGTCAATGGGACATAGTGGCTGGAATCTCAAGCCCACCTGAAAGGGGTTGTGGCCAGTTGATCTGTGGAGAGCCTGATTATAACTGTGTTGTACATAGGGAAGGCTCTCATCCCATGTGTGTGGATGCTTTGAATTGCACATGCGCAGAATGTGTATAATCATCCTGTTGACGACCTCTGTCTGGCCATCAGTTTGGGGATGGAAAGATGTGGACTTGGTGAGCTTGGTGTCCAACATTGACCAGAGGCTGGACCAAAATGTGTTGAGGAACCTACTATCGCGATCTGATATGATAGACTTTGGGATCCCAAAATGCACCCACACTCGTTCAAAGAAGAGTTTAGCAGTGGCTTCTATTGTGATATTCTTCTTGCAGGCTGCCATAATGGCCATCTTTGAGAATCTGTTGACGACCACGAAAACACAGTCGTTTCCATGCTTAGTAGAAGGAAGGCCTAACATGTAATCCATGGAGATGGATTCCCAAGGTCGAGTAGGGGTAGGTAGCAGAGTATAGAGCCCTTGCTTCTTGATGGTTGGTTTGGCAATGACACAAGCAGTGCAAGATCTGATGTACTTCTTGACATCCTATTGAAGGTTTTCCCAATAGAAATATCTATGCAGTACTACCACTGTTTTCTCGACCCTAAAATGCCCAGCAACTCGACTGTAGTGCGCTTCCCATATCATCTTGGCACGCTCGCTTGAAGGAACATAAAGGTGTCCCAAGTGACATAATAGTGCATCTTGGAGGTGAAAATTTGGAACTTGCATACCCCCCAAGAGTGCCTTGTATGTGTAGCTAAATTCTGGATCGCTCTTGTAGAAAAGTGGCCAATTAGAAGTCTCATGCCCACAAGAGTTGAGAACGGTGGTTATGGCCACGATCGGTGGTCGGCTAAGGTAGTCTGCAACATTATTGGTGCTAACCTTCTTATACTTGATGTTCAAATGAAATTGTTGCAGATATGTGGACCACTTCTAATGACAATCGTTCTGCAACTTCCCTTGTGTTTGTATGAATTGCAGGGGTCGGTGGTCTGTGTGGATGATTGTCTCCTTCCCCAAAATGTAATGCTTCCATTGTCGACAAGCCTGCACAATGGAATACATTTCTTTTTCATAAGTGGGATACTTTCGAAATGTGTCGGACAATGTCTCGCTGTGATATGCCACTGGATGCCCCTGTTGAGTAAGAACTGCCCCAATAGCATAGTCAGAGGCATCTGTCTCAATCTCAAATGGTTGTTGCAAGTTTGGTAATGTGAACACTGGGGCAGAACAGAGGCGATGTTTCAATTCTACGAACGCCTTCTGTTGAGATTTCGACCAACATAATTTTGCTTTCGCTCCTCCCTCGGTGACTTGACTCAAGGGCCAAGTGATATGAGAGAATCCCAACACGAACTTGCGGTAGAAATTAGCAAGACCTAGAAATTTGCGAAGCTCTGTTAGGGTGGTTGGGGCTGGCCAATCCCGGATGAATTGGATCTTGGCTGGATCCACATGCACCCCCCTTTCATCAATAATGTATCCAGATATTGAACCTGGGTCATGCCAAAAGTGCACTTCTCTAAATTGGCACACAACTTGTGTTGCCGCAGTGTTTGGAGGACTTCTCGGATGTGGTGGAGGTGCTCTTCCCAAGTCTAGCTGAAGATCACAATTTCATCCAAGTATACCACTACAAATGAGTTGGTGAATGGACAAAAGATGTCATCCATCAACCTCATGAAGGTTGCGGGAGCATTTGTCAATCCGAAAGGCATGACGAGCCATTCGAAGAGGCCCTCCTTAGCTTTGAAGGTAGTCTTCCACACATCAGAGGGTTCAATTGGTACCTGGTGATACCCAGACTTCAAGTCGATCTTGCTAAAATATTTTTCCCCTTTGAGTTGGTCCAGAAGGTCATCAATTCGTGGGATCGGGTACTTATTCCGGACAATGATCTTGTTCAGCGCCCGATAATCAATACAGATTCTCCCAAGTCTCATCCTTCTTCTGTACCAACACGATCGGGCTCCCACAGGGCAATGAACTTGGCTGGATGTGACCTTTCTGCAACAACTCCTGAATCTGCCTCTTGATTTCATCATTCTCCAAAACAGAGCACCTATAGATCGGTCCATTGGGTAGCGGCACACTTGGGGTCAGGTCAATGGGGTGCTTGACCTGACAGTGTAGAGGCACCCCTGTGGATGAGGTGAATATGTCCCCGTACTCCTCCACAACCTTGTCCATTTATTGTTGTCGTGCAGAGGAGCCATATCTGGAGTTCGTGGCCACAATCTTCTTCTTGCCCTGGGGGCGGATCATCAGGAAAACAAATTTCTTGGTTTGGGAAATGAGCTTACTGCATTGTTTTGCAGTAACCAAAGAGATAGTGAGAGGCGGTGGTACCTCTGGTATCTTGTACAATTTATTTCCCAAAGTAACAATAACAGTGCTAGGTCGGGACTCATACACAGAATGTCGCTTCCACAAGTATGGTTGGCCTAATAATACATCAGAAACATCAATAGGAGCAATGTCACACAATACCTCATCCGTGAAGGGCTTGATGCTATAGGGAAGGTGGCACTGCTGGCTGACGTGGAGATCCTGTCCTTGGTGAAGCCACCCGATGGTGTATGGTTATGGGTGCGTTGTGGTCGGCAAGCCCAACCACTTCATGAAATCTGCTGAAATAAGATTCTTTTGGCTCCCATTATCGACAATGAACCGTAGCGGGGAACCCTTTACCCACATCTGGGAGTGGAAGAGATGCTCTGCCTCCTCTGGATCTTCTGGTTCCTCCTTTTGGATCTTCATAGTGGAAACAGTGGTGTTGGGCTCTGCATCAATAATCTACTTCCCTTTGTCATTCACCTTGTCAGGTTCTGATTCAAAGTCGGAGCATGCATCTGATTCAGAAGCCCTCATCTCGGCCACCAGCAACTGCTTGGCCCGACACTCACTTGTGTTGTGAGTGGAGCTCTTATGGAACTCACACCACTTTCATGTGTCCTTCTTTGGCTTCGTGGTGTTGTTCTTTGCTTGTGTCTTTGGAAGGTTGTCTTGGGCCGCCATGCCTTGGCTTTATCCTTTGTTCTGCAGTTTGGGGGCACCTTTCCCTTGCTTTTGATTCACAGATCCGAAGTCTCACTTCTTCTGTTTGAATTTTTGCTCAATCTTGGCAGCATACCGGTATGCTGTACCAAGCGAGGAGATGTCAAGGAACTCCATTTCCTCTTGAATATATATGTGCAAACAACCACGATACTTTAGCACCAAAATTTTCTCAAAATCTTTGATACCCAACTTTGTGCGGAGGGTATGGAACAAATTCGTTAGCTCATTCACATCTTGATCCCTTTGTTGCCGCAACGTGGTCCATTGTATGTACTTGTCCTCATAGCTCCCCACGAGATAGTATTGTTACTTGATGGCATATTGGAAAGAATTCCAAGTGGGTACGGCTGAGAACAGAGAGGGTTTTGTCTTGTCATTTTTCTCACAGTAGGTTTCCCACCAGTCCTTGACATGGGGGGTAGCTTTGAGGAGTGCAAAAATAATCTTCTCCCAGTCGGAAAAGTCATGAACCGAGAAATATCCTTCTAATAGATTCAACCATCTATCTATGATATATATGCATCTATTTGACCCTCAAATATGGGAATGTCAAAGTTTATTTGTACCTTAAAGGACGTCGCGCCTCCAGAGTGGCTGCTGGATGCAGATGCGCCACTGGTGGGCAATCGTTGAAGGATCTGGGAAAAGTTATTCATCATCGCGTTCCTTTGTTTTTCGAGGGCCTCCTCGAGCAATATTTTGATAGGATCTCCTACTCCCTCATCTTTCTTTTCGTCCCCCATGGGTATCCGTCGGGGTTTGCGAGGCTGATCTTGCAAAGGTTCCACCAGATCAAGCCCTAACTCCTTATACCCCGACATCGTTGGGGACATGCAAAGAAGGATCGAGAAAAAATAGACCGCTTTGATACCATTGATCCAGATCTATGCAAGAACGCAACATAATACAGAAATAACCATAAACATAGAAATACAACGGAAATAAGGCTGCATTTCATTAATATCGAATCACAGAAATATGCTTACAAACATGATGGAAATAAAATAGCTAGGGTGCTAATAGCGAATATCTGAGAAGAGATGTGGTGACTACAAACCTCTGAATTGTGTTCCAATGAGGTTCGAGGGCCTATTTATTATGGAGAAACAATGGAGAACTCTAAACGTCCAAACACCTAACCTTAGGACATGAAGCGCCAAAACTATGGGCCCTGTTTGGGTAAATTGGTGTTTCAACTTCCCGGGGAGGTAACTTCGACATACTATCTCCGTTTGGGGCTTCAAAACGGCTTCGGAAGTTCAGGACCCGAAAAAATGCTAAAAATAGTAAGTTGTGAAAAAAACTAAAAGAGACAATAGTGGGGCCCCAAGTGGAATAGGCGGGTGGCCACCAATATCCACTTGGATCATGCTCACATTCAATCTAATTTTAAAAATATTTGTCACACTACCAACTTTCTTAACCTTTTAACTCAACAAAACTATAGTGATATCGGAATGCTTCTCTCACTTCTTTTCGAGTATAAAAATAATTTTAATTAATCTATTACATTCTTAAAATCTAATAAAACATATAAATTAATTAATGTAAAAAACAAAATCACAATGAAACACCAATTTAAAAATAAATATAAAAATGAAGAAAACACAAATTTAAGAAAAAAATTATCCTCCATGGTGGAAACGATGTAAAAGTGAGAGAGGGTGTGACTCATTATAATTATCGTCCAGCATTATTAACGTCAAATGATATGAAATGTACATTGTACCGAAAATGTGAAGTTTGAATGGTTGAAAAGTGACAATGTGCGGCAAGGGAGGTTGAAGCCCCTCCTTTACCCACACGAGGCGAGGGTTGAAGCATGTGACATGAGTATATGAATTATTATTGCTCTTCATTTCTTTGACCATCTTTATCTTTATCTTTTGGCGATGATTGCAATTCAAAGTTTGACGCTCCCCACTTAACCCTTTCTTTTTTTCAAGTTGTCCCCACAACCTAACCTTAATCATTGCCGCCTCTTACTCCCCACTATTAAACCTTTGACCTCACGGACACTCAGGTAACATCTTTCTAATTTTCTCTATCATCTCATTTATGTGATTATGACTTTGGTACTCCCTTTCTATCTTTTCCCTTATTTTTCATCTCACATGATTCCACACATAATATAATATTTACTTATCCATAATTCCAACCTTTGAAATCATTTCAATTTCTGATGTCATCGTAACTTTAACTTTCTTAAGTCCTCATTCACAGATTCATGGTTCTGGTTCGTGAGGCCCACGCCAAGATGCGATGCGATGCACCTCTTTTTCTCTCTCCACTGATACCATCACGTGACAATTATCTTTCTTTGTTTCTCATTACGCCTCTTTTTAACATCTCATCACCCTAATCTTGCAATTCATTAGATTCCCCTTCCCCTCTCCCTTGTACCCACGTCCTTGGAAAACTTTAAATATTCACACTCAATGTGTAAAGATCATTGTACATATACTGCAAAGTCGCAAAAGTATGGTTAACCAAAGATTTGTAACTTAAAAAGCGGCCACGTGGTTCAAACACCGCTATCATCAACGCAAAGATCAAAGTTTTTTTATTTTACATTAAACATTGTTGTTTTAATAGTTGTAATTTTGAAGGTGTTAATATATACTAACACAACCATATAAGCAAATGTGGTTGATATTTGTTTAACAAAAACTCTTTCTTATTTATTAAGATGAAACTCTCAATTTTTTTGGTTTATTATTATTATTGAAACTTCATATCTAAGATTGAGTACAATAAATACTAATATGATCTTCAATCACGATCAATAGTTGCAAATGCAAAAAATAACACGATATTCAAAAATAATAATAATATTAATTTGAATAATCTCATTCAACCTTGAAACTTTTATAAATATTATCAAATTTTATCTAAAAACATAGAATAATTAAATTAAGAGGTAATAATCACCCGTCGAAATATATGACTATGAAATTATGAGTATATCGGTCTGGAAAGGTAACTAAAACTAATACATCACATCAAAGTATATGACAACGAACATGTTTAGAGAACTCTACAAATCTCTTCAACTGAAATTTTTCTCAGAAAAATGCTCGTGGCCCCAAGCGATCTATTTTTTTAATTGTTTTTTTATCAACTTCCAGCCGACATCGCAAATCATCCAACGTCATTATTATTATTATTATTATTATTATTATTATTTTTATTTTTATTTTTATTTTTTATTTTTTTTTCTCAGTGAAGAAAAAATTAACGAAAAGAGGACATCTTTGACCATACTTTTGGCTCTTTATCAAGGGCACGCTGTTGTGAAGTTAATGGTCATACAACCTGTCACATCAATACTAGCGTGAGAAGTGGAGTAAATGATGTTTTGTTTACCACTTTGCGTGACCCTAGTAAGTAGTTGGACAATGAGTGGAGAATAATTAGAAGGGTAGCAAGTGGAAGAATCATAAGTGTAGTAAGTAGAGTAATCGGCGAATTGAAAAATTGGCACGCTACTCTTTCTGTTTATTTTTTATCAACTTCCAACCGACATCGCAGGCCATCCAACGCCATCCAAATATGTACAGTGAATGACGACGAATCTGTACATTATCCAAAGGAAGAACTCCACAATAAAACGTCTTTGACGTAATTATATTTTTGTTCATGAGGTAGATTAATTGTGCCAAGATGCGCTCTACAATTCAGTATGGTAGGATGTTCTAAAAGGTTATGTAAGGCGTTATGTAATGTAATGTTTTGTTGACTAGGTCAACATTAGATTAAAAAATAATAATTATATATAAGTTTGAGTTGGTCATTTGATGGGTTTAATGATGGTGATTTACAAGCCCATGGTATTTGTAATGATTTAAAGCCTATTTAAAGACTTGAAGAAATCCATTATGGAATGCAAGAGTGCTAGGCTAGATCCATCTTAACTTTGGACTTGATCACTCCCGGTGCTTGGCAAATCCAAATTTAAGATGGATCTAGGTTGGTTATAAGATATCAAACATAGTGTATTGTATTAACTTACTCTATTTTTTCTATGTTTTGATTTTTATGTTGGAATTTGATAATAATTTTTTTTTTATAAATTTGTGGTTTAATGTTATTTAAAATACATTTTTGAATGCATAAATGGATTCAATGTCTTAAATTTTTTATGGAGCAAGTTTTCACAACTCAACTAGTGATTCCAACAAAACCCTATTAAATTTCAGACAAATTTGACTTGAAAATATACTCCAAAAAAACAAATTGTAAAAAATTTAGATTACAACTAGTGTATATGATTTGTTTTTATTTTAATTATTTAAGCATAAAATTGCATAAATACACATTCAATCAAATAATTGATTATTATGTTAGTAGGAAGATTACTATGAGTAACACACCTCACTTGAATAAGTACTATGGTATGTTGAGAGATATATATGATTGTTGATTAAAGTTCATAATCAATGTGGGATTGAACACAATAATATAGGATATTTTAAAGTGACAAAAGCGATTCCAAGATGCTAAAAATGACATATAGAATACTTTTAAATTTGATTTTATCTTAGACTTTTTGTTTCATTGCCAATTATCTAGCTAAATTAGAAAGATATGTGAATCTTGTTCACTTTAAAATAAATCTTTAGCATTTGATCTTGTCTATAGTGCAACTTATAAGTTATGATCAAAACAAAAATCCGTTACTTATTATATTCACTTTTCCTTGACTTCCACAAGGAGATTATATAACCTATAAACTATCATAAGGCGACATAAGTTAAGCATCTTACATTGTTATTATGTTTGTGGTTATTATTTCTATTAATATTAATAGACATGAATGTTATTCCAAGAGACTACAAGACATACATCACTTACTATTATTTATTATTTCTATTATTATTAACACGCACGAATGTTATTCCTAAAGATTATAAAACACACATCCTTGGCAATGATTACTCATGATGTTGTTATTTTCACATGCATGTGCTACTATGTCACACAATAGCCATTGCTTAATTGTTTCAATTCATGTTAATTTTATTCTTCTTATTATTCACATGCGCACGCATACACAATTCTAATACACCTCAAATATATTATTATGGTTCTTCATGCCATTATTATTCCCATTACTATCTAGATATGCACACACGTTATAGGTTGTGTTTCTCATATTTCTTAACAAGTTATTTGTTAAGATTAGTTTAATATACATATATGTGTATATGCACACACTAGGGAGTTGAAAACTTATTTTTTTATCGACAATAAATCCATAAATAAGCCCAACCAACCCTCACACACTTTTTGTTGATACCTTGTCAATGCCATGTAGTACACCCAAAGATTACATCAGTAATATCCAATGTAGTCAATAACTACATGTTGCAAACCCCATGTAAAGGAGGATAATCATGCGAGGACTTGAATGTTGGTCATTGTCATAGTAATTGCTCCAAGTTAATGCTAGACAACACACCGACAAATTATTATTTGGAGAGATAATTTCACTCACCCTCCTGCACTTAAAACCATTTAAAATGCATGTAGTCTAACTAATAAACAAAACGACTATTTTTTCTGGCACTTTTTCTGGCCAATTTTGCCCAAAATCCAATAGAAATTTTTAAGAATCATAAGATTAAGTTATTTAATCTACAAAGTTCAAATGTCTCAGAATTTTTTTTTAAATGTTGAATCCATTTATACATTTTATACATTCAAAAATAAATTTTAAATAACAAGAAATCACAATATTACTCAAAAATTATATTACCAAATTAAAAAAAAATTAAACAAACATTTCATTTATTTATTAAATCACTCATTTAAAATAACAACATTTATAATAAACTAACACACTATTTATTACTTAAGTGTATACTAGAACATAGTAACCTAATTTATATTTTCATATCTCTTTCTTCTCATTTTTATGCCCTCCTTTCTCAAACTATCCTTACTATTTTAACTTTTATAATATATTAAATTATTTTAAATAATCATAACTTTCTTTTCACATTTATAAAGTAAGTTTAAACGTTTATAATTACACCGAAGGTGTTCTTTTATGGGATTGACTAGGAAACACTGTTCATTTCAGCCAATCCTTGTGCTCCACATCTGCTCAAGATTCACCCTTCTGCCCTGTCAAAATTTGACACTTGGCAGCCATCCTACCGTGCTGCTATCAGCTCCTTCACTTGCCCGTGCTGCTGTGCTACTGTCCAATCATTCGCTCGCCTCCCAGGAATTGGACGACACCGGCGCCCACGCCTTCGGTGTCCTTTTGCTTTTTTTTTCACATTTATAAAGTAAGTTTAAACATTTATAATTATAATATTAAATAAAAATTTAATTAATGCTAATTCATGCTTTTCAATACTCCTCTTCTAAAAGTTAGTTATGACAACAATGCGTGGTTGTTGCCTCACTCTTCTTTATTTGGATTCCCACAATGTTAGTTTCTATCTCACTTTTTGACGTACTCCATAACGCCACTTTCTTTCGTGCTTCACTCACTCACTCATTCATTGATGTAGTTTGGGTTGGGCCCATTATCTACCTTAAACATCCATTTTGGTATCGTAATAACCCTACTCATTTGAGTGATGCCATGATGAAAGCCCCACCTCCCCACGCTTCCTCCTTCATTAAATACTTGGAAACTATTACGGGTTTGGTTTGGTTTGCCTACTCACCTCTCATGGATGATGGGGTGTTGTGTTGTGCACATGAGGCCCCTCGTGCTCTATTGCCCATCATCATCCATTCCAAATGCTAATGCCACCTCACCTCACCTCAACACATATTTCATCATGACCTTCTCGCCCATCATCATGCCATTTCATTCCATTCGAAATGCTAATGCTCTTCGATTCAAAACATCTCATCATCACCTTCTACTTTTCAACTTCATTTTCTTTAATACGATTAAAATACAATAATTTATTATTTATTATATTTCTAAATATGTTATTTCTAAATTTTAAATTTTAATTCAAAAATATATTTTATATTAAAATATATACTAATGTACCAGAGCACTTATTTCATTTTAATATTAAAATTATATATATATATATATATATATATATATATATAAGCAATTCTTAACAACAAATATATTAAATCTCCTGGATGCGGGTGACAGCAGAAGGACGCATGACAACTGTCTCTCCCACGTTCAAGAGGACGAAGATTTGTAGCACAGGTCCTCACCCGATGTGGAAGCTCACTCTAGCAATCATCCACACGAGATGATAGAGATAAGGCATAATGAAGACACGCTTGGACAACATCACCCCCTCCAAGGTACCTCTCTGCCGCAATCATTCTTAATGATTACCTATAACTCATTGCACGTGCCTTCTCAGGAAAACCGTTACAACACGTAGTTGCGTGCGAGGCACAATCATGCTCATCCTCTTCACATGTGCCACAAACCTATTAAAGGGAAGGCCATTCAACACAAAAAGACACACAGTCTACTCCTTCAGGTTTGTCTGTTGTTACAGTTCTTGCCCTTCTACATTCATAGTCTGCTGCGCAGCCTCCCCATAGTGTTATGTTGTGCAGAATTCCCCGAGCTATGCTCCTCCCTGACTGCGCACCTCAACCCAACACCATCTATCTAGCCAGTTTCATAAGCCTGGGTGCTCCCTTTATCCCGCGTCCCTTGCCGTGCATTCCCCTTGCTTCACACCTCTGTTGCTTCAGTTGACTATGGCACCTAGGCTGCGACAAAGAGCTATCTAAGGAGGCCAGAGAGGAGCACTCCCTGGTCGATACCACCGGGGGCTAGATAATCGCCTGGAATCTGTTGAAGGCTCCTCCTCGGGCAACCACACCAGAGAGGCTCCCCATAGCCCCAAACTTGATCAGGAGGAGGAGGCCCCCTCGCAGGTTATGCAGAGAGGCAGAAGTGGACCATGGAAGTCCACCATTGCGCACTAGGAGCACCCCTTGCCTCGCAAGACTGAGCCTCTTCCGGCCGAGGAAGATGAGGGGGAGGATACAGATGTTTGGATAATGGATTCAGAAGGTACCTGGATGCACGTCTCAGATCCAGAATACCCAGTGACTCCCATCCTTTACGCACCAGTCTCCAAGCCTCCGCGTCTACCCACTGCTGCAGAGGAAGCTGCCGTGCAGGTGTACGCTTGTCCCATAGTGGAAGAAGATCTAGACAACGATGATGAAGCCGAAGACTAATGACTGCACAACAACTCAGTTCTTTCTTGTTTTTTGTCATGCTTGCTATTACCACATAATTTCTATTTTCACTAGTGCTACAACATATTTTGTAATTTTATGTTTTACGTACTTTCCGGGATGGTTTCCTCCACAAAGGCAGCCCCTTATCTGCGCAACAAAGGCTGGGATTGGTTAAGTGGAACTTACCAACCCAGCCTGTAGCATATGTACTGTTTCTCCTTTTGAATTAATATAGATTAACCTAATTTACCAAAAAAAAAACAAATATATTAAATCAAATCAGTTTTACAAAATAACCATACAATATTCTCTCATTAATAACACACAATAAAATAGTAACTTTTTAATAATATATAAAAAATATTATAAAATACTTATACATTATTCTCAAATATATATACATTGTTCTCTTAGTGATGATATATTATAGAATACAGTTATTATGAATAATTTTTTAGTTATACATTGTTCTCTTAGTGATGATATATTATAGAATATAGTTATTATGAATAATTTTTTAGTTTTGATTGAATATTTGTTTTGAGTCAACTTAAAATTTGACATTTTATATAAGAGTCTCATATTTAGTCAGGAAGATGATGATACTTATCAAAATTAAGATAATTTATATGTCAAATTTCAAATAGACACATGAATCTCTATTGTTCTAACACACGAGACCTTATTGTTTATGAAATAATGAACTTCCTCTACACAATGAAATGATTGCTTAGTTCACAAAAAATGTACATATCCTACTCCCTTTTAAATTTAAATATAAACAAATTAGAGTAAGTATTAGAGAGTCTATGAAATAATAAATCCTCTCAAGTAATGAATTGATTGATTAGTTCACAAAAATGTACATATCCTACTCCCTTTTAGATTTGAATCTATACAAACAAATTAGAGTAGGTATTGAATACAAATCTCACTATGGGTGATAATCGCATATATATATGCTTAGTTCCATTTCGAGAATTGTTCATATACTATAAAGTCTTACATACTTTAATTCTTCGTGGTCATTCACTCCTTGAAAGAATATGTATTAAGCAAGGTCTTTTGAAAAGACACAAGTCCAACCCATATATTAATTTTAGGTTTTACTTTGTTTCATTATATAATTAGTGTTGGGTGTAGATTTATCATTGACTTAACCATGTGAAATTGTGGTATATTTAATGCCTTGCAATGTAGTGTTGGAGTGAGTTAGTAAGTTGATATAATTAATTTTTTCAACAAACAATTATATTTTAATAAAATAAAGTTTCATTTTAATTTTAATTTTTTTTTTTAATTTTATGAATTAAAATTATTTGTATTAAGAGATACTCTTTAGTTTAATGTGGAAGAGATGTCTTTATCTTATTATCTTATGTAAAGATTTTGATTAGATGAACTTATACAAAAATTAAAATTAAAATAAATGATAATAATAATAATTATAATAATTATATTTTGACTTTTTAAATTACATAAAAATAAATAAAATAAAGTTAATTAAATAAATGATTATAATTATAATTAATATTTAATTTAATGTAGATCTATCTTAATTTCAGATCTAGAGGGATCTAATCTCTTTTTACTGTATCAAAAGATTTGGTCTCTCTAAATATTTGATAAATCCATAATTAACATAATTCTATACTCATCTTAAAATAAACCAAATCTTAATTTTTTGATATTCCATAAATCAAAATAATCTTCAACACAATCCAAAACATCTCCCAATAAAATTCAAAGTTCCCATCTAATATATAAAAATTATAATTTTTTTAGAATTTTAGCTTGTGTGATCCATCGTTACAAGTTATAGAATTCTTAATCACATGCAATGAAACATTGTCGACGCATTTCCAACCAACCAGTGTGGTTCATCATTAGGACTGGTTGAAAGATCAGATCAAGACGTTAAGTTTAAATAGATGTAGAAATAGCCAATCAAAGTCAAACTAGCCTTTAACCTAACACCTACTTTGACCATTTCTACATCTATTTAAACTTAACGTCCTAATCTCACCTAGTCCTGATGATGAACCACACTTCTATAAATTATAAATTTTAACAAAATAAAAAAAAATTCCACCTAAAAATATTAAACTTACTCCCAAAATATTGAATATTAATTCATTATCTATAAACTTATAATATTTCTAACAACAATTATCTCTAATACTCTCACCACAATTTATGTGAATATTTAAATAAAACCAATGTTAAAAATTTTAATATTATTTTATAATAAAATATTTAAAAAATATTAATATTATTTTAATAATATTAAAATAATAATAAAAAATTATTTATTTTACAACAAAACTAAAATATAACAAAAATGATAACAAGAAATGTATATTTAATATTTTTTCCAAATTAATAAACATAAATTTAAATTATATTATATAATATAATTTTGTTATGCTAAATTTTTTTTTGAAAATTTTAATTCATCAAATTACATAAAAAAGAATACAAATAATAATAATAATAATAAAAATAAAATTAAGGTAAAATAATAAAATTAAATTTTTGAACTCTCGATTTCAACCACTCATAATTTTGTTAATAATATTTTTATGATTTTATTAATAATATTTTTATGTAATGTGAAATATTATATATATATACTTTAGATTCATCTTCATATTTCAGATTTATAAGAATCAATTTTTTTTCACTTTATGAGAAATTTTATCCTCTTACAGCCCAATAAATCTAAAATAATATAATTAAAATTACGTTATACATGTAATTATTAAATAAACAAAACATAAACTTAAATTACATTGGTTATATAACCAGCCGTTTGATATGAAACAAGTTTCCAACGATGAATTATAGTACGTGTACAAATAAGTAAGAATCTCACATACATAAATGAAACTAAAAAAACTAAAAACCATTTTGTCTATACACTCCCACTTTTGTCCAACCATTTCTCCAATCCCATTAACATCCTCAAGTCAGTCGGGATTGAAGTGTGCGTTGTGCGTTCCCTAGATGGAAAATTTAGTCATCCCTCTAAACCCTAGTCCAAACTGGCTTAAACCTAAGGTTAAGGTGGGCTGCATTCCGCGGGGATATCACTCTCAAAGGTTTCTTTTGGCTTCATTTTAACCCCAACGAGGGTGAAATGATTGCTGTTACCCTCTGATTAGCATGGAAATTGCTGACGGCTGCTTTCACCCGCAAACAGGGCAACGCTCTCATACTCCTACCCTCGTTAAAAAAACCATTAAGACATTTAATACTGCGAACGAACTTTCCAAGTAAAATGAATGACAGAAGTTAAAAACTAGCATTGAAGGAGAAGCGGAGGCATGGAAAGCCTGGCCATGCTCAGGCAGCTCCTTGGACAACTTGAGGAGCTCTGGGACGTCTACGGTTCGAGTGCCTCGAATGAAAGGTATATTTCGCCGCTTGTCGCTTTAAATTTCCACATGTATTATGTGATGCACATATTCTTCAGAAACCCCTCTTTCTCTCTATGCTTTGAGCTCCCCAACAACTTCGCCGGTCTGTTCCTTTTATTTGCCTGTTTTTTTTTTTTTGGCGGCAGTAAACGTGCTTTTAGATCGTTTTTTGGTTTGATGGGGAGGCTGGTGGTGTTGTTTTCCTTATGGGAAAATCAGTCAAATTTTTGACGAACATGCTTTTGCTTATAGCAATGTTGAGTGAGTACGGGCATTTGTCAAAATATTTTGGTTCCATGTTACCTGCCTCAAGTGCCTGAAGCTGTCGGTTTTCATTAGTACTGAAGCTTCAGGTTGAATTGAAAAATGCTGGCATGCAGTTCTGCGATCTTGGAAAACAAACCCTTTAGCGTTATTGGCCAATATTAGACGAGTCATCTAACAAAAGCATATAGGCAACAAATTATTAACTGTTTTAGAGGAGCAACTCTTTCATGATTGCGCAATCGGTATGTTGGTTGTTTTTACGGGGTTAAAAGATTTGGGGGCAAAGAAACTAGACTATAGTAATTCATTTAAATGCTTACATTGAGAAAGATCCAATTTTTGTAAGCTAAGTTACTTGAGAGGCTGAGGTTGCGACTTGAGTTCCAGTGTAATGCTTGCTCTTTATTTTCTCACCAATGGGGGATCTCTGAAGCTATAGCCACAGTGAGAACGTGGATGCCTAATAAGAAGGGAGTTACAGTGGAGCCATGAGCTTTACCAGCTCAAAACTAAATTATTTTACTCTGTCTTATTTGGTCATTCACAGGACGATCACACAGTGATCAGATGATGAATAGAAAGAGATGGAAGATTGAACATTCTACCTTTTGGCAACTGCCCTTCTTATACTATTACGTTTTGAAGATCAATTGAACCGATGAAAGAAAATTGTTGCGAACAAGTGACCTGATTGCTACATGTAAGTTTATATTGGGGATATAATTGGAAAATGTCTGGCTGTCATTGAAGTTTTGTGAAAACATGATTGTTAGAAGGTATTTACACTGCAGTCTGCCTTTCTTTCAGACAGCATTTGAATTTGCATATGATTGATGAGTGTATGTTTTGCCCCGTACATCTTTTACTTTTAAAGATCTTTTAGCGGGCTAGTATTAGTTAGAAATATGCATTGATAGCTAGAACTTTAGTGTAATATTGTTGTGTTTTAAAACTCTCATCGCTTCTGTTAGTTTATATATCCCGTCTGGTGAATGCTGATATCAATTTCAAGGCCAAGAATAATAATATTATAATTTAGTTATTCTCTTCACAGTTTGATTGCTGCTTCATACTACATAGTTTGATCCATTCTACAAGGTATTGTACATCAGATAATCGAATGCCACATGTTTTCCATAAAAGAGGGAATTTAACAAGATGTCATTGCTGAATGCTTCACATGATATAAAGTAAATTGAGTATGACTTTCATTGTCGTTTTCGGATATCAGATTTGCTTTGTGTTCACCTTTTGTTTTTACTAGTAATTGTGGTGGTAAGATCCTATTTTTGGTAGAAGTTCAACGGAATGGTATGTTTGAGTGGTATATATATAGACATATATATATATATATATATATATATATATATATATATATATATATATATATATATATTTAATGAGACTACAAAAACAATCTGCTTTGTAATGCATTTGTTGGAAATTCCATCTTCCTATGAATAATCTCTGGCAGTTCAAAAGGGAAATGCAATATGTAAATAGTGAAGAACGTAGTTATACCCGCGATCTATAAAATTTACAAGAAGACTAGAGTTGAACTTGTATTTTCTAAATTTTTTGCATTGGTGTGCTCCTACATTTTGCTATTTTAAATAAACACACTTAACCATGCTTGAGTGCATAATATTGTTTTGGAGCCAACAGTTTTTTGGCTGCCTTGTACATTTATGTTGGACAGGCCATTGATCTGACTATTCCAATTTCCAAGCTATCCTTCTCAAATTATTAATGGACTCATTTTTCTGCTGATCATATGGATGACTGGTAAACCATTAGAGGCATATACTTGAGTCTCAACGCAGTATAGACCAATGTTATAAGGACCGAACTGGATTGGCTGGTTCAGACCGGTTTGACAGTTTTGAGGCAAAAACTGGTTCGAACTGGTGAGTTGAACCGTTTTTGTCTGATTCGGTAGAATGCAACAAGTGGGGCTTGTATTGCTTTTTTTATTTTAATGTTTGTCTTTGTTGGGTACTAGCCCATAATAGGTGCCTAATATTCAAGCATATGGCCATACTATTGCTATGCATTTCATGGTAATGTTTCATTTTCATCCTTTTACTTAAATTTTTAACCTTACCATGAAATGACTCAGGATGTTTGAGAGTGATTTCGGCCTCATTGGATTTCATATTGAAAAAATAGAATTTTAGATCTCACTCAAAGTCCAGCAGACTTAACAGTTTTCCAGGATTTCAGGATTGGGGGGATTGCAACGCTACATTGGATTTTCTCATATACGAGGTTATGGAACTAGTATTTAATCAAGGGCACCTAGCCCTCTATGTACCTTGATGTTAGTGGCATTGGTTGTTGAACTCCTCTATCACGAGCCTACTAAAAAAAATACTCGTCACTCAAACAAAATCTTGACTTGACATGCTATGATTTTTCTATCTTATTTTAACGCTTGGAGGGTGATATTAATGACTAAGATCCCAATATAGGCAATGATTTTGATGATATGTAGGTATTTGTTGTAGCATAATTTTTTTGGATGCTAGAGGCCATGTGGAGCTCATTTGTTAATGTATTTTCGGTTTAGAGATGGATTGCACTCGGCGCTATTTTGGTTATGTGCATCCTTACATGCTATATAAATGAGAACTTTTGCTTATTTGTGTATAAATGGTCTGGATTTATATGGATGCACATGAGTATATTTGTTTTTCTTTAAAATTTGAATATTTTGTGTTTTTGGTTGAGCCGTTTTTTGGTCCGGTTTTTTACTGGTTTCCGTACGGTTCTGACCGGTTCCCGGTCTGGGGGGTCTACCAGTTCAATGACCAGTCCGGTTCTGATAACTATGTTATAGACGCACATAATATGGTGAGCCTCAATGAGAATTAAGCACCAACTGTGATTAGATTAGTCAAATGAGCTGAAGTGCATTTCACCGCTTACTTTTTGATTATAATGGAAATGATAGAAGAAATATAATCTTAACATGATTTCCTCTGGGAACATTGCCATCTGGGCTAAAATAATAGCTACAGGTAAAAATGAACAGGGGAGCGTCACTGTAATCCATCAATACATAACTTATTGACATGGGAACAACATTAACAGTATGTTGCTAGTGGACTATCAAATTCTCTACTATTCTATGCGTGGGTAGGTCATCTGTAGTTGAGGGTTTCCATTTTAAATTGTCAGCCTTTGTGTTTCTCTTAAGTGATCAGGCTGTGTTATTGGACATTGGCACACTTGCCGTGATGCCAAACCACTGAACAGTGAAAATTCTGCTTCAAGTCACAGTTAACTGGCAAGAAAAATATCAAAAAGTGTGGCAGTAGCATATGAAATTCCTAACATTCTATTATTGTATGTTGTCTGAAATAGAGTTTCTCCAGTACAAAATTACTAATTGTAATCTGTTGTGTTTCATTTGAGATTAAGCTCGTGTCATCTGGGAATGAACATAGAAATGCTTTTGCTTAGTTCAAGTTGCCAGATTGCAGCTCCATTTTATAATCAATGGGTTCTCTTTATATTGTCATTTCGTTCTATTTATATCTTGAATTTTCTTGTTACTTCTGATTTTTTGAATCAGCTCCAAGTCACAGGAAACAGTCACATCCAAAATATTGGAGATTTGAGATCAAGGACTGTGCACTGTGCAGTTATGCACAACCCATTCCAATGATGGTTGAATATATCTAGTCTAGACTATTGCAACATCATCGATGCACAATAGACAGTCAAGAATAAATAAATAGTTTTTAACAATGCATAAGCATTTGCAATGGGGCAAATAAAGAGAACTTTAGAAAGGACGTGTAAAAATGGAGCATATGAATTGTGGCACTGAAGTAATTGTCTCTCTATAATAGTTGTTTCAAATCTGACCGCATTTGAGACACTCAAATGAGCAGATTGCACATCTAAAAATCAGTGGAAAAATAGTAACCTGCGCAATTGTGGACAATCCATTCTATTTAGGGAGATGACCTACAGATATTTTGGAGCATGAGAGAAAAACACTAGAGTAGATTTAGCTATAATATCAATAGTTCATGAACAATATTCATTTTTATTGCTCTTAAACAAAGTATGTGCGCATTTTTCTAGAAAAAAAATCTAATAATTTCCTTTTTGTTGTTCTGGAGTGAGCAGGAATTGATTTATCTTAGTATAAGGTTGGACAGCATACATGTAAGACAGATGTGAAATATGTTAAACGTGCATCTCAGTGAATTTAGTATCAACTACTATATTGCAACGTCCCAAAGCACATTTGTCAGCTTGACTTCATTGTTGTTGTAGTCAGCAAGCTTATCAGATATGGATGTGCATGCAAGTTGAGTGTGAGAGCAGGTGTGGTGAATTTCCAAAAATCTACCAAGGATTCCTTTATACACATAGTTTTGAACACATACCAGTAAACAAATATATATATATATATATATATATATATAAAATGAAAAGTGCAAACAGTATTGTTGGTGTAATCATTAAATGAGGAAGACAACTAGGTTCTTCAAAAATGCAAAGTAGGCATTCAAAAGATTCTTTATTTCATCAGGTGAAAGAACGTTACAGTTATCCTTTTTCATTTTTGGCTTGCTGAACATACAAAGAGAAAATTGCTTAGCAGTATTGCTCAATTTGACAACAGTTTTACTTTTATCTGATACAAGAGTGGATGCAGTCTTAGATTTTACCTGTTTCTCAGTACTTGTTCTCTGTCAGTTACAGCAACATCCTTCAACAGATACATTCCAGCTTGTGCAGAGGCAAGTTTCTGTTTAGTAGAGGGCCCATAAGAGATCCTCTACTGGAGGTGCAGTAGTTTAGTAGGATCACATATGCATGCATGTGCTGCCTTCAGTTAGGAAGGCACAGTTACCCATCCAGGAGAGGGCATGCATGAATGTCTATTCTGTGAATGATGCAGTTTTCTAGGTGTGTTGGTGTGTGAGTTCATGCATTCAGTCTACACTACTGGGTCTTATATTTGAGGCAGTGTTATCCACACGTGATTGTGATATCCACTAGGTGCACTAGGGTTAGGGTTTAGCTGCTCATGTGAGGCTCACCACACCACTGGTATTGACCACATCTAGCGTAACCCTAGTCCTTTCTTATTTGATAAAAGAAGGGCAGGGCACTTCACTGTGATCGTTGGACAATGCACTTCATTGTGATGGTTAAACAATAGAAATCTTGAGCTTGTTGCATTGTAATTCATTCTTTCAGTTAGTAGAGAGAAATGTGGTGGAGTGCTGCAGAATTATTGTTTGTAGATCTAGCATTCCTTGTCCATTGTTTTGATATGTGACTGATCCGTTTTCAATTCCCAGCTTAGTGTTTTGTATTAGGAGTGTAGATCTGCTTACCATGTATTGAAAATGAATAGGCAGAAGAAGACTCCTACTTATAGGCTCATCCTTGTTTGTACCATTTGATTAGTGTTGTGATATGCATCTTTGATTGCATGGTGGTCATGTTATAAAGGCTCCCTGAAGGATAAGGTCACAACAATCAACAAATGTGATGTCACACTCAACATTGTCAATGAAAGGTGAGCAACCATAACATTATGTACAGTCCTTATCTATTCGCTTTGGTTTCTCATTTGTTTTCATTCAGCCCAAAAATGGTGAGGACGAGGTTTAGTGGGAAAATTAAGAGACGTTCTAAGCTTTTCTGAAATAAGATTCTTCATGCTATCATTATGTATGCATTGGGCCAGCTGGTCTTTGATTTGTCAATTTTGCTTGAACAAAGCTTCTTTATAAACCACAGAGGCGCAATGAGTTTCCTTTGGGACTAATAATGGATTTGGAGAACTAGTAGTTAGCTTATCCTTTTCTTCAGTTTATATTATTTTCTCAGCCATTAACTAACGTGATTTGAGTGCATTTTGCTGAAGCTATTCTTCATTAGAATGGCCAAAACACTTGTGGGAGTTACAATGTTTTTTAAGATTTTTTTCATTTCTAATTTGTTTCCTCTTTAGAATGAATCTTAGAAGTGGAAGGAATATTCATTTATTGTAGTCCCCTAAAAACTAAAGAACATGACAATGAGGAGGGGGAAGAAGAAGAGGAATGAGAAGGCTTTCAACACAGATGGCAGTTGAGGAGGTTGGGCGATTTAGAGAGAGGGAGAGTTCAGGCAGCCAGGAAAGAGGCGTTTCTGGGTAGCACACAGTTCTGTACATCCACACGGAATCCATACAGCAGGATCATATGCCCCATATCATACAGTCCGTACAGCAGAGAATTGCTGTTTCTGGTTTTTTCAGCAGGTATATATCTCAAGCAGCCTGTAGAAGCTCAAGTTTAGGGGGATTTTGGTAACTGTGCAGTCCTGATTTTTGGGCAGTGTGTGGAGGTTTCCTTATAAGTTTTTCTAAGGATTGAAAAGTAGATTTGAAGGAGTAATTACCTGTGTATATGTGAAATTATTTTTTATGCTTCTCCTATTTAATTTTAATTTTTTAGCTATTGTGTGATCGATGTTATGGTCTGAAATTTAATTTCAACATTAGTTAAATTCAGTAATCTACTTGTTTGTTTAATTGATATCATAAGGTCATTAATCACCTAGGGCTTGAAATTTTCACATCCATACCATTGGTATGGTTCTTATTTGTCAAACTTTAATGGTTGGGAATTCCTTTGCAGTTTCTCCAACTGCAAGATATTCTGGCATTGCCAACTAGGGCTGTAACCGCTAGAGTTGCTTGCTGTGTATGTGTAACGGAAGCATGCAGGCATGTGCATGAGCAAGATATGGGTATGAAAAACCCAAATTGAGTGGGCGGCATAAGCAGTTGACTTCAGACAGTTGGATGTGGATTTGCTATTTCCTGCATCTGTGGAGGGATGGCAATGAAGATCAGAATCTGATGGGGCTGTGTGTCATTTTATGATGTTCTGATCCAGTGTGTAGGTTGTGCACACTGCAGATTGGGCCTCTTGTTCAGCGAGAGGGCTGGTAAGGGAATGTTTCGTGTATGCTAGCAGGTGCTTCTTGAGAGTTAGAGCTGATTAAGAGCTGTGTTTCAGATGCCAACAGGGGCATCCCTTCACCCTCTTAAAAGCATGGTGGCCAAATTTCTTTAGGATCAATTTCAAACCTGCTCATTTGTAACAATGAGATCTTTGAAATCTCCCTGACTGGACTTGGTCTCATAACAATGAGCACTGTGAGCACTTTCCAAACTTCCAAAGAAAATATTAACAATTTGCAATTTCCCGTTCAAGCCTCAAATTCTAAATAGCCCCTCAAGCATCAGGGCTTAAGTTGAATTAATTCATATGACTGTGGCTCAAAACCAAGTGCTTTCGGTCCTTATTTGGCAGCCCTTTCCTGCTATGCACACAAAGCGCTCAAACTGCAAACCCTTTAACACTTCGCGCTTACCTCGTTATCCACCACATGTGACCCAGGCTGGTGACCAGTGCCTCAAGGCTCAAACCTTACCATGCAATGCATAATTCAATCCAGTCATCTGGGATGTGGATGGATCCGGTTGTACCACACTTCTAGCGCCCCGGATATACGTTACAACCGGATATAACTTTTATGCGCCTTAGTGTGGCACAGCTGGATTGATCCACCCAGCCCGGGATCCACCCTTCAACTGACTTCTCATTGTTTGAACTACTGGATGCTCCACAGCCTGGATGTGGTCCACTCGCAATGCTTTAATCCGTCCAGTGGTCTACTTGTCAGCTCAGATGTCTAGAGACTAGATGACTATGTGATGCCCTGGATTTATTCACATTCAACCTGATGTGGGGTCCTGCCTCCTCAAAACTTGTGTAAAATTTCCTAATCTGGGATCTGGATTGAGGTTGGCGTTTGCGTTGTAGTTTGGCCCAGATAGCTGGATTTCCAAATACAAAGAAACTTGTTACAAGACACCTCGATTTGGGCTGGAACCTTGTGATGGAACTCTGACTCCCGACGGCAATCTTCACTTCCATTAACGGGAAACTCCGCTACAATTGACAACAAACTCTATATTGGGGTTTTTCACTATGTGTTCATTATATCATTGTCTTTCTGCTAATCTGCAACGGAACTGCCATTCTTGTTAATTGTTGCGCGCTTGCAGTCCAATTGTCTTCATGCCCAAAGTTGGTTGAACTGGATAAATTCCAGGATATCTGAGAGCAATATGGTTCAGATATTTACTCCACGATCTCTGCAATTTCGAGGCATTGACTTCATCCTCGTGACAAACATGAAGGTCAACCTGGTTACATTCAACTGCAAAATTAATACACATACACAATATCGGATCGGATCTGACTATCTAACAACAGTCTTGAGAACACTCGTACATTAACTTATACACATGGAGATCAGACTCAGATGGAGGATAATCTCACACAATTTCTATTAATACAGAATCTGTACAATATGGCCTGGTTTACACAGTTCATGGGCTTTACTCTGCCCCAACAATCTCTACTCTTCTTCTCGGACCTCTCTTGGCCCCTTAGCCTCTCTTGACTATCTCCTATTCTCTATTCTTCTATCTTCTATCTGCCTACTTTTATTTACAAGAATCAATTACGTACAACAATGCTGGTCTATTGAGATACACTAAAGGTGGACCTAATCTCCCAGACAAGGAAAATATCAAGTCTAATCCTAAAATCTCTAACTCTTCAACTAATCTCTCCAAATAGTACATTACATGTCGATGAGGAAATTATTCCTCATTTCCAAAATAATCTCTATTTAGACTAGAAAATCAAATCTTTATATTTAGTTACATTCATTTGACTTAAATTAAATTAAGGAAACCCACTATCTTTAGTAAATGTGGCAAGACCTCCTATGTCTTGTTGACTTAAGAAAACCTCCTGCATCAGTTTCTGTGCCAGGGAGAGTGCCCATTGCCTCTGTTAGTTTGTAGCCTCAGCTTGGGGGCAACAATGGGGTAAGGATTGCCTGTGGCTGGGTGGAAAATCACTCCATAACTATTCTACATGTTCAGAGATTTAGTTGCAGATAAGTATTTCTGCTTGTGTGATGTATTTCATATCTGGTGTGCTAATAATTGCCCAAGATGCAATCACTGTGTTGTGAACTCTAGTCTCCTTATATTCAATAATATAGGAGTATTGTCGACCATTGATTTGAAATGATCCCATTGTTGGACAGGAGGTTGATTGTCATCTTTTCAAATATCTAACATAAGATTGCTGCCACATTAAGGCTTGAGTGTCTATGTGCACCTTTGATATCATAAATTTTTGTTCATGAGTGAAATTTAGGTTTGAAATTATGCTTTGTGAATCCAAAGCATTACATCCAATGTGCCAGCATTTGTATATCCATCAAAATTAACAATACTAAAATTTGTGTCTAGTTTAAATGTTGTTTGAAACACTAGCAAAGTGCTTGAAATGGTCTGAACTTGACCCTTTATATGTTGAAACTTGAAACATAGTTATCATTAGTTTGTCATATTTTGATGATACTAAGGCTAGCAAACAAGTCTCTGATCACTTTTTTCTGAAACTGTTGGCCACACAGTCTTTGCTCTTGCAAATTCTTTGCCAAAAGCTGCATCATATTGCTATACTGGGGTTCTGTGTCATGGGCATAGTTACCAGGTTCGGTTGGACCCCAAACCTTTCAGTCTGTCTGAACTGAATCTCTGAATCTTTTAGGCTGGCTGAACTGATCCTGATTTTGGAACAAACCTACAAACCTTCCCTAAAAAAATGAGAGGAAAAAAAGCTAAATAATTTAAGTTATTATAGAAAAAATAGCTACTTTAGGGCCCTGCACACTTCACGAGCAAAGCACAGGGCTATTTTCATTATTATACTCGTTCAATTTTGTTCCCTCTGAGGAGCCACTTCTCCAGTGCAGATGATGGAGACGTTACTATCACAGCATATCTTTGTATATCCGTGTATATTTTTCTGTTATAATTGGAATCTCTGAATAACACATCTAATTTTAAGTATAAATTCATACTTTCCATTTCTGAGCCTTTCCAATTCTTTTTGAATTCCTGAATTTTTTTGAATGAACCCCTCCCCCCCCTTCCAACCTTTGAAACTACAAAACTGTTTGGTCTTGGGACATCTCCTGAGCCCTTGGTAGTTTCTCTGCTGGAGTGATATTTGTTGGGTGTTTCAGTGCCATAATGCTGTATTTAATCAGGCAAGAAAATATGAAGGCTAAATGGTTACATCTGCCACCTGCACTTATGAAAATTAACCCTTTTGACAATAAAGTAAACATAATAAATTGGAAATACCTTATAGACAATTTTGCAAATATAATATCTCCCCAAGGCAAGTTCATCGTATGGATTCCTTAAAATCACAATTACACAAGGGGACGATTCTTGAAACCCATTTTGGGAAAATTCTAAAGCAAAATTTGATATATATGCCCTGAATATGTCAAAAATATTAAAGCAAAGGCTTTTAATTTTTTTCCTGAGACAAAGAAACTCACTTTCTGTTACTCAAATGAGGTGGCACATGATTCTCTACTACCTTGGCCGAGTCATTCCTGATACGTTGGTTGAGAAATTCTCATTTTAAGATTGGCTGGGGTTATGTGGGTTGAAAATTTATTGTTTTTAACACTGGCTGGGGCTCTGTTGGCTGAGCAATTCTTTTCTGCTACATCAGCTGGGTTTCTGCCAATGTCGGTTATTATGAAACCCTTACCATATTTGCTAGCACGCGGAGCTTATTTTTGTTTGCATATTTGCACATGCACGTGATCCTGATTCCCAATTGTACTTTTATCACAGTTGACAGTGCATTCGCTGGCAGTGTCCTGCGATTCAACTGAAGCGGCACATGTTTCTCTATCATTGACTATCTTAGACATGAGTACTTTATTCACGATCTCAGTCCCTTGGACTTACTTTGGCTGGCGTAGCGGCACTATATTTTTTGAGAAGTTCTTCTCTGCTACATCAGCTGGGTTTCTGCTACCTTTGTTGGGGCTGTTCTATGTTGGCTATGACCCCATTGCTATATTTGCTAGGACGCGGAGCTTCTTTTTGTTTGCGTATATGTGCATGCATGCGATCCTTATTTCCAACTGTTCTTTTGTCTCGATTGACAGTGCATTTGCTGCCAGTGCTTTGCAACTCAACTGAAGTAGCACATGATTCTCTATCTTTGTCTATCTTAGACATGATTACTGAATGAACTATCTTAATCTCTGACCTATTTTTTTGGTTTTTTGTTTGGTATTAGTAAAATTATCTTATCTTATGTATCTACTATGTTGTCTGAGTTACTCTGTTATGTTGGCTAGGACACCCTTGGTATGTCTGTTGGGAAATTAGGTTTCTATTTATGTATGTATAGTACATGCATATCAAATTCTTGCTGTGTCTCATTTGACAATGCATTGTTGGCAGTGCCTCCGCATTTTTAGAGCATTGAAGCTGCTACAGCCTGTAATGGTGAATCTCTACATCTTGAGCAGTGTTGCAAACATCCCGGTTTTATCGCGAAATCCGATTTTTTGGCGTAGCCGATGTTTGCGGATTTTTACCGATATTTTGTTGGTATCTTAATTTTGTCGATGTTTGCTACTGTTATTTTCCCCATTTTTACGATATTTTGGTTTTCTGGACCCTTGCCAATTTTATCTTGATTTTGATGTTTGCAATATTGAGCTTGAGCACCAAAATAGATTCAGCCTGGAATAGTATATTGAGTGTTGACATGGCTTTCAGCCTAGAAGAATATCTTCTGAGCATGAAAAATTGAGACAGCTTCAACCTAGAACAATGGCCCTCCTATGAATATTTTTTTGATGTGGTTGCATCCTTCCTTGGATGCATATATATGTGTACATGTGTCTTTATTGACCTGGATTGAGTGAGCTTTTCTGCCCTTCTGTCAGACAGCTTCATATGGGGCCAAGTAGAAAGTTGCTACAGGCCTTCTGTTTTCTTCTTAATCTTTAAAGTGTTTTTCCATACATGTAAAGAGGGAGATGGCCTTACACAAGGTATACTGAACAAATGAGTTTGTGAATACTAAATTTGGGGGTAACCTTGGTATTATTGAGGAGCAGGCCCTTTGATGTACAATTGAGGCTCTAATATAAGAAACTGATACATGGCAAGGTCAGAAGTCAAGATCAAACATATTTAGGACAATCATTTTAAAATCTCACTGAGAGAACCAGAGAAGATTAAGGGAAGGACTTATAGTGAGATCTTTCACTGTTTATAGACAAGATGTGAAGCTGTAATTATGGACTGGCCTCTTACATAACATTATAATCAATCAGCGAAGGAAAGGTCTAATCATAATAAGAAAACGTTTATGTGGACTAATGATTAAGATTATTGGTTGATATGTCATCTAACTTTTAGTGCTATCCTACAACTAGCATACAGTAAATGACATATAACATAAATGCATAAATGACAAGAAAAAGTGACATAAGAGAAAGTCTGATGCAATGTAATTTAGGAAGGGCGAAGTCTAACTGTTGTATGTTTTTACCTTTTCGCTGGAATCCCCATGATACTTTTTTTGGAGAGATTGTAATTTTTCAGTTTTAAAATTATATTTTTGATTGCATAAATGTATTTAGCACCCTGAATATCCCCTGTGGCACTCGGATTGTTCAGATTACATAGCTTAAACTTGCAATTTCAACAAATATCTTCCAGAGTTTGCACAAAATTGACCAGAAAATATGCCTGAAAAAAGGTAAAAACATAGAACAGTTAGACTATGCTTTTATGAAGTGGCTAAGAGTTTTACAAGTCTGGAAGTGATTAGATAATAGGATCCATATATTTGGGGATTACATTCTACTTTTGTTTTGTGCACTGTGGGCATGGCAAAGTTTATAAATTCTGTTAGACCAATGCCATTTGTGGGCCTAAGCCATGTCAAATTCATGACAATGCAGAGATGTCTATGATTTCCCCGGGATTCATTCTTCTGGGGAAAATGGATTCAGAATGAATCCAACATAAATCTCACATATTTGGGTACTCCAAAATATAAAAGAAATGAAAAAAGTTTATTAAATATACCTTCTGTGGAATTCTAAAGCCTGAAACTTTGTTTCAAATAATTGAACCCCATCGATATTTTTAAATGCTGTCAATTTTTATAAATTCTGTTGGAACCAAATCCATTTCTGGGCCTGATCCATGTCCAATTCATGAAAATGCAGAGATGTCTAATGATCCCTAGGACCCATTCTTCTTGGGGATATAGATTCAGATTGAATCCAAGATAGATCTCACATTTTTGGATGCTCCAGAATATAAAGAAAAAATAATGAAAAAAGTTCATTAAATCTACCTTGTGGAATTCTATTTGTTTCAAACAATTGAGCTCCATTGATATTATTAAATGCTGTCTAATTTTTGGATTTTGTAATCATATCTTGTTTGGGTATGATTGTATCATCCATGTTTTTTAGCCTATACATTGTGGAAAATCCTAATTTATATGTTCCATGACTCTAGAAATATAAAGACTATTGCTTCTACATCTGAGTTGTCTCCACATCTGCTCCCACAGCCATACATCTGATGTATTTGGATTATCATAAAAAAGGGAACGATTTGGAGTGTTATGACCTTTGTATCCTTATTATCAGGAGTCAATAAGGAGTTCAGTCAAGTAGTTACACTTGAGATCTCATTTATATTTCATATGGTAGAGATCAAGTTATTGGGACATGGCTTTCATTGAACCCTTCACTTGGGGAAAATTTCAAAATACATCTTACTTTAGTTACTCTGTTACTCAGTTACAATGTCGAAGACGTCTTGTAACCATTTATGCACGGTTTCCACTGGCTTCTCATGAGTTACATTTGGAGGAGCATCTCTTGTCTGTTGTTTTCTTATCAAATTCATACAATTGATGGCTCTTATACTTTTCTGCATTCATAATAGCAGTGGAGATATTCTGGTTGAAAATGACTTGTTTGTTTTTGTCTTATCAATTTTATACATTTGATGGCTCTTGTACTTTTCTGCATTCATAATAGCAGTGGGGATATTCTGGTTGAATTTGACTTGTAGCAGGATCTAGTGAAAGATGAAATAGAACATAAATATCAATTAGAGTAGTCAAGAAAATCAAATGTAAGAAGTACCAAATATTTGACAACTTGAAGTATGACTGAAGTTTTGCAGTATATTCCACTGTCCACTTTATTTTCAAGGTTTGTAAATATTTAAGTTATATGTTTTACCGATCAGTTTGCTCTTTTAAATACAAACTGGACTTTTCTATTAAGGGAAATGAGCAAGGATAAAAATTCTTGGAACATTTATAAAGTGTTATGTAACATGGGATTTTGTGGTTCCTAGAAAATCCCTGAGCCATTCCAACTATCATTGAATTTGAGACAGCCTGATTTACTAACTGAAGTGTTGAACATGAGATGATGCCCTGGTAGACCCTTCTCGACCATGAGCGATATAGCTGTTTCTAAGGTATATTTTGTATCGAGCAGGACAAGGTTACACTTGATTGTTTGTCTTTCCATTCTGAAGCTGTATTGGAACATTTATAAAGTGTGATGTAACATGGGATTTTGTAGTTCCTAGAAAATCCCTGAGACATTCCAACTATCATTGAATTTGAGATAGCCTGATTTACTATCTGAAGTGTTGAACCGGAGATGATGCCCTGACAGACCCTTCTCTACCATGAGCGATATAGCTGTTTCTTAGGTATAGTTTGTGTCGAGCAGGACAAGGGTTACACTTGATCGTTTGTCCTGCCATTCTGAAGCTGTATTGGACAAGGAGGTCATGGAGTCAATCCACCTGGGTCCCTTGGGGTTAGGCATACATGTTTGCGGCTGCATTTACCCAGGATAACATTCACAGATTGAGGAAGTGCCAGGAGGGTTTCCCTGAGGAAGTTTGCCATGGAATCTCTCTCTCTCTCTCTCTCTTTTCATAAACATATCTATGGTTGTTTTATCTATGTTTTCTGTTGATTTTTTTCTTTCTGTTTTATACGTGACGGTGAGTACCATGTCACTTGTGAGAGGAATTTACAAAATTCATTTTTTGGGAGGACATGAAACAAGAAGGGAACTTTTCCTGAAATTTTTTGCTGTTGGGAAATATATTTGGAGTGTTTTCCAGGGTTTTTTACTAGTTCTGTGCTGAAAATGTTTCTGATATTCAAATGTGGATGTGTGGCACAAATTTTGTACTAATTTCTGTACTGAAAATATTTATGGTATTGAAACATGGAGGGGAAGCCCAAGTTCGAGAAATATAGCTTCACATTTATTTGAAATTCTTGAGATATTCAACTGGTCAACACATATTTCAAAGATCATCTTTTTTACGTTCAAGAGATTTATAGTGTTCTTTTTGAGAATTGTACTGTCTGATTTCTGCTAGGCTAGCATTATTACAATTCATAGAAGTTCTGTCACAACTCAAAATGATCAGAACACTCTTGTTTGAAGTTGCTTATTCATTAAGCTTATGATAAACAGGAAGTTTGATTTTCTATTTCATACTCTTTTTTTGTGTGTATATATTCCATTCCTGACATTCTGAGTTGGAAATTGGAATCTGGAGAGATATTTAATCTCGTGGATAAGAATTACTGATTATACTATATCACTGACTCTAGTAAGCATGTGTGAAGATGTATTATAATCGTATTGTTTATAATGTTCTTGTACACGTTTGTTCTTTGTCTTTCCTCTTTTGGGCGATGTAGTGCAAATGAATCACTCACCAACTTTATCTTGTTTTATTCAAGACTTGGTCAACTTGGATCCTTTATATATATCCAATTTTCATGGCACAAGAAATGGGTATGGACTGGAATGTGACCCCCCAAAATTTGGAAACAGGGAAACATAGTATTATATATATCGTGAATGAAAGGATAATTGAGTAAGAAAAGAGCTTAAGGATTGACAACGAGTTCTCTCTTTCTTTTCAGCTTTTGAGCGTCAGTATGCTCTTTCTCTGCTGAGCACATTTGCAATCATCGACACCTGCTCCCCCTTTTTGCAAAAGCTGTGTCATCAACTCTTGGGTAAGAGCCTTTGTAGGTCCAATTCGAGACATTGCACTCTCATCCCCATGAACCCCCACTGGGTTTTGTATAATCTCTTAACATACTTCCAAAGAGGGTAGTAGTCACTGTACTTGTTACAGTAGGGATTTTGAGGATTAGAAGAACCATGATGAGAAGCCATTCCTGCTGCAAAACAAGAAAGAAATCTGCATAAAACCTCAAGGCCCACAACAACATTCTTTCTCAAACAAAAATAAAAGAAAAATCTTAAAGAAAGCAAAAGCTGCTTGCCTAATGTAATGAAGCCTGAAACAACACACTGCCCAAAACACACAGAAAATGCTTGCTGTAGCTGCCTTAACACAAAAGCATTGAAATTCCTTGCTTGTAGTTATCCATAAAACACAGAAAATTCTTGCTTGTTGTAACTGCCCAAAATACAAGGAAAATGCCTTGCTTGCTGTTGCTGTAGCAGCAGATGAAGAGTTTCTTCCAATTAAATGTGCATTTTTTGCACAGGAAACGTCTTTGCCCAAACACTGTGAGGAAAGAGTGAGAGCGAAGTCACTTTTATAGAACATAGATATGGTTTTAGGGTTTGATAGAAGTGTCATTAATGTCAAATTAGGTTTAATGTTGGTTTAATGCATTTGGGCAGGTTCCTGTGATTAAGTTCTTAGTCAAAACACAAGCACAACTATTTGAAACATGGCCTACTCGCTGTGAAACTTGTGTGAAATGTCATTTGGCATTTCAAATTGTGAAACACCAGTTGAAATATTTAAATGTGTTTCTAACACATTTGGTATGTGCCTCAGCATTTCCTGGAGTTTCACTGGCTGAAATGGGACCCAGACCCATGTTTCCTGCAATTTAGATATATAGGTAATATAAGTGAGTGTACAACTGCATGTATAGTTTCGACAGTCTTCTTCTCTTACTCTTGCATACTTGTCCTCTTATATTTTGTTTCTATGTTAGTATCTTTTCATTGTTGGTATTCTGATCATATCAATTAATATCAGAACCTTAATATTAGGGCTTTTCAAGAGCTTTGTCCTCCTGGTCTCCTTTGGGATTTTCTTCCTACTTGGATTCTTTCTTCACTCTCTCTTTAAATGGTTGGCTTTATGGTTTTGGCAATACTTTTCTGTCATGCTTTCATACTTGTCCTCTCATATGTTGCTTGTTTGTTAGTATCTTTTCATTGTTGGTATTGTGCTCATATCAACTAGTATGAAAGCCTCAATATTAGAGCTTCTCAAGAACTTCACTATTCTGGTCTTCTCAGAGATTTTCTTCCTACTCGAAATCTTTCTTCAGTCTTTCTTCAAGCAGTTCCAGTGATAAACATAACCCATTCTTTTCGGATTGCCCCTTATTTTTGTTTATCTGTAGTTTATTTATGTACTTCTCTACATCTTAAAATCAACAATATGGTGATAATATTATGATGTTGATAACTTGATAGTCCTAATCAACACTATTGATACAATGCACAAAATGGTACCCGTTTCATTCATTCAACTCGTGGAAAGGCCCTATACTAGTGATTTTTTTTGAAGTTCCCATATCACTCTTGTAGTCTGTAGAATACTATTTTGAGTTGCAGAATTCTATTTGTTCAACCATTTCCTCTGCTCCATGCCTCGTAAAATCTCTTGGTCAAACAGACACAGTGGCAACACTGCCTGTTGGAAACCCATGTTACTTGATGACAACAACAGGTTCAATGAAAACAGGATTTATAAAGAAAAAGTAATGTAGGATATGATGAGTATGTCAACAGCTTATCACCACTCAACATTAGACTCGACCATAATCTTAACCTCTGCCCACTATTCACTATGCATTTTCTTTGGTTCAGTAGATTGTCAAGTTGTGGACATGAAATTATTTTGTGTGTAAGTTTGACGGGGCTTTGAATGGTGACAAGCTTGACTCTTGGATACACAATGCGGAAACTTAATTCAGAACACGCTCAAGATTGGTAGAGGCCAACCAAAATTCTAGTTATTTAAGTTCATATGGAGGCTTGGGCTCTCACATGGTGGCAGACCCACATGCTACCAACAACTAATCTCTAATCGATGCCTGGGAGGACTTAAGAATGTTGTTTGCAAGCGGTTCTACATCTTAGGTTACTAGGACGTGTTGTTGGAAAAATGGCTTCAACTTCGACACATCTTGGGACAAAGTATATGACAATTGATTTACATCTTCAACAAAATGCCCATGAAGCTAGATATAATTGAGTTTGAAAATACTTTGTGTTAACTTTATGTTTGGCTTATTATGTCAGCTACAAAAGGAACTGGACTGTTTTCTTGTTACGTCAAAGGATGAAACTTCAAGCAACATTACTTCTGGTTAGCTTTAAAGATCAAAGCTAAGTTATAGAAAGCTAACCTTTTCATCCAAAAAACGTTTGCCTCTAGTTCTTCTTAGTTTTCTACCTCTTCAAGTGGCAACCCAACAATAGTGGCTGGAATATATGTGCTTCTATTTCTACTTCTACTATTGGAATATAGGAGAAGTGAAAGTGGTGTTCATAGTCATACCACAAGAAATATGGACACTTGGATGATGGGTCAAGTGTGATTACCAATAAGGTCCAAGCCCTTCTCGTTGAGCAACAACAACTTCATGGAGGTACAGGTGTAGAGGTCACCAATCCCCACCTTACAAATCTACATCTAATGTTGGTGGCCATAGACTACACAAACAATGATGAAGATGCTTTGTTCATCCAAAATTGTTAGATAAGTACCAGTTAGCTTCTTTTAATTATGGAGAATGGTAGCCAAAAGAATCTAGGAATTGGTTGCAGATATGAATCTAGCAATGACATCTCATCCTAGGCCATATTAGATTGAATGGACATTGTGGAGTGTGATGTCGCTTCTCTAAATTGTTTGGATGTAATCTTGGGCAAGCCATAACCTTATGGTAGACATGCACATTATGATGGCTACTTCGACAACTACAAGTTGCACAAGGAAGTTAAAACTTACAAGCTCATTGCCATTTCTCTTGTCTCTATTCCACTTGTACTTTTTGGTAGACTGGTGGTTAATCGAGTCACTCAACAAATTCACATCATTGTGTGTTGTCTGGCAAGTTAAGGAAGACAATAAAATAAAATTACCTCCCTTTGACAACATGATATACGACAACCATTGACTCATACAAAAATGTGTTTGAAGAACCCAATGGTTTTTCTTGCCTTTAGTGCATACAATATTACAACGAGATTGGTCTTGGTTCTTCTTTGCCCTATTTTCCTGCCTACTACATTGTAGCAAATAAGAGTGTAAAGATTGAGCATCATATTGTACATTGTTTGCATGATGGAAAAATTATGCCTAGTACACACCCCCTTGTGGTTCTCCGGCTTTGGTTGTACCCAAGAAAGAGCAGTAGGGGCGGCAACTTTGCCTTGTTGATAGGGCCTTCAATAAGGTCTTGTTAAGAATCCCTACCCTTTGCCTTAGATTGAGGACTTTCTTGATCAACTCAATGGGGCCAAGTACTTCACCAAGCTAGACCTAGCTTCATGTTATGACAAGTTCATATGGAAGACAACTTTCAAGGCAAGTTTGGTCTCTGTGAGTGGTTGGTTATACACTTCCTCCTTGTTAATGCTCTTGCTACCTTCACGTGGATCATGGCATCTTTCTCTGACATCTTGGTAAGTTTATTGTTGTTTACTTAGATCCCATTTTGGTTTCCAGTTTGCAACAAGTTAAAATAACTTTGGACCTCCTCCAAAACAAATTGTAGAAGTCATTCTTTATTCAAACTTATGTCCAATATTTAGGTTTTGTGTTCAATGGGACAGGGATTCACATACATTCAACCAAATTTTAAGTTTTGAAGCGTTAGCCTATGCCTACCAATGTTATAGAACTGAAGTACTTCTTGCCAGGCATGAATTTCTACAGGAAATGCATCTGCCATTACTCCTACATTGCTCACCCATTGAGTTGGGCCAACGTTCAGAAGACTTTTCATTAGACTTCTGAAGCAGAATGGACATTTTAGAAGTTGAATGATGCTCTTTACTTGGCACTGTTGCTTGTTGAACTAGACTTGCAACAACCTTTGAGATTGAGACAAATGCTTCCTAATATGTCATAGGTGTTGTTACTAAGCAGGAAGGCTATCCAGTGGCATACCATAAAGAGACCTTGTCCCAGGCCAAGCTCAACTTCATCACTTATGACAAGGAGTTCTATGTGTTTGTTCGAGCACTCAAACAATGGTGGAATTGCATCGTTGGTAAGGAACTATCTTACTCACTGATCATTATTATCTTCAGTTTTAGAACACCCAGTCTAAAATTCACGAACAAAGACTTTTGAAATGGGCTTCCTACAGTCAGTAGTTTTGTTTAATCATTAAATATAAGAAAGGTAGCTCCAATAAAGTGGCAGATCCACTTAGCAGACTCCTGACCAAGGCCATTTTCATTATAAGTTCAAATTGAAGCATGTGAAATTCTAATATTCTACAGACCCATACTCTGGGCGTCCATCCAACAACCCGTTGTAGTTAATTGGACCTCAGATGGCTCTCTTTCGAAGTTTAATGAGATCTATGTTCATGATGGATCATCTCGCTGTCTTCTTATCAAAGTGTCCTACTCTTGATCATATGGAGGACATTTACATGAGCTGAAAACTCATTTGCACTTGCAGAGGTGCTTCATTTGGCCTGCTTTGGGAATCCATGTCCATGGGTTTCATTAGTTGTCTACCTATCTCTCAACAAAAACATGATTGCACCTTTGTGGTATCATGCAAATTTTCCAAGGCAACAGTTTAATATTTATATACCATGCATCTAAACTATCAATGCTTCTAAAGATGAAACACATTTCTTCCAGCATGTTTGGAGCCATCTTGGCTTCTTTTTGACCATCATTTCTGATCGTGACTCTAGATTTCACAGTCACTTTGGAAAACCTTGTGGAAGCTTTTAAAGTTTTAAGCTATTAACTTTAGATCTTTACTGGATTTCATCCACAAATTGATTTCCAAACTGAGGTAGTAAACAGATCAGTGGTTCATACTCTCCACATGTACCTCCAGTGGAACAAACATTGGGATCATTTCTTGCATATTTTGCAGCACAACTACAATAGAGTCAGTCACGTTTCTACAGGACACTCCCATTTTGAGGTCTATTTTGCTCCTGAGATTCTAATTGCTTTTCTAGCTCCAACATTTAAGTTTTTAACTTGTAGGAGCAAGACAATGTAGCTTCTTTATTTGTGCGGAATTAGGCCTAGAACCAGATCAGGTTTATGGCACCTTGCCACAAACACAGGCTAAGTTCAAGGCACTGCATGAAAAATATTGGGTTAATTCACATTATCATTTTGTGACAGACTTTGGCTACACTTGGACAAGCAGTTGTTCAAAATTTAGCAATATCATAAGCTGAAGCCCATTCAACATGGGCCTTGCACTATAATATGTCAAATAGGACTTGCCACCTCAACTTTGCATTCATGATGTGGTGAATGTCATCCAGCTGAACCTGTATGAGCCACGTCATTCGGAGGATTCAGTTCTAGTCACACATCTGGCACCAGAATTACAGATTTAGAGCCTCCCTTTTCTGATGATGCCCTTCTTTGTGACGCCACCAAATCCACTAGGCAAGGATACATTGCCACTTGGTAAAAAGGTACTTGGCATACTCAGGGCAAGTGGTTGTCCCGGTGAATATTTGGGCAAAACTTTCCCCATCTGCAACAGAAATTAAGGATGATTTTCTCTGAGGGAGGAATTGATGAGACTTAGTCAAGAAAACATTTTTGAACATGTACATTAAATTATACATTATCTGTTTTGTACTTTATCTTTCTTTCATTGGTTGACTTTGTCCAAATTAAGCATTCACATCCACTCTATTGTATTTTATTTGAGACTTGGTCAATTTTGGTCACCCTCGTACCCTCTCCCAGTTTTGTATGTATAGTAAATACAAATGAGTACATTTACGACTTTCTTTCCTCGTGCTTACATACATTTTCTCTTATGTTTTACTCGTATGTTAGTATCTTTTCATTGTTGGTATTGCGCTCATACAATCACTTCTGCTGTTGAGTTTTCTTCATATAGTCATTGGTGCATCGACTCAGTCATCTCATTACAAGAAGAGGTTCATTCTTTAGCCCAAGTGGGGTTGGATGCTTTTGTGTTGAATCATTAGTCCGTGTCATGCTAGAAAATAACAAAAATTATTTATATTAATATTGGCCTGAAAATATCATTTTAAGATTTTGATAAAATACCACACCAAACCAATATAAATATTCATACCCTACCTATGTGCTAAGGGTCAAGTTACTTGGATTTTCAGAAGAAACTCCTGTGAGTAAAGGATGCATGCTTATGAAATGGCATTAGGAACTGTCTTGGAATGGTATTCTTTGGGTGACTAGATGTCGTAAGTGTCTCTAGTGTAAAAGTATACAAGTCAAATATTAGTTTTTGTACCTTTCATTCTGTAGATAATCAGGTATTCAGTAACTGCAGTTTGGAGATGAATTTCTCTTTTTTACCTTGTCTGAATTGTAATTTATTTAAGAAAAACGGTGGAAAGAATTTATTTCATTTGCATGCTCTTTAGTATAAGGATTAAACTTCACAAAGATGCTACAGGGTCGATGCAAATCTATGCCAATTTTTGTAATTCAATTGTTAACTTTATAAATACCTTCTGTATGTTATTATTTACTGTGAGACTCCATCCCGTGATATTTTATGACCTTGATTCTTTCAAAAGCTTTTGACAGTGTCACAGAGTTGGTAATGACTCCTTCCCCTCTCCACTTTTTCGTTTTTATGTGGTAACAGATTGAACATGAAGAGTTGATAGGTTGTTTGTCAGAAATATCATCAAAAATGGCTGGCTACTGTATATTCTGTTGCATCTGCTGAATGGGATTTATCTTATGGCGATCCTTGAAAAATATAGATGAATTTCCTTTCCAGAAATCTCGTAGAAATTGCTATAATGTGAGTATGTCATTTTTTTTGAGCTTGATCTTGTTCTAGCGATCACCTGCCCTGTATATTTAGCATATATGATGACATTATGATGCTGGTTATACTCATTTAGTTTTGTTCTACCAATGCAGGTGGTATTTCTTAGATGTAGATAACAGCTCAGCAGATGAGGGATATAGTATTGTCAGAGCAACTAAATCGAGTAGTTTGAAGATGGGTGAAATGAAATCCCCACCTTGTAAAAGATATCGCAGGGAAAGGAACCGTGATCTGTTGGCTAGTGATGCTACAGGTGTCATGGAGGAAAAAATGTGGAAAGAGTTACCCGAGGATCTTATTGAAAGAGTCATTGCACGTTTACCTATTGCTGCTTTCTTTCGATTTCGTTCAGTTTGCCGAAGGTGGAACTCCTTACTCAACTCTCACAGCTTCTCTCAACAATGTGCTGAAGTTCCACCTCAGTGCCCTTGGTTCTATACCATAACACATGAAAATGTCAATAATGGTGCAGTTTATGATCCTTCATTGAAGAAATGGTATCATTTATCATTACCATCCCTTCCTCCCAAAATAATTATATTGCCTGTCACTTCAGCTGGAGGGCTTGTTTGTTTCCTTGATATAGGGCATCGGAATTTCTATGTGTGTAATCCACTTACTCGGTATTTCCAGGAATTGCCATCGAGATCTGTAAGAGTATGGTCACGGGTGGCTGTGGGGATGATCCTCAACCCTAATGGAGTTGGTTATAAATTGTTGTGGTTAGGATGTGCTGGGGACTATGAAGTCTATGATTCTATAGAAAATGCTTGGACTAGGCCAGGTCATATGCCCTTGCATATCAAACTTCCTCTTGCCTTGAACTTCAGGTCTCAGGCTATAACCATTGATGGAGTGATGTATTTTATGCGCACGAATCCCGATGGTTTAGTGTCATACAATACGATGAATGGTACTTGGCAACAACTTTCCATTCCCTCACCATTGCACTCAATGGATCATACCCTTGCAGAATGCAAAGGCCGCATTATGTTGGTGGGATTGCTGACAAAAAATGCTGCCACTTGTGTTTGCATATGGGAGCTTCAAAAGATGACGCTTCTATGGAAGGAGGTAGACAGAATGCCAAATATGATGTGCCTAGAGTTCTATGGTAAACAGGTGCGCATGACCTGCCTGGGGAACAAAGGTTTGGTTTTGCTATCTTTAAGATCTAGGCAATTGAACCGCTTGGTAATTTATGATATGTCCAATAAGTTGTGGCATAGGGTACCAAGTTGTGTTCTTCCTCGTGGGCGTAAGCGACAGTGGATTGCTTGCGGGACCTCTTTTCAGCCATGTCTTAATGCTTCAGTTTGACGGCTGCTTTTGAAGTTTGTTATGCAACTTGGCTCAGATTTGTACTTATTTCATTGAATAACTATACAAAACTATTACATTAATTTGTGTGCTTGAGAAAGAGTAATTCATGACAAGAACTATTTTGCTGGTTTTCTAATCTAAAATGAGGTAGAAAAATATCACACTCACAACAGCAAATTCTGTTCTATTAACTTTAAAGAACACTGGATTGTTAGGGGTTCTCTTTTGAGCTCGCATAATTTCTATGTTTGCTTACTGCTTTCAAGGTTTCTATGTAACTCCACTCAAATAATAGGGATTACGATGTTACAAAAACACTGTATTATACATGTCGAGGGTAAACAGAGTCTGATCTTCAAGAATTATACTTCCAAATAACAAGAGGCAAAACAAGATTGTAGATGCTTAACATTCCTTGTGAATAGGTGGTTAGTGACTTTTGTAATGCAATAAAAAATTGCAAGCACTAAATGGAATGGTGTCTACTGTAATAAATGTTATATTTTCCTTTGTGTTAATTGATTTTCAAATACTGTAAACAGCTTTGTTGTGTCCCTTGGTAATTTGCACTTCCAGGTAGTCTCAAATATAAAATTCTAATGTTTGTCTTGATTTTTAACATTTATCTTGATCTTCTAATAATTAAACTTCCCTCGATATGCCATTTCGTAGGAATTGTTTGGATGTGATAACGTTGGATATAGCATGTATCTGTAATTTTTGTCTGTTTACCTCTCTATCCATCTTTATGCAAAATAAATAACATGATGCATAGAAAATAGCCTCAGATTCTCACTAAAAACATCTTTGTTAGAGATCAGTCCTCTTAGAAAATTGCTCAGTATTGCCTGCTGAAAATGCCTGAGTATACTCCTGCTGCAGCTTCCTCTCAGAAAGTGCCACAGAAAATTTAAAAAAGGTGGTGCTGTTCTTCTGCACGGTGAAAGATGCTCTCCCAGAAGTTTTCTGTTTAATTTAGGGTTTTATTATATGTTTTGTATGATGTTTGTTGTCTCCTTTTTATATTTCTTGGATCTGTCATGGGATTTGCATTCCAGAATTTATCCATGGTTCTATCAGATATCCAAGTCAGATCAAGATCCTTGGCATATCTGGGACGTGTTCATATATGATACACTTAGAAGTACGGCATAGGGGATGCAGAATGGTAACAGAGGAAAAAAAAGAGATGTTGAATGGTTTCTTGTTAATCATCGTGGAGATTGAATTTGCCATGCCCTGGTTGAGGATAATTTTGTTACTTTAGTAAGTCGTAGTCCTCTCACTGGGCACAGAGGCAAGTTCGTGGGCTTTTCAAGATTCAAAAGAGGCAACATCTTGTGACTGCATCTATCCAGTCAAGGGAGATGAATTTTGATGTCATTGAGCCTGATAGAGTGTTATTTCTAAGATTCATTTGGTAGGTGTACACCTCTCAAGTGGCACTTGTTGGCAGCTAATAAGTATAGACTTATGCTCGGGCCCTGAGTTTCACAAACTCAAAATCAATATGGTTCCAAATTTTAAAGTTAGTTTGGTTTGGTTAACGGTTTCTAATTAACAACCTTTATAATTTCTTAATAGATCAAGTATCCAATGTTAAAGTGTTTTTTGAGCAACTCCCTTGCTTCCCGGTACTCTGATGTTCACTTGTCCAGAGGCCTCCCGTAATTGTTGAGGACAATGCACCGTATTTTGAAAAGATTCCTTGGCAGCTTTACAGCTCAGGAAGCCACGTTTGGAGATATTGCTTTGCCTTTTCCAAACTCCATTTCAGAAGAAAGTACATCACTGGATTTGTTGTTCAGTTGTCATGACTCATCCCAATGTTAGCATCGATTTTGTGATTTGTTTCCCACCAATTCAGTGGGCTGCATATATAAAATATTGTACTTTTCTGATTTATGAAATTCCCCTTGCACAACACCACCAAGAAATTGCTGGAAGAGTTTTTCCTTGGTAATTATTAAGAGGGCACGAAGAGTTGGAGAATTATTTAATTTTTGAGTCATAATGCTTTGCATTTACTCATTGTTCATATTCCTGGTAAGTACACTATTAAGGTCTGAGACACATCATGCTTTGAAGTTTGCAACCTATTAGTTTTTTGTGAAGTGCATTGTTTAAATTGCCAGATAGTGACCAGGCTTTGTCTCTATTCATCATGTTTTTGTGGTATTTAATTTGTTATTTCTTTTGTGGTGAAAAACAAATTATTATTGTCTTGCACTTGGGTTCTTTCACGTGACGTTTTTATTGTTGCTTTTGCTTTTAGGAAAGATTCTCGGATATAAGATACACACGGTATTTACTTTGCTCCCCCTCAAAATTTGTTCCTTGTATGTTGTTGTGATCCAGTCCGCAGATGATTTATTTCCATCCTATTTGCGTAGATGGGCCTTTTGCATGACAAATAAAAGACATCATTATGTGTAAGCCTTACTGGAACAGTGAACAACCCAAAACTGAAAATTCTGCCGAGGTAATACAAACATTGTCAACGGATTTAATTTATAAGTGTATGCTATAAATCATCCTAGTTAATATTAATATGACATCTTACTGAAACTTTATTTTGTCTCATCAGCACTACAGCTGATAAAAGAGGTGAGCACAACTGGCTTGAGAACACAATTTGGTTTGATACTGAAGTCCAAGTGCACTACAAAGGAGCTTACAGCATATGTTAAGTTCCAGGACATATATTCAGAACAATTAGTGATCATTGGTGGCTTACGGAATGAAAAATTATACCGCAGTGGAAAAGGAAGATTAGTAGATTTACCATACCATTCGTCAGAGAATATTGATAAAACAAGCATGGTAGTTCTTAGAAGGTGACAAGACAACCAGGTTTTCTATGTAGTGTGTGTGCGTGTGGTGCAACTTGAGGGGTGATTTGTGGACAGGAGTTGGTGAGTGCGATGTTTATTATCCATTAATACCTTACCAAACAAGGAATTTTGTATAACATGCATATAAACTTTTACGATTAGATTATTATCCAACAAACTCTATAGTTGAAGGTGTTGCTAGAATAGCTCAAGTGGATATAGGATCGAAAGGTTTGAAATCTATGCTTAGAGACTTGTACTATTTTTGGATGCCTTACCAAACAAAGAATTTTTTATAACATGCATATAAACTTTTACGATTAAATGATTATCCAAGAAGCTATATAGTTCGCTGGAATAACTCAAGTGGATATAGAATCTATAAAGGTTTGGAATCTATACTTAGAGATGTGTACCATTTTTTCCCTCATTTTGTCGTTGACAAAATGCTGCACACAAACTACATACTTTAATGCTGGTTTATGATGCGTGGTTCTGTTCCTTTTTACATGTCCACCTATATGCACTAACAACCTCCCTGCCAAGATATTATCTGCTTGAGAAATGCAAAAAATAGCTTTGTTTTACTTGGTTTTGGGGATTGGGGGCTGATGGGAGAAGTATTGTGGATGGTTGAAAACCATCTTTTAATTTCGGAAGGAATACTGTTTGCCCTATCGAGAAATAAAACTAGTTATGTTTTATTCAATTCTGGTGGTTGCGGCTAAGGAATGAAAAGTATGGATGGTTGAAAATTATCTTCTAATTTCCAAGGATGGGTTTGGAAAAAAAATAAACAAAAATTATTGGATGGGTTTGGACATAAAAATAAACAAAAATTATTTTTTTGAATTTCAATAGGGAAAAATTGTAAATTCAAATAATAAAATTGTTAAATGCAAAGTGAACAAGATGTATGCATAATCAATGGTCATCAACACAAATTTTCAAGAAAAATATATTTATGATTTATTAATTTAATAAAAGACAATGTACATAGTTCAAAATGGTCATCAGGAGGAGTTAGGTTCTTTTGTATTGATAAAAACCTCTGCAACTCCCTTCTGGTCTATGGTTTGGTCTTCGACCTTTGCTGCGGGCTTTGTGCTCGCGGGCTCTAGCTCTTCCCCTGGCTGTCCCTCTGCGAATTGCCCTTCTGCAACAGAAGCCCTTTGCCAGGCACTGCGCATGCAATTGCCTGGGCGATAACCTTCGATGGAGCCTTTCGACCCTAAAGGTCCTCCTAATGGATCAACAACTTTCAAAGCACTAATGGAAGCTGTTTCAACCTCAAAAGAGTCGGTCCTGCTAGATTCGTTAAAAAGACAGACTAAATCCCTAAAATCACCCTTGAAGCTTCGCATGTTCGAGCCCGAGCCCTCCAACTAGTAGATCATGGTCTCGTCAGACAGTTCATGGGCCTTTGGCACTCTTCCCACTCTATCAGATCTTGGCTGGACAAAAACTGGAAGCCGTTAATACAAAGCAACGTCATGGCATCATTCTGTGGTAACGGTTTCTACACATTTTACTTTGAGCTTAGAGCAGATCGTAATTTAATCTTCAGGAATGGGCCTTACTTTATCGGAGCCCAGGGATTGTACCTTGATCGTTGGAGCCCCAACTTCAACCCTGACTGTGAATTCCCCTCAGCTGTCCTTGTGTGGGTAAAACTCCCTTTCTTACCTCTCCACTGCTGGAACCACTCCACCTTCAAATCCATTGGCAACAGTTTAGGAAAATATATCGACTATGCCGAGCAGAAAGATGGACTATTCGCATGTGCCCGCATCTGTGTTGAAGTAGATCTAGAGAAAGGCCTTCCTGAGGCTATCAAATTGCTCGTGGATAATTGGACCCATATCCAAGAAGTGGACTATGAGCAAATACCGTTCAAATGCAAATCCTATCACGAATACGAACATTTTTCCCGTGAATGCCCGAAACGAGAGACAATAGAGGTTCAAGATGAACCAGGACAATGGCAGGCAGCAAAGAAAACCAAAAAAGCATCAAAAGCCCAACAAAATCATATAGGAGGCACCTCAAATCTTGGGGGCAAAGAAGCCACTGCTACTCTGCAGCAAAAAAACGCAGGCCCAATTGAGACACAACCATCAGAAAAAGGAAACCATTCGAGTGGTGGTCCATCTACTTCAGATAATTCGAATAGGTTTGAAGCTCTTGCTGACATGGTAACTGAGGAAGATATAGGAGAAAAGGTGCCCGATAATGCTCCGCAAAATCACACAGTTGGAGGGAAAGGGGAAGCTAAAACCCATGACAAAACAGACATAGAGGAAGCAGGAATGTCAGAAGAATAAGAGGGAGAAATTGGAGAGGAGGATGTTGCTTCACCTCAGGGCGCAACAGATGATCCAGGCACAAAAAGAGGCACTCTCACTGAGCATCATGCTAGAAGATCAGGAAGGAAATCCAATAGAGAAATCAGGCAGGCCAAAGCAGAAAGAGATAAAGAATTAGGGCACAAGACTCCAATTATCCTCCAATTAGCAGACCTGAGCAGCAAAGGAAATAAGAAGGGTAATCAAGCATGCCCGTCTCCCTCTCAAAGAAGTGATAAATGAAAGTAGTTTCTTGGAATTGCAGAGGACTCGGTACTAGAAAGAGAAGAGCAGAAGCCATGACATTAATCAAGAAAGAGAAGCCGATCATTGTAATTCTGTAGGAAACAAAGCTGAATGAGGTGCATATCGTTACACATAACCTCGAGATATGGAACAAAAGTGAGCTGGAGGCACTGAGCTCGCGTGGAGCCTCAAGCATGCACCTTGTGGGATCTTGCAAACCTCCCCCTGGTAAGCACTCTAAAATCAGTTCATTGGATGACAACAATTTTTTTTGTCAAAAATCTAAATTACACTATTACAATCAGTAATATATATACATGCCAAATATATACGCTGAAAAGAAAGAGTGTTGGAAGTCCCTTCAAGACCTCAAGCACACAAAGTATGGCACGAATTGCATTTTAGGAGGAGATTTCAATACAGTACTAAAACAGGATGAAAAGAGAGGAGGGAAAGTGGTAAGAGAAATTCATCAGGAAGACTTCAAAGACCTGATAATGCAGTTAAATCTCTTTGATGTGAAGCCAAGTAAATTTAAATACACTTGGAATAATAAGAGGGTGGGTCCGGGACACATAGTAGTAAGGTTAGACAGATTTTTAACTTCATATCTTTTGCTGTCTTTGCCCTTCTCAATAGCTTCAGAGATCTGGCCTTGGTGTGGATTGGACCATCGACCGATCATGCTCCTTGTTTCTCCTCCAGTTAACTACGTGCCAATTCCTTTCAAATTTTCCCCTCTATGGATAGAAACAATTGGCTTCTCTGAAATGATCGCTGCTTCTTGGACTCGGTGGGTAAATGGAAGCCCTATAACCATTTGGGAAAGGAAAGTCAAAAGGTTAAAAGCAAACATTAAAGAATGGCTAAAAACATACAATGCAAATATGTCCCTAAATGTCAAAACAATCGAAGACAATCTTGCAAAAAAGCAGGCTCAAATAGAAAATAATGAAGTTGAAAAGGTGGACTTCCAAGAAGAAATAAAACTGTTCCAAACATACCATGCGACCCTGAGACAAGAGGAAGATATGTGGCGGCTCAAGTCACGCAATAGCTGGCTCAGCTCTGGAGACAGGAACACGAAATATTTCCACAAGCAAGCAAAATTTCGAGAGATAAAAAATGGCATCACCCAAATTCAGCTTGGAGCCCAATCTCTTGATTCTTTTCCTGAGATTAAGGCTGCTGCAGTTGATCACTTCTCTGCCCTGTACCATGATGACCAAACCTCGCCCCCCATTAATGAAGCCTTCTTCTTGGACCCGATGCCTTCTTTGGTGACCTCTGATGCCAACAAAATCCTTGATGCCCTTCCTGATCCTCAAGAAATTCAAAAAGCAGTCTTTTCCTTTTTTCCAGATAAGGCCCCTGGACTTGATGGCTTCACCAGTAGGTTTTACCAAACCTATTGGCATCTAATAAAAAGAGACTTATGTCGAATGATCAGGTACTCCTTGAAGATCTCTTACATCGGTGGTGGAATAAATTCTGCCTTTTTAGCCCTGATTCCAAAAGAATGAAATCCATCCTCTTTCTCGAGATTTAGGCCAATTTCCCTCTGCAACTTCCCTTATAAAATTATTGCCAAAATCCTAGCCCTTAGACTGAAAGTCCTCTCGGCTCTTCTCATCTCTCCCAATCAAGGCGACTTTGTCTCGGGAAGACAAATCTATGACAATATAATCTTAATCTAGGAAGCCATTGACTCAAGTTGGAGACGGGAGGAACAAGGAATGGTCATTAAACTGGATATGGCCAATGCATTTGACAGGGTTTGACACAAATTTCTCCTCGACATAATGAAGAAGATGGGATTTTCAAAGACCTTTACTGGATGGATAGAGAAATGCATTTCCAGGCCCGAGATTTCTCCCTTGATTAATGGTAGGGGGGCTGGGTTTTTCCAAGCATCAAGAGGTCTCCGACAAGGGTGCCCCCTCTCTCCCATTTTATATATTTTGGTCGGAGGCGCCCTTAGTTGCAGCCTTGAAGCAACAAGGATCTCTCAACACATCCCAGGAATTAGATTTAAAGAAGGAATCAAAAGCATAAATCATGGGCCATTTCCCGATGATACGACTCTTCGGGGTGGAGTCTCTCTGGTCATAGCTAGAAGATTCAAATCTTATCTGCACAAATCCAAGAAGCATCTGGAGGGAGAACAATCAATGCCAAATGTAGAATATAGGCATGGAATATCTCCCTTAGAAAGGCAAAAAAAAATAGAAGGAATATTGGGGTTTAAGGTAGAAATAGAATGGAAGGAATTTAAATACTTAGGAGTCCCAATTTTCTTGAAAAGGGCCAGTCCTAAGGCCTGGCAAGGCATGATTGACAAAATGAAACATAAAATAACCAATTGGGGTGGGATTTGGCTAAATCCAGCAGGCCGTCTCATTCTTATCAAATCAGTGCTGTCTTCTCTCCCTATATCTTAGTTTGTGGTCCTCCAGGCTCCAAAGTATGTCCTGCAACAATTTGGAAGTTTCATAAGAAAGTTCCTATGGGAAGGAGGGAAGAAAACAACAAGGAAATATCACATGGTAAATTGGAAAACTGTTATAGTGCCCAGGCAACATGGAGGACTCGGAATTCGAGACCCAAGATTAACGAACCCGACAATTGGGGCCAAACTTTGGTGGGGGCTAGTCACAAATCCTGAATAATGGTTGACTCAAGTGATAAGAGGAAAGTATTTCAAGCAACATGAACATGAAAACAGGGATATTCCAGCTACCCAAGGCTCTACCCTTAATCACTCAAAACATCAGCAGAGTTCCTGGAAATGGTTTGACAGTGAAAATTTGGGAGGACAAAATAATGAATAACGCCCCTCTAGCAGATCTGGAACAACTGAAACCCCTCTGTGATCACTTCATATCGATTAATATCACAACCTTGGCACAAATCTCAGTATGGGAAGACGAGGAATTGGAAAGGATGGCTTCTGCCGGATATCCCCGGAGAGCTAGATGAGCAAAAAATGATCCATTAAATCTTCTCGAGGGATTCTCCCCAATTTTGAGAGATAAAATGTTGTGTAACCAGCTCCAAAAAGAGAAGAAAAGAGATATCAATGCATTAGAAATAAGCCACTTCGAGGGGGCAACCTCCAATACATTACATAAATGAACAATTATTGGATGATACAATTCACAAAACCTCCTTTCTATATATAGGAGTCCATGGGGCCATAATGTAATCCTAGTGGGCCACAATGTAATCCTAGCCGACCTAACAATAATAATTTAAGGGCACAATAATAACAAAATGGGGGTTACAAGGGTACAATAATAACAATAAGGGTTTACACTAACAATAATAAGGGGCTATACTAGTGATATAGGGACCTAACATGCCCCTCTCCTTCAAAAAAGTGTTGTCCTCAACACTTGAGTAGCTCCGGGTGCTTCTGTATAAAATTCTCATCCTCCCATGTAGAATCTTCGGTGGGTAAGTTCTTCCACTTGATGAGATACTCTGAAATTGATCGATTCCGTAGCTGTCGAGTTCTTGTTTCCATGACCGCTTCAGGTTCCAATATGATTTTTCCTTCCTCATCAAGTTCTGGCAATATTGTTTGAACCGGAAGATTTTCACCTATAACCTTCTTTAAGCATGAAACATGGAAAACTGGATGTACTCGCGAAGAAGCAGGAAGCTCCAATTTGTATGCCATAGTACCAATCTTTTGCAACACCTTGTAAGGACCATAGTACTTTGGCGATAATTTATTATCCTTCTTAGCTTGCTTCAAGGACATTTGTTTGTATGGTTGTAGCCGTAAAAATACCCAATCTCCTACATCAAAACTTCTCTCGCTGCGATGTTGATCTGCCTGTTGTTTCATTCGATTTTGTGCCAAATTCAGGTTATACTTTAAGAGTTGGAGAACTTCTTGTTGATGCTAGATGTGATCTTCCACTGCTTGAACCTTCGAATTTTCTCTTAAATATGATGTGATGGATGGTGGATGATATCCATAAAGTGCCATAAATGGGGTCATTTTTGCTGCAGTATGGAAGGAAGTGTTATACCACCATTCAGCGAGAGGTAACCACTTGACCCAGTGTGTTTGTTTATCAGATACAAAACAACGAAGATATCCTTCCAAACATTTATTTACTATCTCAGTTTGACCATCAGATTGAGGATGATAAGATGAGCTATGAGGTAATTGAGTACCCAAACAAGAAAATAACTCCGTCCAAAAATTTCCAGTAAAGGATCTCTGTCGCTCACAATAACCCTTGGGCTTCCATGTAACTTTTGAATTCTGTCCATAAATGTAGTAGCAACTGTACTTGCTTTAAATGGATGAGATAATGCACAAAAGTGTGCATATTTGGTAAGTCTATCAACTAACACCATGATGACATTCTTTCCATCGGACTTAGGTAAACCTGTGATAAAATCCATTGAAATCTCCTCCCAACGTTGACTTGGAATGGATAAAGGTTGTAGAAGTCCCGGGGTCTTAATTGTCTCCACTTTATTCTGCTGGCAAACCAAACATTCCGCCACAAACTTTTGAATATCAGATTTCAGGCCATCCCAAAAAAAATCTTTCTTCACCCTGTGGTAAGTTTTTAAAAATCCTGAGTGTCCTCCTAAAGGAGAAGTGTGCAATTCCAGAAGAATCTTTTTGTTTTAGTTGGGAATTCTTACAAAGATATAAGCGATCTTTGTACCATAAGGAATCATTTTTCCAACTAAATGTATCAGATGTACTAGGATCTTGCTGCAACTTTTGAATGAGTGTTCATACATCTTTTTCCTTCTTCCATTCATCTCTTGCTTCGGTTATCCAATCTGGTTGGATAATAGAAATGGAACAAAGAAATTCTTCCACCTCTTCATTCTTTCTTGAGAGTGCATCGACAAAAACATTAAGCTTTCCTTTTTTGTAGATTATTTCAAAGTCATAACCCAACATCTTTGTGACCCATTTTTGCTGCTCTTCTGAAGATAGTCTTTGTTACAAAAAGTGTTTCAGACTATCATGATCAGTTTTTACCTTGAAGTGTCTTCCCATTAGGTAAGTTCTCCATTTCTTTAGTGCATGCAGTATTGCTAAAATTTCCTTCTCATAAATAGGTTTCTGTAAATACTTTCCTTTGATTGGACGACTTTCAAAGCAATGGGTCTTCCTTCCTGCATTAAAACTGCACCAATTCCATTTCCTGAGGCATCACATTCCACAATAAAGGTTTTTGTGAAGTCTGGTGTAGCTAAGACCGGTGCTAGGCACACTGCCTCTTTAAGACGTTCAAAGGCCTTAGTTGCTTCGGGAGTCCATGAAAATGCATCTTTCTTCAATAATGTTGTTAGAGGTGCTGCTATTCTCCCATAATTCTTAACAAACTTGCGATAATACCCTGTTAACCCGAGAAATCCTCGCAACTGCTTTATGGTTGTGGGGACTTTCCATTCCTTAATGGCTTTAATTTTGTTAGGGTCTACTTGAACACCCTCGTGAGATACAATATGACCCAAATATTCCACCTCTTGTACTCCAAAGAAACATTTGGATGTTTTTGCATATAATTGTTTCTCCTAAAATATAGTTTGAGCACCCTGTCAACATGTTCAACATGATCCTTCCAAGACCTGCTGTAGATTAGTATATCATCAAAAAATACTAGCACAAATTTTCTAAGGAAGGGTTTGAAAATGGAATTCATCAACCCTTGAAATGTAGAAGGTGCATTGGTAAGGCCAAGAGGCATGACCAAAAATTCATAATGACCCTCATGAGTTCGAAATGTTGTTTTTGGAATATCTTCAGTCTTCATTCTAATTTGATGATATCCTGAACGAAGATCCAACTTGGTAAAATAAATTGCTCCATGTAATTCATCCAATAATTCATCAATCACAGGAATGGGAAATTTATCTTTAACGGTGAGCTTATTGAGCTCCCTATAATCTGGACACATTCGCCATGATCACTCACTACTTGTATTGCAATGCTACGGGAAGCGAAGAAAAAGTTTGATAGTTAACGTTATTCTTCGCCTCTAACATTTATAATCATGCGTTATTCCTCTTTTTAGGGCGTAAGGATATCTATAAGACGATGTTTGGAGGGGCTCTTCTGGAATCAAATGAATAACGCCAGTCATGATCCACGAATAGGTGGGAGTCCTTTGGGAGTTTCAAACACCTTGGAATGATTGTCCAATACTTGTTGGAAGTCTGCGGGGAATAGATAATTTTGATGTTGGAACTTCTAGTGAGCATAATTGTGCAATTACGCCTCATTGAAGGCATTATTTCTTTAGAAGCTTTGTCATGACATTAGAGCTTATTATCCTTCTTTTGGCTTCCACGCAATGCCTCGTAATTCTTCTTTCATCGAAAAAATTCAAGAAAAGTTCTTGAAAATTAAAAGCTACCGTCCCCAAATATTGTAACCATTGTACTCCTAGTACAACATCAGCACCTCCCATAGGAATTGAAAGCATTGGACTAGTAAATACATATTCCCCCATGGTTAGCTTGATATTATGGAATTTTCCCGAGTAATTTATAGTTCCTCCATTTGCAACCATCACTTGACATTCTGGTGCTGGGTATAGGAAACAATTTAATTCCTTGGCTACCTTACAATGAATAAAATTATGGGTGCTACCTGAATCAATCAACACTATTACCTTTTTCTTCTTGATTTGTCCTGTTATCTTGAGAGTTTGAGGAGTGGTAATTCCTGCCAGTGCATTACATGATATGGTCGGATTCATTTCTTCCTCTTCTATGGCTGGTTCCTGGTGTGTATCCTCTTCTTTTTCATTTTCTTCTTCTTCTTCACAATCTATGTAAAATAATTTCTTTTCAGCACACTTATGACCTTTAGTGTATTTGCTATCACAACTGTAGCAAAGCCCTTTTGCTCTTTTTTCTTCCAATTGTTGTAGTGTCAACCTTGTAGGTTGTGGAAATCTAGACGTAGCAACACTTCCTTCTTTATAGAATTGAGTGGTAGGCTTCCTTGTCGCCATTATTTTACATTCAACTTTTCTTGCCAACCTGAATGCCTTCTCCAATGAATCCGGTTCCAAAAAACGAACTTCATGTTGGATGTTATCCTTTAGAGCGCATATGAAGAGATCGATCCTGTGTTCCTCTGGAATATCGGTTACCCTTATATTCAATTTTTGGAAGTCCTCAATGTGCTGCCCCACTAAACCCTTTTGTTTGAGATTTATCAATTGGCTAAAGAAGGTGTTTCTCTTTGTATCCTCATAATGTGCTATCATTTCCTCCGTAAAAATTGACCAAGTGACAATTTTTTTACGGGAGCAAAGCCATGGATACCATACAAATGTATTTTGTTCTAAATGTAAAGTTGCAGTGCGTACCTTTTGTGTGTTTTGCACGTTATGGAGGTCAAAATATTGCTCCATCTGTAGTATCCATGTTACAGGATCCTTTCCATCAAACTTCCTCATATCCATCTTTGGAATATGGTGGTTCTTCCCGCCAACATTAGAGTTTATGAAATCACAATTAACATTTATGTTGTTCTCATCATGAGGTTCTTCTACTATCTTTTCACCATTAGGAAACCTTTCTTGTATAAACTTTGTCAAACCTTCCATGTCTGCTTTTAGAAAATTCTTCATGTTTTCCATTTTCTCATCGATCTTGGCTTCCATGTCATCAATCTTAGCTTCCATGCCCACTTCCATGCCATCCATCTTAGCTTGCACGCCTTTCTTCAAAACTTCCATTTGATTTTGTTGCACTTTGCGAGTGAAATTTGTTGCACTTGCTCTTGTAATTTTGATAGATCATGTTGCAATTCTTCGTCTTCATGAGTCATAGTAGAGCTTTCCAAAGGCTTAATGGGTGTTGAATTCTTTTTAGGGGCCATTTTATAATCCAATACTAATATCTATTCTACAATATGCCCTTGCAATCAATTCAACTTGATTCTTCAAACAAGACTTATGCAATTCGGAAAAAAAATACACACCTTTTACTTGCTTTTGAGGAGCTTGATATGAAATTGTATTATCTCTATGATTGCGGCTCTTCAATATCTGAAATTCAGCACTGAAGTAGCCCTATGAATTCTCTTTTGAATGCCACAGGTCTGACTTGATTTGGATTCTCCAAGACAAAGTTATGTCCAATTTCCCACAATGACCTAATTATGGACTGGTTCAGTATAGCGAACTTGTACGAATTTCCACGTGTCACTGTTTTGTCCTTCACCTCTGAAATTGATATATAAGAAACTACAATCCGTGTACTTGCGACCACTTTTTACGGCACTCCAATCCAATGCTCAGAGAGAGAGTTATTGAAATTTTCCCACGATCACCTTTTTGAGATGAAATTCAGGAGCCTGAAAAAGCACTACCTTCCACAGATCATATCTCCAAAAATATTGCAAGACAAACTCCAAATTTTTTTGGCCAAGTTTCACTCAGGATTTCAGCTTCGCACCATAAAAATTTCAGATTTTGAACCTCGGTATAAAAAAATTATATTATTCTAATAAACTTGTTTATGAGCCTAAAAAAATACCTAACTTCCACAGATGATATCTCCTCAAATATTGCGAACCAAGCTCTGAAATTTTTAGACAAGCTTCCTCGGGATTTCGGCTTCGCACCATAAAAATTTCAGCTTCTGAAACTTCGTAGAAAAAAAGTTATAGCGAAAATTCCACGATGACCTGTTTGGAGCAGCGAAACCCTAGAATCCAAAGCTCTGATACCAAATGTTGTGTAACCAGCTCCAAAAAGAAAAGAAAAGAGATATCAACGCCTTAGAAATGAGCCACTTCGAGGGGGAAACCTCCAATACATTACATAAATGAACAATTCTTGGATGATACAATTTACAAAACCTCCTTTCTATATATAGGAGTCCATGGGGCCATAATGTAATCCTAGTAGGCCACAATGTAATCCTAGCTGACCTAACAATAATAATTTAAGGGCACAATAATAACAAAATGGGGGTTACAAGGGTACAATAATAACAATAAGGGGTTTACACTAACAATAATAAGGGACTATACTAGTGATATAGGGACCTAACATAAAATGGATAAATGGTGCTAGAAGAATGCACACTACTTAGTCAGAGAAGGCTACACGCATCTCCTCTTCGAAGAACAGGTCCATCCCAAAAGTGGGATATGGAATCGTATCTGGAAGCCAAATTTTATCCCCAAAGTAAATTACTTCAACTGGTAGCTAAATCACAATAAAATCCTCACACAGGACAACGTCAAGAAAAGAGGTATAAGTGGGCCGACCAGGTGCCCTCTTTGTGAACAAGAGGAAGAAACCATAAACCATTTATTCATAAAATGATCCTACAAAAAAAAAGTCTGGAAGGAGGCTTTCGGGAAGATATTCTCCAGAATTGATTGGCCAGTAGAGACCTCCATTTTCTTCTCAACACCAAAAAAGTGGTACAAAGGCAATCTCCAAACTAAACCGAATCTGAAATGCATCCTTCAATCTCTTCCAAAGTACATCTGCTGGAAGATTTGGATGGCAAGAAACAAATTGATCTTCAAAATGAAAAAGCTCGCTGCCAGAGTTTCAACGCTTTTAGCCCTATCCTTCTATTTCGAGGTCAACTCCCACAGCTTGACTTGTCGTTAGATCTTTTAGAACTGGAGTGGCTGTCTCCATGGTCCTGGAGCAAGAAAAAAAATAACAAAGGTGGATCCTCCCAGCTGGTATTTCAGAAGCACCCAAACAGAGCTAATGGATGAGATAAAGAAGAAAGGGAACTGGACTCTTATGTTCGACGAAGCCTCCAAAGGAAACCCAGGGGAGGTTGGGGGAGGAGGGGTCCTCATTGATCTTGATGGAAAAACAAGGCACAAATATGCCTGGGGGATAGACAGAGCAACCAACAACCTAGCGGAGGCAAGTGGCCTTTGGCTCATAATCATCATTGCAAAATGAAAAGGCGTGAGACATCTGTGGGTATTGGGGGAATCCTATTTCCTAATCAAAAGCCTGGTTCAAGGGAAGGAAACACAAAATGTTAATATTAATCATATGTTAACCATAATTAAGGAGGTAGCAAAGGAATTTGAAGGCATCCAGTACACACACGTGCTTAGATCCCTAAACGCTCAAGCTGATGAGCAGGCTAATAAAGGGTGTGCAAATTGCTGAAGGGCATATGCGACATTGATGGAAACATTGACACCAAATCTATCCCTTAACCCGTTCATGCTTACTGGCACAAAGATTGGGACCTCGACCCCAATGTTCATAGGAAAACCATGGATCAGGAAACAACATTTCTTTTGGACAACGTTGGATCAACATTTTGGATGGAACAACATCTTGATGGAACAACTTATGGATGGAACAACAGGGGGAATAACATTGGAATAGCAATTGGAACAACAGATGGAACAACGTTGGAACAACAAATTGAACAGTAGATGGAAGATCAGTTGGAACAACAGATGGAACAACAGCTGGAACAATAGATGGAAAAATAGTTGGAACAACAGATGGAACAACAGCTGGAACAATAGATGGAAAAATAGTTGGAACAACAGATGGAACAACGTTGGAACAACATTTGGATGCAACAACAACTAGATGGAACAACATTTGGATGGAAAACAAAGGCACATCAATTCCTTTGGACATAATTGGAACAACACTCACCATGGAATGCATATGCATAACATTCGTTATGGATAACTTTAGGTAGCACCAATCTAATTTTAAATGGACAAGCACAAATGCACATACCTTGGTAACTCATTTTGTAAGTTCTATAGCACACATGGGAACAAAATGCACCGTAGATATAGGCAAAATAGAAATAAGGCGTCTATGAATACAAACCTGTATGTAAGTAAGGAAAATTTTTTTTTCTTCGAATTTTGGCATGAAAATGATGTGATGTAATCATCTGGTTTAATGCCGCTATTCAGACACGGATTAATGAAATTAATACTATTTTCTGTCTAAAAAAAAATAGTCACCAACACAATTTTTCAAGAAAAATATATTTATGATTTATTAATTCAATAAAAGACAATGTACATAGTTCAAAATGACGAACTTTTAAAAATATTTGGCTACCATTTATATTAGATAGCTTCAAGGATGATAAAGTGATGCATATATTAATATTAAATTTATAAAAATTATGATCTACTCCCAGATTATGAAAGAATGCTCGAGGTAACCTCCATTTTCACATCATTTAGTGCATTCCTTTATCCTTCAAAACATCATCCTAAAACATTGACAATGATGTTTATGTTTTGTCTTGGATGTTTTGTCAATTCATTCATAACAACTAGCATCTTTGCTTCTAACCAAGTTTTCAACTAGCATCTTTGCTTCTAACCAAGTTTTCCTAAGGTCTTCCATTGATACTCGTAAATTTTTAAGTCTCCTTGTTTAACATTGTTATTATTATTGTATTTAGGTGCATTTGTGACAAATATGATTTTCTTGACCATTTCTTGTTTAAAAGAGGATAAAAATCACCATATTCCATTTGTTAGGTCATTATATATTCAACAATTGGTTAATTGACTTCCTCCCTCAAGGCCACATTATACTCTATTGAAGTTATTTCTAGAGATTTCGCCACACTAGAAAACCTTGCTACATCTACAACATAGTTGTGGATTTTATTTTGTTTTAAAATGCAACACTCCATGTTTGCTAATGGTGCAAAGGACATATGAAAATCCTTGAAGTGTCCAAAGACATTGAAGACATCTTGAATGTCCCCTAAATGAGAAGGAAGATCTCAAGGCTAGGGCATACTATTAAATGTAGATGTTCCCCTAATTCCCTCATTACCTAGGGATGTAGAATTGTTGTGGGTGCATTTTAAGCGAAACATTGAAAAATTCCAACTTCAACACATAAATTTGTAAAACCTCGTGCTTACAATTTAGCTCATGTAAGTACATGTATGTAGTCTGGTTTAAGTACTTGGGTAGAAGCTTATGTGCCTCATTTTTTGGAATGCATATTGATTGTATTGCATTTGGTGCATTTTAATGAAAATGTAATATATATATATATATAAAAGTGGAAATGCGATATATTATATAAAACTGATGAGTACAATCGTTTGTAAGCTCGAATGGGCACCCAGATTCAAGCACCGACCATTGACCCAAAAAAAAAAAAAAAAACAAATCAAACAAAAACTTTTATGAGTTTTCTGCCCTTACAAAACATATATTTCACCTGGTTTGTATTCCTTTAGAAATCATGGGTTCATCTAGGCTTTGGACAAAATGGGTGATAAACTTGGTAAGGCCATGGACTGTAACAATATTGACGATAGTTGCAGCCCGAGCCTAATGTCCCTTGCTCTTATCTATTACACATTTTTCAACCTATTGTAACCAAAACAAAAAAAATTGGCCGCACATAACCGAATAATATATTGTAAAATATTACGTAGCACACAAGCTTGGGTTTACTTCTGTGTATTCAAGCAATAGATAGTTATTTATACTTAATAGAGTTGTAAGGCTATCGAGTGAGATTTATACTTAATAGAGTTGTAAGGCTATCGAGTGAGAGCTTTGTATCCACTTTAAATTTGTTTATTTATGATTTGACAAGTGATCCTATTTGGTTCTTACGTTATTATGTTTGATTCTTTCTCTATTTAGTGCAATTTGTTTAGAGTAGAATAACAATGTGATTAGGTAGTTTATCTATCTTGATTTGTTTTAGGGCACGATTTTGGTTACTTGGATTGGCTAGGTAGATTATAAAACTAGCTATGTCTATGCCATTATCAATGAGGAAAAGTTGTATGTTAGTGTGTTGTTGTTGAATAAAAGATATATATTGTAATATCCCAATTTTATGAGCATGGAGTCACTAAAGAAATTTTCTTAATTTTAGTGATATTAATTAAAAGATGTAAATATTATTGGAGAAAGGTGGTTAGTCTTATTTTATTGGAGAATAGTGGCAAATTATTATTTTGTTAAATGATGGAAAAAGTAACTTAGTGGAAAATGGGCCTCACCAATAAAATAATATTAAAAAGAATCTATAGGCATGAGGAGAAATTATAAAAGGAGGATGGACTCATTTTGTGGATCATCTTTTGACTATTTCACTTCACATTACATCTTCTCTTGGAACCGTTTAGCACAAGAAGAGAAGTGATGTTTAGCATAGGAGTTCCAATTGGAATTCCACTCTCATTTCGGAGAACTTCGAGTGTCCCTAGTGAGGAAATTTGGGGAGTCCACTTCAGGATTTTCACAGAGCTTTATTGAAGGTGTTCACCCAATTCTAAACACTTCCTTGGCGTAGAGACAATTTGTGGAGCACAATTTTTTTTAGCTAGTATGTCCGTAGATCTGGTGATTTGCAGAGAGATTTACCACCTTGAGACCAAAATTTTGGTATTGTTTCGTAAGGCAAAAGTCTTGGCCATTTGGTGAGCCAAATTTCTCCATTTTGGCAGTTTGCAGAGCTTACTAGAGAACGATTGCGTAGGGAAAGAGAAACTAATTTCTCGAGGAGATTGGTTGGAGGACAAGGTAGATTCCGGAGGGGACTTAGTGTGGAATTTTAGTGGCATTATAGTAGAGGAACTGAGAGTTTTTGGAGCATTATTTCTCAACAGTGCGTGTAGCCAGCCAGAGGGCCATTTGCACTATTTGGAGGTCTCTCTTGTCACTCGGAATCAACCCAAACACTTTCTTGGTTTTTGTGGGTATTTAGAGATGAGTATGTGGTTGCATTTTTAGTGTGATTCAGACAATATTCAAGCCAGAAATCCACTTTCTTTCAGCAGTGCGTTTTACTAGTTAGCTGACAATTTGCACCACTTTGTGGGTTTCTTGAAGAGTTGTTTTGGAGCCAATCCCTTTCTGGATTTTGTTGGCCTTGTTGAGAAAGTGCACCAACTAATTTCTCAAAATTTTATGAGCACTTATCAGGGAAAATTTTCCATTTCCTATCTGGTAGCAGCAATAAAAATTTATTGGGTCAACGTAGAAATTGGGGAGGAGCTTCTACAACACTTGGGCTTCATTATTATCACCTGAGTTTTGCCTTGCTTGCTTGTAGCAGGCCCAGGTTCCTCTTCTCCTCACTATATTGTATTTATTTAGCTCATAATTTAATATAAAGACCCCATTTTGATGCCAATATACGTGTATCTCATATTTATGTATGTTTGCAATTTTTGGGTGTTGTTCATGAGCATGTTTTTCTATCATTCACTATTAATTTCTTGTTAGGAATATATATATATATATATATATATATATATATATATATATATGGATTTTTACAATGAGGGAGATCTGACTTAAATATAGCTTCTGTGCCATTTTATGAAAAGTCATGTCCTTTAAATCATGATCCTTTACATGCTCTATGTACTTTATTTATTCTTATTAATGTATTATTATTTTATCCATAACATTGTATTCACCTAAAAAAATGCTTTGTTATCAAAGCATAGGTAACAAAGGGTATTATTGACAAAATTTTTCTCTCTCCCAAGAGGCTTCTTCTGGTAGGTTCTTCCACTTAATAAGATATTCTTTAATTACTTGTGATCATAATTTATTTTCTTTGGTGGTAGCGATACCTTTTGGCTTTATAATAATTCCTCCATCATCTAACATGGGAGGTGTCATTTGTGCTATTCAGTGCTTACCTTATACCCTCTTGAAGCAAGATACATGGACAACATTATGAATACAACTTTCATCAAGGAGACTCAAGCTGTATGTCCTTAGAAATTTTCTGCTAATTTGTTCTTTCCTCGTTGTTTCAAGGATAATTGTTTCTAAGGTTGAAACTTCACAAATATTCAATATTTAGTCTCAAATTTTCTTTCTATTTCGTGTTGTTTGACTTGTTATTTCATACGATATCTTCCAATATTTAGATTTTTCTTGAGCATATGTAGTGCCTTTTGGTTTTGCTCTAATTGATCCATTACCACTGGAATTCTTGTTTCTTTTATAGCAAATTATTTCCATTTATGGAGCTCATAACTGTTAACAACTTGAAATTGAGTCATTTTTGGCTAAAGTATGATATTAAAGTTGTACCACCGTTCAACAAGGTGTAACCATTGAAACCACTTGTTTATTACAAAATAACAAAGGTAAGCTTCCAAACATTTATGGACAATTTTGATTGTTTGTTTGTTAGGGATGATAGGTTAAACTCATGTTGAGGTACGCTATGATTTGATTGAAAAATTCCTTCCAAAAGTGCTTGTTAAAGTTAACATTCCTATTACTAACAATAATTTTTAAAATCCGTTGTAATTTGCTGATATTTTTGCAAAATACTTCAACGAATTGTTTTGCAGTATCATTTCTTTACTCCAATGAATTTTCATGCATACTTTGTGATTGCCAACTACTACTACAATCTTGTCCTTTCGATCTGACATTGTTAATCCTTCAATATTTATTTCCACTCTTGGTTTGGAATATGTAGGGGGTGGAACAATTCGAGGGTCATAATATTTTCATTTTTAGTTCTCTGGCATTGATCACAATTTTCTACATATTTTTGAATATATTTACTCATTCCCTTCCAAAAAAATGTTTGGCGTACATTATAGTAAGTTTTAAAGAAACCCACATGTCTTGCTACTAGTGAGTCATAGGACTCCTTCAAAAGCTTTGATTTAAATCTTGAAGTTGGGCTTAGATAAATTCTTCCTTTATACTAAAGGATGCCATTTTTTCATTTGAATTTGGAGTTTGATCATTGATTATGGTGTTTTCTTTTGGATTCTTTGCATATTCACTTCAAATTTCATTTAGCGATTTTGGAACTATAATTGAAATTGCAAGTGATGGTGACTCTTCTTATTTTCGTGAGAGAACATTCACTGCTATGCTAGCCTTCCCCCTTTTATGTACTATCTCCATATCAAAAGTGGCAATTTTTTTGATCCATTTCTATTGTTATTTAGAAAGTGTCTTTTGTTGGAGAAGGTGTTCAAGGCAATTATAATCACTTCATATCAAAAACTTTCTTTCCAAAAGATACTATGGTCATTTGGCTAGAATGTGCGTAATAACGAGCGTTTCTTTAGCATATGCAAAATTTAGGCATTCAATTTTATTGAGATTCCTACTTTTAAATGCTATAAGATGGCTATCTTGCATCAACACTACCCGTATTATGAAACTTGAAGTGTCACATTCAATTACAAAAGGTTTTGAAAAATATGAAGCTACTAATATAGGTGTACTGGACATAATTTCCTGTAATGTTTCAAAACATCTTTATGCTTTATTATCCCATTGGAATGAGTTTCTTTTTAAAAGTTTTGTTAGGGGCACAGTTACATGAGCGTAATTTGGAATGAACCTTCAATAATATCATATTAAACCCAAAAACTTCCTAACTTGGAAATGTTAGTTTGCCTAAGCCATTGCGTGATTGCTTTAATATTGTTGGATCCAACTTTACTCCTTGTAATATTATGTCCCAGATAAAATCTCTTCTTCCTTTTCAAAGGTACATTTCGATACACACACACAGACAGACACACAGACACACACAGACACACACAGACACACAGACAGACAGACAGACAGACAGACAAACAGACACACACACAGAGACAGACACAGACACACAGACACACACACACACACATATTAAATTATAAATTTATAGAGAGAACTTGCTCCATGTGCTTCAAATGTTCTTCCCATGTTTTACTATATACAAGAATGTCATCCAAGAAAGCTAACCAAAACTTCTTTAGGTAGACCAAAACACTTCATTCATAGTTGCTTGAAAGGTTGTTGGAGCTTTAGTTAACTCAAACAACATAACCTTGAATTCATAATTTCCCTTAATGAGTTCAAAAAGTATTTTTGACCACGTCTTGTAAGCTTACTATGATTTGGTAGTATTTTGATCTCAAATCAAGCTTAGAAAAATACATGGCTCCATGAAGCTCATCCAACATTTGTTTATAAAGAGAATAAGAAATTTGTTTTTTTATCTGATTCAATACCTTGTAATCTATGCCGAGATGGAAAGAGTCATCCTTCTTTCGAACAAGGAATACATGTGTTACAAAAGGGATTCTACTTTTTGTGATAATACCACGTCTCAGTAGATATTGGACTATTCTCTCCATCTTTGTTTTATGATGATGTAGATTTCGATATGGTTTAATGTTGATAGGGTTTGATTTCATTTTAACTTTGATGATGTGATCAATCTCTCTTTCAGGATGCATCTCCAAGGGAAAATTTTGAAATACTTTTGTTGTCTTTTTGAATTAATTCTTGAATCTTTGGAGGCCCAATGTTAGCTAGTAATGAGAGCGATATTTCCATTTGGTGACATAGTACTATATATGTTGGTGCTCATTTTCAGATTAGCTTCACCAAGATGATGGGAGGATACAATTTGGTTTTGAGGCAGTTGAAACTCATATAACTTATACTTTTCCCATTGAAAAATTATAGTGTTTTTGATGGTTGGTAGAGTAAGTGGCTAAAGTTCATTGGACACCTAGGACTATATCCACTCCTCCTAGAGGTACAGTGTAAAACCGAGATTATAAATTTTAGTCTTAAATTCCTTAGGCTTTCAATTTTTTTTCCCATTTAATTCCATAACTTTCATATTGGGCATTATGTATACAAAAATATTCAACCTTCTTTCGAGATTTGTGTCAAAAAAATTATGAGTGTTTCTCGTATCTATCAGGACCATTATATTTCTCTTCTTGATGTGCCATTTTAATTTTAAGTACAGGGATGAGCTATTCCTATCATTTCTAACAGTGAAATTTGTAGTGCATTTCTAATTATCTGAATCTAGGGGGAAACATTGAGGATCTTCAATTTCTTCTTCGACTAAATCCTCACTATCTGAATCCTATTTTGCTTCATATTTATATAATTCTTAGTATTACTACCTCTATGTCATTTATGTCTAGGGTCCCATTTTCAACCACAATGTTTGCATTTTAATTTTTTTATTCAACAATATTCCAAATTAGGTTTGCCTCATTCTCTTAACTGCGGTGGAAGGTAGTTTGAATTTTCTATTTTTGTAGTTGGGGAATCCTTTGTCTTGAATATAATTTCTTGAATTTCGGCACCGACACTCTTTCGAATTTCTTTTGTAGTTTTTGTTTTTTGTATTGCATCTTCCATAGTTGCAATATCATGTAGCTTTAGCTTATTTTGAATGTGTGATTTCAGTCCAATGATGTAAGATCGAACTAGACATCCTATCGACAATCTAGGCACTCTTGTAGCTAGTGCTTCCTGTTCATGAGTAAATTCATTCATATTTCCTTTTTGTTTAAATTAGAAAATTTTTGTGAAAAACCCTCTTCCTTGATACATTGGAATCATTTAAAGAATTCATCTCTAAATTTATTCCAATTTATTGAATACCTTCATTCCCCCCCCACATATACTAGTTATACACATCTCCTTGTCGCATGAATGCATATATGCTATTTTCCTCGTCATTATAAATACCGTAGATCTCAAAATATTCTTCCGCTTTGTTGATCCAAGCCACAACTTATATTTCACTCTCGTTGAATTTTGACAATTATAGTTTTTCTCTGGGTGGATATGCAAATATTGGTTGAATATATGTCGGATATTGGTTATGGATCATCATACCATGAGAAGGTATATTTAATTGTGGATTTGGACTATCAGGTGGGATCTGAGGTATATTTATATAGGGATTTGGTATGTTAGGTGAGCATGGAAAATTTAATTGAAAGTTTTTGAAGCATTTTGTTATGAAATGGTCGTGTTTTGTGATGGGGCAAGGTTTATTAAGGTATTTTATAGTGGAGCAAATTTTTGTTGTAATTCAATGCGATTTTTTCCAACCAATGCCTTCAACTATGCTTGATCCTATTGTATGAAATTTCAGTTTGATTGATTCGTGCTTCTAATTGTTTGTGATTTTCCATTAGCTCCTTACTGACATACATAATGTCTTGATCATATATTTCTAGATCCATCACATTGAAAATTTTAAGTCGACATTTCGAGCTAGCAGTTGTGGCTCATCTTCAGGAAAAAGATACAAAATATAATCAAGCGTTGAGAGATAAATAGGTGAGAGATGCAGGATAAAAAATGGAGAAGATAAATTTTATTAATTTAATGTTATGAGATCAAATATGAGAAAATTGAAAAAATGATCAACTAGATTAAAATGTTCACAATAATTATTGAAGAATATCAATTTAAAAAAAAAATGTTAATAAGATCAAGAAGGATTTTTTTTTTTAATATATATATATATATATAAACATTATTATTACAATATATATTAATATATGTAATACTATACCTTTATGTATATGGATATAAATGTATAGTATTACATATAAAGATTAAGATTATTATATTATTAAAATTACTTTTATTATTATTTTTATTTATATATAGCATAATATATTAATGTACATTTTATTTATTTTTTTTAAATGAATGGGTAGCAATTTTCATTAATAAAAATGGAAATGGGCCAGGTCCCTCCCTTACAGACATGAAGCTCTTAGGCTCAAATTTGATCAATAGATTATTCACATACATACTTTTTACATATTTTGTATTGTAAACCTTCCAGAAAACTCCACAATATACTTTTACTCGACAAAACATAGAATTAAAAAAGGTGAAAGAACCGGGACTTGTGGCTTCCAGGTTCATCTTCTCACGTGACCTTAACAGGAGGCATTCCCAGTTCCTCTAGACCGCCAACCCCAGGGACCAAACCACAAACAACAATGCCAACATTACCCATGAATTGATGTGCAGATCCATCCTTGCAACCAAAGAATTCTTTCAACACACCCACGGTGGCTGTCTCCACCTTCACTTCGATATTCTCCACATTATGACGTAAATTCATGACAATTGTGGTAAGGAGTTCCATGGATTTATGGATTAGTTCCATATCCTTTCCCAGATAAGATAACTGAGAGTAAAAAACTACCATATTTTCATTAATTTATTTGATAATTTCCTTGTTCGCTTGCTTACAAGAGTTGTCCATTATATCGCCTATATTCCCATTGAGCCCAGACTACGCCGCATCGCTACCACTGCCATTGCTCGCATATGCCATCTTCTTAGCAATTATCCTCTGCACCAAAGATATCCTATGGATGATTTGCCTCTGCCATCCACTATAAATAAGTGTCTGGTCCTTCCTAACATTCCTCTCAATCTTATCAACGTAAATGGATGTCGTCTCTGTAACATTGCGACGCCATTTCCCTCCATCTCCATCATTGCCAAATCCTGCTCGACTCGAAGAGCGATGGTACCAAACTTGCCTTCAACTGAATGCAAATTAATTAACCAGGAGAACGACCAAGGGCCGCATACCTACCTGTCATGGTACATGGCCACCTTCCTGCCTCGTTCCCACCTGTTCATTAATTTCCAACCACCCTTCCCTTCTCCCAAAGCTCTCTGTCGCATTCTTTGTATGTTTTCCAACTTAAATTCTCACACAATATTTTGAGTTCCCATACCCCAGATGTACTCCACAAAGATTACGTTACTTAACTACCTTATGGGATATGAAAAATATCATGTTTACTGTTAATTATTATGGACCCTTGTTCTAACTCCGCTCCGATGTTGGCTTGAGCGTCCGCCACATGGTTGTTAGCTCTTTTAACATGAAAAATTTAAAAATTTTCAATTTTCCTAAGTAGGTACATTATCCTTACGAGTATTGGAGAGGATTTAGACTCCATGAGGTGGTCATGTTTAGAGAGATTCAAATTTTTTTGGATAATCACCGGTGAGTCGCCAATGATGACCAAATTCTTGATATCCTTGGAAATGCAGATTTTCAATCCTTGCCAGAGGGTGGGTGCTTCAACTTGGTTATTCGTGGCTTTGCTGAGGCGCAATGCAAACTTTAATTCAATCTTTTATTCGAGGTTTAATATCACCCCTCCTGCTCCAGCCTCCCCGTATATTAATGTACATTATTACATATAATATTATATAATTTTTAGGGTTGGTTATATATATATAAAACGTTCAAAGTTATTATATTATTAATGTTACTATTATCATTAATTTCCATTAAATGAAAATTAATGATAATAGTAACATTAATAATATAATAACCCTAAACGATATATATATATATCGTTTAGGGTTATTATATTATTAATGTTATATATATATATATAACATTAATAATATAATAACCCTAAACGATATATATATATATATCGTCTAGGGTTATTATATTATTAATGTTACTATTATCATTAATTTCTATTATATATATAACAAAAATAGAAATTAATGATAATAGTAACATCAATAATATAATAACCCTGAAAGTTATATATATATATATATATATATATATATATAACTTTCAGGGTTATTATATTATTGATGTTACTATTATCATTAATTTCTATTATATATATAACAAAAATAGAAATTAATGATAATAATAACATTAATAATTTAATAACCCTAAACGTTATATATATATGTATATAGTAATAATAATAATAATAATTATTATTATTATTTTTAACTGATTTATTTATATTTATATTTATCTGTTTATTATATTTATGTTTGTTAATGATTTATTTAATTAAAAATTATTTTACTATTAGATTATTATTTTTTTATTTTTATTTTTCTTAGTCTCTATATTATTTATTTTTCTTTCTTAATTTTGTCAACATTTATTTATTTTTTAATTCTTTTTGATGGATTTCATTAATTATTGTGAACATTTTAATCTGGTTTATCATTTTTTCACTTTTTTCACATTTGACCTCCTAACATTCAATTAACCTAACATCTCTTCTCAAGTTAAAATCAAGGAAGAACAAACATGAAATAAATGAAAAGCTCCCAGGTGAGGCTGGCTCACCATGAGAGTGTTTGCGCATGACACTTCTATTCATCAACAAGAAAGCTCATACATATATAGGATTACATGTCTGTTGGGGAGTTTGAACAACTCCTTAATAAATAAGATATGAATCCTAAATAAGTTAGCATAATCTCAACGCTCTAAAACAAGTTACTAATAATGATTTAATCTAGAACTAACTAGATTTCTCCATTATTTCCAAGTTTTTATGATCCCACATCTCTCACCTATTTATCTCTCAATGCTTGATTAGATTTCATATTTCTGTCCTGAGGATGAACCACACTTGCTGGCTCAAAACGTCGAATTAAAATTTTCAATGTGATGGATCCAGAAATACCTAATCAAAATTGCTCTACTCACAGAAGCCTTAACTGTAAAGTACATCATGTCGTTTCTCCATTCTGGTCAACCTCATACTGAATTCACCCATAGAAATTGTCCTAGTAAACAATGTAGTTTTTTGATCTATTTTGCATATATATATATATATATATATATATATATTATTTTTTATGGTAGGAAATACCTTGGGCCAATGGTTTTACTAAAACCATGAGCATATTACCAATGGTTATATATATATATATATTCCTGTGAAAAGAAACCCGTATTTTCATTCGTATATAAAGGAAAATACATTCTGTATATACACAATTTTCATGTGTATTCTACAAAGGTATTCTTCGATCCTTTGTGGCACATCTATCAAATAAAAATATTAGTAGAATGTATACAAGAAGCATACTATCGGCTAGCAAATAAAATATCCCACATGAAAACAAATTCATATTTGTACAATATTCGAGTCATGAAAAGTTCATACAAAGATCTGTTATATAAACATACAAAAAAGGTTGTGAACCAACAATATCTATAGTAATAAATATGTAGTAATATAAAAAAATATTCCCATCCATATAGGGCTGATGGAAGAACTGATATTGATCAACACACCAGAACTCTGTCACCATCCATAATCTCAGATCCATGAGTAGGCCTTCTTTAGAAAGACCGTCAACGACCCCATTCCTTTCCCTGAAAACATGTGAAAAACTATTTAATACGTTGAATGTCCCCCACTATATCAATAAGTAAAATATTTCTGCAACATTGTGTCATGTTAACCCAATTGAAAACAATCAAGGAATCACCAAAGCATTGAAGGTGAGAAACTCCTTTCTCGAAAAGTAATAAGAGCACGATATGCATTAAACTCAGCCCAATTATTTGACCCCATGCCTAAACCTATTTTAACATGAAAATAGTCACTTTTCAATAAGATGTAGAACAAAACCACCACCACACAAAGACACTTCCCCCAGTGATGCACCATCAAATTATCCCCAAGGAATTGTAATATCCAACAATTCAATGAAAACAAACCTTCCATTTAGTGAAAACCCGGACTATGGGTAATGAGATAGAATGGCAAAAAAATTGACAACAATTGTTTTAGGATAATACGATGAATCCAAGAAAAAAACTTTGTTGCGCGCAATCCAAATTCCCCAACATAAGATAGTAGGAAGCACATGAAAAGCATATGTATCCTTATTCTTAGTCGAGACTTTCCATGTGGCTGCAAAGGATAAAATATCCTTGATCTAGGTGGATATTGGTGGCCACCTGCCTATTCCACTTGGGGCCCCACCATTGTCTCTTTTATTTTTTTAGTTTCGGCACAACTTACTATTTTTAGCAATTTTTCGGGTCTTGAACTTCCATCTGAGCCGTTTTGAGGCCCTAAACGACGTTTTTTGGGAAAACCAGGAGCAACATGGGTCCATGGACCGATGTTGCTCACACCGAAAGTTATATTCCTCGGATAGATCTTTCTAACGAGGTATAGTGCACGTCAAACGGAGATCGTATGCCAAAGTTACGTCCCCAGGAAGTTGAGACACCAATTTACCCAAACGGGGCCCATAGTTTTGGTGTCTCATCTCCTAGGGTTAGGGTTTTGGATTTTTAGGGTTTTCCATTGTTTCTAAATAATAAATAGGCCCTCGAGCCTCATTTTAACACAGTTCAGAGGCTTGTAGTCGCCACATCGTTTCTTTGAGATAAGCTACCAATGCCCTAGCTAGTTTATTCCCATTCTGTCTGTAAGCAAATTTGAGTTCTTTGATATTAATGAAATGAAGTGTTATTTCCACTGCATCTTTTTGTTTATGGTTATATGTGTATTCTGTTGTGTTCTTGCATAAATCCAGATTAATCCCATTGAAAACCCAACCCCAACAAAACAAAACAAATATCCCAAACAAGCACAACAAAGGGGCAGTGAATAAAAATTTGATCCCAAGTATCCACATTGCTTTCGCATAAGGCACACTAGCCCGACCTAATGTTGTAATCGCATTGCATAATGTCCCATGTGGGAATCTTACCAGCCATTTTGCACCAAACCAACAATTTTGATTTAGACAGATATTTTTACTTCCAAAGAACCCTACACTACAAATCCAAATCTTGATTGTGATCATTTGAACTAAGGAGAAGACACCCCAGTTTCGAGGTGTAAATACCATGAGGAGCACATACCCATACCAACTCATCCTCCCAGGCACAATTCCAGATGTGTGCATATCGCAAAGAATCAAGATAGTGAGACCATTTCACCAAAAATTTGATAGGAAAGTGGAGATCAATGGCATACAGCTAGTAACAGCCAACCCTACCACCAAATATTTGAGCGAACAGGAGCATCAATATGGGCCAAACAAGTAATTCCCAGGTGACATAAATTATTATCAATAAGAGGTTGAGAAAGTATGTCTCCATTATCACTACCAGACCACATATCATATACAATACAAAGTTTGGAACCATTCTCAATCTGCCAAGCTAAACCCGTTTCCTCCATCTCAAAATAATTGAGGACTGCCCACTAAACCACAAAAATATTATGTCGAGACTTAACCTGAATCTGCACCCAATCATACAAGGATAAAGGAGCACTGTACTTTTGTATAATCACCTGCATCCATAGACTATGAGTGGATAGAATACTACAGACACATTTAGTAGCAAGAGCATTTAAGAAAAGGAATATTTTTTTGAGACCCCATCCCCCAAGGAGTTTTTGGACAACCAATATGCTCCATTGAACCCAACGCAAAAAAAATGTTCATTTGAACCTTCCCTTAGAAATTTAAAGCAAAGCCTCTATACTTTCTCTAGAACACCCTTGGGGATCCAAGCCAACAATATCTAGTAGACCAAAATTACTTCCAAAACAGATTTTATCAAAACCAATCTACCTACATGAGATAACCACTTAAATAACCAACATGTGAGCCTTTTCTCCAGCTTGGCCAATAACCACTTTCAGTCATCTTTGAGATAACAATTTGGTTTTAAGTGGAAACCCAAATATTTAAAACTTGATTCCAAAGATTAAGTTTCAAAAGGGAAAATAGAGAAAATATGATCGTTCTCCTACACCTCCAAATTATGAACAACAATGGAATAATTCTTGTAATTTATCACCATACTTGTTGTAGAACCAAACAAACCCAATATCTCAACCAATTTACCCAAATCTTGAACTGATTCATTGCAAAAAATAAGTATGTAATCAAAAAATAATGTCTGCGATCAACATCAACTAGGCAATAGCCACACCCTCGAAATTGTCTTCTTCTAAATACATCCTTAATCATAGGGCTTATAACTTCAACAACAAGCATAAACAAAAGTGGTGAAAAAGTGAAACCCTAATGAAGACCACGCCAATATTGAAAGAAATTTGAGGCCTAACCATTAATCAAGACAACAAAAGAGACAAATGTCAAACAAACCATGATCCAATTAATGAATTGAATATCAAAATCCACATGACTAATAAGAAGTCGAATAAAAGACCAGTTAACTCGATCATATGCCTTAAAGAGGTCAATTTTGAAAACAATGCCCTTTAACTTTAATGACTTTATATTATGTAAACCCTCCTGAACCACCCCAATAGCCTCATGAATTTGGCGCCCTGCAAGAAACCCAAATTGTTCTTATGAAATAACCTTGGAAAGAATAGGCTTGATTCTACGAGAAATCACCTTAGATATAACCTTATATATGTAGTTTCATAAGGAGACAAGGTGAAAATCCTCGAAAGAGTCAGGATTTTCAACCTTTGGAATGATGACAATGAAAGTCGAGTTGAAATCAGGGAGGACTCGAACTTCATGATGAGAATCATTCACAGCCTAAAATAGATCTGGATCAATAAACTCGAAAAAATCTAATAAAAATTCTGTAACCCAACCATCTGGGCCCAAACTATTGTCTTTTTGGAAACTAAATAGGGCTGCTTTAAGTTCCCCTTCAGAGAATTCCTCCATTAACTCTTGATTCTCATCATCGTCAACAAAATAGGGGAATAATTGTGCCACCCGAAGGATCTCAACAATATTAACCCCTCGAGGATCCTGGAAAATATTTCTGAAATGTATGATACCTATTTAACAAGGCCATCAAAATGTGAGATCTCATGTCTTGCCTCATCCACCATCCCCCAAATAGTGTTTTGAATTTTTTTGCCTTTGGAAAAGGCATGAATTTTTTGTGTGTTTTCGTCACCACTATCTAACCAAATTTCCATGATTTTGAGATGCCAAGTCCCTTTCTTATTTTCCATAATCTCCTTCCTCCTTGACACACGATTGTGATATACCTCACGAGACTCCTGTGGCTGAAAATCATCAAAACCAAAATCAGTAAATGACTCAACATTATGTTCAACAACCAATAATTCCTCCTCCTCTCCCCTACGAATAGAAATCACCCAATCCTTAGCTAAATATTTGATGTGTTTAAGATTTATTTCAAATTGGATGGAAACATAATTACTAAGCCTACCATCATAAGGGCGGCAATTTTGTTTATTACCAAAACAATAAAAAACTCACATTTTATCCAATTCACATTCATTTTAAATGGGCTAGCAGGCTTATGGGAATTTCCTTTGATCTCCACACAAATTGGGAAATGACTTGATAAGCCACCAAATCCAACCCATTGCGATATTAGTGAAAAGCAATGAAGTATAAATTAAACCACCAAAAACCCGTCAAGCGTCTTAGCCGCATCATCCTCCCCCACCCTTTGATTACTCCAGGTGGTTTCAAGTGCACAGGGGAAATATCAATTAATTGAGAAATTGAAATCTCGTGGGAAAAGAAATTGGATAGGGAGTCTAGGCTCACACGTAGTCCCCAAGACTCCGCAACACCCAAAGACTAGAAGTTCAAATCACAACCCAATATAAGATTCAAAAATATAAAGTGCCCTCATACACTATAGAAACAAACCTTTTTGTGGCCCATATATATATATATATATATATATATATATATATATATATGGATAAAAGTATTAACATGATCCAGTTCCGATGAATATCCCACCATCCCCAAACCAGATTGAACACTCTAGATACTATTGAACCTAAATCTTATGAACATCCCAACCTAGAGCCAAGCCTCCAAAATGACCGTGAACATCACTAGTAATAAACCTCGAAGAAGGGAGAGAGGATTCTAAAAATTTGATCACATAGTCTCGCTCCCCTAAGGTTTCTTGAAGAAAGATTACATTAGGAATTTCCAAATAAAATAGTCTCTTTAACACTAGCCAACCCCTGAAAATTAAAGGATAAAGCCTTCATAAAGGAACTTATTGAATGGATTCCATTTCTCTAAGTTCCCCATCAATAAACGATTGTCGACTCAAAGCTATTTCCACGCAAGCCTTTTCTTTGGCCAAATAAATGTTCAATTTCCTCCCCTCCCATTACCAATAGCTTCATGCAATGAAATGTGGCCTACACTGTGAGGAGGACCCCTAGAACTCGATACCACTAAACAAGATCTCAAATTGTGAAGAATATAACCCTCAACTGATTCCCCAGAACAACCTAGAAAAATGAAGGATCCCAGAGAAGTATAGCCATAAGACCCAAAAGGTCAAGGGAAGGGAGCTATTTGAAGAGGGGGAAAAATAATTGGCATATAAATATTCCCAGAACTCACAACAAACACATGGAGCCCAAAATTCAATGATTCATTGCAATAACCAATATGTAAATTTTCAAGAGACAGGGAGACCAAATTACCAGGATTAGAAGAGACAAAATGTGACATATCATTCCTTGACACAAGAGCCAAAAATGAATCCTCCGACATCAACATTGAGTCATTAGGGGAATTTTGAGGTCTAAAATGGACCTCCTAAGGAAATTATAAAATAATAGTGGAAATAATAAAATAAGATTTGATTACATCATCAAATTTTAGAGGGAAAAAATAAAAAACTTCTTTTTCAACTCATATTTTCAACTTATCTCACAATTTTTTTACTCAAATTTCGAGCGGGAGTACTCATTGGATGCAAAATTTATTTCCTCATCCAAGGAGTACCCATGTTGCATACTTTCAATCGGTCATACTACACGAAAAATGAGAAATATATGAAAAACATGATTGCAATCACGTTTTTTATATGTATTTCTCATTTTTCGTGTAGCAGGGTCCATCGAAAGTATGCAACATGGGTACTCCTTGGATGAGGAATTATATTTGCATCCAACGAGTACTCCCTCTCGAAATTTGAGTAAAAAATTTGAGAGATAAATTTAAAATACGAGTTGAAAAAGTAGTTTTATTATTTTATTATTTTTTAATATTTTTACCTTTTTACTTAAAAAATGGTGAATCATCCCCCATGGTTGACATCATCATCTTGAATCCTATTGGTTCTTATAAAGTTTATTTTTGTTGTACATTTTTCTTAGGAGGCCCATTTTAGACCTTAAAATTCCCCTAATGGAGACACCATCATTGAGCTAAGAATGGCTGATACATATGTCATAGTATCTTGCGCCCAACCACTGCTAACTGAGGGATCCAAAGGGACAGCAACCGATGCCTTCACTCTAGTCTTCTGTTTCTTATATGTATGCCCCTCATTGGAAAATTCCTTGAAAGGAATATTGTAGTTATTCATCAAGTGACCAATATTGTGTCACCTTCTGCAATGGAAAGGAAGCCCTTCATAATCCAAATCCTATAGCTACACCTCCCTCTTCCCAATATTAATGGTGGCTTGTAGATTTTTACGCAAATCCAGACATACCAACGCCCTTGATATATAGTTATCTCAAGTCTGATGAAAATAATAATCCACATACAGAAAATGACCCAAGCTATTCCTTAAGTTTGTGAAGATATAGGTATTCCACATATTAGAAGGGATACCAAGACAACAAACTCACATAGGGATTTCATCCATGCGCTCCTTGTGAGCATAAAAAGAGGTGTCCAAAATTTATGGTGTGGAATTGATAGCCCACACATCCTTTTAATGCAGATCACATCCTCCTTAGAGTTGAAAGAAAGTTGTATCCATCCCTTATCCAAAATAAAGACATGGATCTTCTAAAACCAAAGGAGAAATATATTGGTCACGTCAAGCCACAAAAGGTTTCCAAACCAAATTTCTGCCCATGAGTTCTACCGACCAACAATTTTCCAACCAAATATGCTGCATCATCCATCTCCACATTATCCCCTAAACAGAAATTTTAAGGAATGAGAGTAAGATCACCTTTTAGATCCCATAACTTCTTTTTGATTTTACCAGGAGGACCTGCAACCCATTCCTACCAAATCTCACGATCAGTATCCACATGCACAAAACATCCGATCTCAAGCCAGAAGGAGGATCCAAAACAGACTCCATTTGGTTAATAGAGACTTGTGGCCCCTCAACAACCATAGGAAATTTCATAGGATTATTGGACACCCCAGGAAAAGGACCCATCACAAAACCGAAAATTCTCAACTATTGAGGAAAAATGAAATATGAAGACCCTCCACTCAAAATAGGAAGTGGGAAACCAACACAAGGAAAAACCCCAGAAAAGGGTCTGGTAAGGTCGAACAAACCCTCATTTGAGAAACTTGGAAACAAGGGAGAAAAAACACCTACTGATTTCGATTGACAAAATTCCACTGAAGATGGAATGTAACCAAGATGAGTGGTTACCAATGAGAAACCCTAACAAGTGGTTGAAGAATGGAGATTCCCCAAAACCACATAGCTAAGTTTCCATGCAAACCCATCAGCCAAGTTCAAACCCTCACCTGAAAAATCGAAGTACTATAAGAATAAACCACTTTAAGTATCCACTTCACAATTTGTGACAAATATGGAACCCCTACTGGGGCTCATCAAGTCATAATCAACCACATCCACATATTCCATGTTGGTCGACTCCTCTCTAGATAGCTCAACAACTGGCCAATATATGTGGCCCCAAGAACCCAAAAAAATTTCGAAATGCCAAAATGAAAGCCCCAAAAATAATAAAACCAAGTAAAAACCTTGCCGAGTACGTGAGGTTGAGGCTGAAAATGGTAAAAAACAATAATACCCCTTGAAATATAAGGTAAATAAATTCCAGGAACACATCGACTAGAGAGAGGAGAGTGACCACCCATTGCTAACCAATAAAAAGGAATACTCGACCATGAAACCCTAATGGAGCATACCGTCTAGGCACCTCCATCACTCCTCTCCATCGTCAAATGGTGACAATCCTCGTACTCAATATTTTTGTGTGTGTGTGTGTGTGTGTGTGTTGGACTTTTACAATGAGGGAGGTGTGACTTAATTATACTCTTGGTGCCCTTTTATGAATATTCATGAATTTTTAATCATGACTCTTATTAATCCATTATTATTTTATACATAACAATTGTGTGATCCATTAGGTGTACAAATGCAAGGTTAATCTCCTACGTGTTTAATATTGGTTCTAAAATTTAAAAATTGTTGTTTCTTGCAGTGTAGAGGTTTGTATGATGATTTTTGGTGGTAAATAAATGATCTCATCTTTTAGGTTGGTTCTTCCCCTCAAATCCCATGCAAGGTGATAACAAGGTTGGGATCATAAAGAATTGTTGAACCCCATAATTTCTTCTTTTTGACACCATCCTTTACCTCATTTCTTTGTTTTTGACCTCCATAATAATGCATTAGACTTCAACTTACAAGATTTATAACTTGGCAGGTATGAAATTATCTCCTATTTTGTAAAATGACCATGTCCTTTATTATTTAGCTTAACGTTTACTATGGCTACTGAATTCTAATGATTCTGTAGCTAATTCACAATTCCATAGCCAATTCCATTGTTTGACAGGTTGTAGAATTCCAGACGGGGAGCGAAATATATGGATAGGTGGAAATAAATAAACATAACGATTTCTTACAATTTCCACGAGCCAAAGCGATGGAACTGATCTTGGTTACACGGTCAAATTCAAGGTCAACCACCAAGGTCAACAATAGGTGAGCGAGAACGAGATCTGTGCCTCGTGATTTTGCTTTGCTAATAGAAAATCACAAAAAAATCATGATATTATATTTTCTAGATTAAATTTACTTTCTGTTGATTAGGATTAGGCTTAAATCTCTGAACATTAATTTCCATGAGCTCTATAAGTAATCCCTCTAGGCAGAAATGAAACACAATCAATAATATTGAAACTCTGTAATTGAAAATCTGTTTTAAAGAAGACATTTGTTTTCCAGTACACATCGATGTGTGGTTAAATGTTTGATATTTAGCGTAATTATTGTTTTATGCTTCTTGTGGAGGCCCCCCTTGAGCAAGTAAGGATTTTTATATTGTTTTTTATTATTAAACAGTTAATTCTTTAACCATGTTTTCGATTTTTCTTATTTAAATTTCTAGCTGTAATTGCCAATTTCCTTTCAGCTAATTCATTTGCTCAGTCTTTTTAAATTATTCATTTCTTTCATAGAGTACAAATGCACATGGGCATATAGGATTTTTATGAAAGCGATTTTCTTTATAAGTGTGAAGAGTGAAGAGTAATTTTCATTAAGTACAATTTCAGTGATGCAACTGTGTGGTTTTCTTTAAGAATTGAGATTTCTGGATTGAGAGTGATTTCCTTTTTATGCAATTAAATATGAATTTGATTTTCATCCATGTAAAGTGTGAATTTGATTTAATTTATTCAAGGGTGTGAGATTTACATTTCAAAGAAAAGTGTGGAATTTATAAACAAAAATATTTTTAGTAGAGAGTGTGCTCATCATTGGAGTTTTCTAGGAATTATTAAATTGTTTATGAAAACCATGTGCATTTTGATAAAACTCAATTTCATTAAGGATTGTGTAAATAATCGAGAATCCTAGCACATCCAGTTCATTTACACTTCATTAGTTTACTAGCCCTCATTGAAAATTTATATAAGTAATTTAAAACCAATTAAATTACCAAACATTTTGGCGCTGTTGCTGGGGAAGTGTAAATAGGAGTCTATTTTTTTTCTAAAAAAAAAACAAAAATGACATGCACAAGGAAAGAGATTCTAGAGGTAGATTCGTAGGTAGAGGTAGACGCTTAATTATAGTATCACCACTCACCCCAACACGACCTCGTAGCGCTACACTATCCACCCAAACTCGTATACCATCCATTGCAGGCAGACATAGACTTCCTGAGGTACTTAGATATGAGATCCAACCCAGAAATTCACCAACTTCATCAATTGAGGCCACAATAGAAGAAGAAGATCCTACATCCCCAAAAGAAGGAGTAAATTTTCTATCTTAAACTGGAGAGAAAATTCTAGCACAAGAACTATGTAAGGTCTCACCTTACCAACCATCAAGAGTGAAGATAAGTAAAGGTTACGTTGAACACTATCACTTAATTTTTTTTTTTTAACCTCGTAAATGATTATAAACTTTTGCAAGATTACTAACTACTCATAATATGACTAAATTGGTTATCATGAAGATGTTGCTCCTTCATGTATTTCAATATAAGAATATAACATAAGATGATCCAGGTGGATATTGGTGGCCACCCGCCTATTCCACTTGGGGCCCCACCATTGTCTCTTTTAGTTTTTTTCACAACTTACTATTTTTAGCAGTTTTTCGGGTCCTGAACTTCCGGAGCTGTTTTGAAGCCCCAAATGGAGATAGTATGCCGAAGTTACGTCCTCGCGAAGTTGAAACACCAATTTACCCAAACGGGGCCCATAGTTTTGGCGCTTCATATCCTAGGGTTAGGTTTTTTGAAGTTTAGAGTTCTCCATTGTTTCTCCATAATAAATAGGCCCTCGAGCCTCATTGTAACACAGTTCAGAGGTCTGTAGTCACCACATCTCTTCTCAGAGATTCGCTACCAGCACCCTAGCTATTTTATTTCCATCATGTTTGTAAGCATATTTCTGTGACTTGATATTAATAAAATGAAGCCTTATTTCCATTGTATTTCTATGTGTATGGTTATTTATGTATTCTGTTGTGTTCCTGCATAAATCCGGATCAGTGGTATCAGAGCGGCCTGCTTTTTTTCGATCCTTCTTTGCATGTCCCCAACGAGGTCGGGGTATAAGGAGTTAGGGCTCGATCTGGTGGAACCTTTGCAAGATCAGCCTTGCAAACCCCAACAGACGCCCATGGGGGACGAAAAGAAAGATGAGGGAGCATGAGATCTTATCAAAATATTGCTCAAGGAGGCCCTCGAAAAGCAAAGGAACGCGATGATGGATAACTTTTCCCAGATCCTTCAATGACTGCCCACCAACGGCGCATCTGCATCCAGCAGCCACTCTGGAGGCGTGACTCCCTTTAAGGTACAAGTAAACTTTGACATTTCCATATTTGAGGGTCAAATAGATGCAGATGCCGTAGATAGATGGTTGAATCTATTAGAAGGATATTTCTCGGTTCATGACTTTTCTGACCGGGAGAAGATTATTTTTTCACTCCTCAAAGCTACCCCCCATGTCAAGGACTGGTGGGAAACCTACTGTGAGAAAAAGGACGAGATAGAACCCTCTCTGTTCTCAGCCGCACCCACTTGGAATTCTTTCCGATATGCCATTAAGGAACAATACTATCATGTGGGGAGCTATGAGGACAAGTATATACAATGGACCACGTTGCGGAAATAAAGGGATTAAGATGTGCATGAGCTAATGAATCTGTTCCATACCTTGCGCAAAAAGTTTGGTATCAAAGATTTAGAGAAACATTTGGTGCTAAAGTATCGCGGTTGTCTGCACAGATACATTCAGGAGGAAATGGAGTTCCTCGACATCTCCTCGCTTGGTACGACATACAGATATGTTTCCAAGATTGAGCAGAAATTCAAACAAAAGAAGCGAGACTTTGGATCTACGAATCAAAAGCAAGGGAAAGGTGCCCCCAAACCGCAGAACAAAGGAAAAATCCAAGGCCTAGCGGCCCAAGACAACCTGCCAAAGACACAAGCAAAGAATAACACCGCGAAGCCAAATAAGGACACGAGAAAGTGGTGTGAGTTCCATAAGAGCTCCACTCACAACACAAGTGAGTATCGGGCCAAGCAGTCGTTGGTGGCCGAGATGAGGGCTTCTGAACCAGATGCACGATCTGACTCTGAATTAGAACCTAACAAGGTGAATGACAAAGGGAAGAATATTATTGATGCGGAGCCCAATGCCACTGTTGCCACTATGAAGATCTAGAAGGAGGAACTAGAAGATCCAAAGGAGGCAGAGCGTCTCTTCCCCACTACGGTTCATTGTCGACAATGGGAGCCAAAAGAACCTCATTTCAGCAGATGTTGTGAAGCAGTTGGGCTTACCGACCACAACGCACCCACAACCATACCCCATCAGGTGGCTTCACCAAGGACGGGATCTCTGGGTCAGCCAACAGTGCCAGCTTCGCTATAACATCAAGCCCTTTACAGATGAGGTATTGTGTGACATTGCTCCTATTGATGTTTCTGATGTATTATTAGGCCAACTATACTTGTGGAAGCGACATGCTGTGTATGAGTCCCGACCTCACGCTGTTATTGTTACTTTGGGAAATAAATTGTACAGGATACCAGAGGTACCACCGCCTCCCACTATCTCTTTGGTTACTGCAAAACAATGCAGTAAGCTCATTTCCCAAAACATGAAATTTGTTTTCCTGATGATCCGCCCCCAGGGCAAGAATAAGACTGTGGCCATGACCTCTAGACATGGCTCCTCTGCACAACAACAACAAATGGACAAGGTTGTGGAGTACGAGGACATCTTCACCTTACCCACAGGGGTGCCTCTACACTGTCAGGTCAGGCATCCCATTGACCTGACCCTAGGTGTGCCGCTACCCAATGGACCAATATATAGGCGCTCTGTTCTAGAGAATGATGAAATCAAGACGCAGATTCAGGAGCTGCTACAGAAAGGTCACATCCGGCCAAGTTCATCGCCCTGTGGGAGCCTGATCGTGTTGGTACAGAAGAAGGATGGGACTTGGAGACTCTGTATTGATTATCGGGTGCTGAACAATATCACTCTCCGGAATAGGTACCCAATCCCACAGATTGATGACCTTTTGGACCAACTCAAAGGGGAAAAATATTTCATCAAGATCGACTTGAAGTTTGGGTATCACTAGGTACCAATTGAACCCTCTGATGTGTGGAAGACTGCCTTCAAAGCCAAGGAGGGCCTTTTCGAATGGCTCGTCATGCCTTTCGGATTGACAAATTCTCTCGCAACCTTCATGAGGTTGATGGATGACATCTTGCGTCTATTCACCAACTCATTTGTAGTGGTATACTTGGATGACATTCTAATATTCAACCAGACTTGGGAAGAGCACCTCCACCACATCCGAGAAGTCCTCCAAACACTGCGGCAACACAAGTTGTGTGCCAATTTGGAGAAGTGCACTTTTGGCATGAAAAAAATTCAATATCTGGGATACATTATTGATGAAAGGGGGGTGCATGTGGATCCAGCCAAGATCCAAGTCATTCGGGATTGGCTAGCCCCAACCACCATAACAGAGCTTCGCAGCTTTATGGGTCTTGCTAATTTCTACCAGAAGTTCGTGTTGGGATTCTCTCATATCACTTGGCCCTTGAGTCGAGTCACCAAGGGAGGAGCGAAAGAAAAATTATGTTGGTCGGAATCTCAACATAAGGCGTTCGTAGAATTGAAACATCGCCTCTGTTCTGTGCCAGTGCTCACATTACCAGACTTGCAACAACCATTTGAGATCGAGACAGATGCCTCTGACTATGTTATTGGGGCAGTTATCACTCTACATGGGCATCCAGTGGCATATCACAGTGAGAAATTGTCTGACGCAGTTCAAAAGTATCCCACTTATGAAAAAGAAATGTATTTCATTATGCAGGATTTTAGACAATGGAAGCATTACATTTTGGGGAAGGAGACAATCATCCACACAGACCACCGACCCCTACAGTTCATACAGACACAAGAGAAGTTGCAGAATGATCGCCATCAGAAGTGGGCCACATATCTGCAACAATTTCATTTGAACATCAAGTACAAGAAGGGTAGCACCAATAATGTCGCAGAATACCTCAGCCGATCACCGATCGTGGCCATAAGCACCGTTCTCAACTCTTGTGGGCATGAGACTTATGATTGGCCGCTTCTCTACAAGAGCGATCCAGAATTCAGCTACACATACAAGGCACTTTTGTGGGGTATGCAAGTTCCAAATTTTCACCTCCAAGGTGCACTATTATGTCACCTGGGACACCTTTGTGTTCCTTCAAGCGAGCGTGCCAAGATGATATGGGAAGTGCACTACAGTCGAGTCGCTAGGAATTTTTGGGTCAAGAAAACAGTGGCAATACTACAGAAGTATTTATATTGGCCGAACCTTCGACAGGATGTCGGGAAGTACATCAGATCCTGCACTGCTTGCACCATTGGAAAACCGACCATCAAGAAGCAATGGCTCTATACTCCGCTACCTACCCCTAGTCGACCTTGGGAATCCATCTCCATGGATTACATGTCTGGCCTTCCTTCTACTAAGGATGGAAACGACTGTGTTTTCGTGGTCTTCAACAGATTCTCAAAGATGGCCATTATGGCGGCCTGCAAGAAGAATATCACAATAGAAGCCACTGCTAAATTATTCTTTGAACGAGTATGGGTGCACTTTGGGATCCCACAATCTATCATATCAGATCGCGACAACAGGTTCCTCAGCACATTTTTGTCCAGACTCTGGTCAATGTTGGACACCAAGCTCACCAAGTCCACATCTTTCCATCCCCAAACTGATGGCCAGACAGAGGTCGTCAACAGGATGATTGTACACATTTTGCGCATGTACAATTCAAAGCATCCATGCAGATGGGATGAGAGCCTCCCCTATGTACAACACAGTTATAACCAGGCTCTCCACAACTCAACCGGCCACAGCCCCTTTCAGGTGGGCTTGGGATTCCAGCCCCTATGTCCCATTGACGTAGCCATTCTATTTGTAGCTACTCAGGCCGATTTAGATTATGTCCAGTCTGAAGCTGACAAAGCAAATAACTTCATCGAGCGCATTCAGCACATCCGCCAACAAGTTCATGACATATTGGACAGAGCCAATGGTAAGTACAAGAAACGACATGATAAACATCGGGTGCCACACAACTTCCAGGTGGGCGAAAAAGTGTGGCTACATTTGCAGAAGGAGCGCCTCACTAGACTCCACCACAAGATTCACCCGCTCTGATATGGGCCGTATACCATCACCAAGGCTGTAGGGAACAATGCCTTCGAGCTCAGTATTCCACCATTCCTTGGTCTGCACCCGGTATTCAATGTAGACCGCCTTCGTCCCTAATTCCCACCTCTATTGGACACCTCTAACATTGCAGACGAATTCACACCAAAAGAGTTAAACCCAGACTGCATGGAATAAGCCACCACAGACTGTATCATGGACATGCAAATCAAGAACACTCGCCGACAGAAGATCCAACTGTATTGGGTTGTCAAAGCTGGCCAAATCCTGCACCAAGGCAAGTGGTTCACCAGGGACCAAGTTCAATAGAAGTTTCCTCATCTCATGAAGGAACTCAATGCAATGGGGACCATTGCTTCCTAAAGGGGGAGGAATGATCCAGGTGGATATTGGTGGCCACCCGCCTATTCCACTTGGGGCCCCACCATTGTCTCTTTCGATTTTTTTCACAACTTACTATTTTTAGTAGTTTTTTGGGTCTTGAATTTCCGAAGCCGTTTTGAAGCCCCAAACGGAGATAGTATGCCGAAGTTACATCCCCAGGAAGTTGAAACACCAATTTACCGAAACGGGGCCCATAGTTTTGGCGCTTCATGTCCTAGGGTTAGGTTTTTGGACGTTTATAGTTCTCCATTGTTTCTCTGTAATAAATAGGCCCTCGAGCCTCATTGTAACACAGTTCAGAGGTCTGTAGTTGCCACATCTCTTCTCAGAGATTCACTACCAGTACCCTAGATATTTTATTTCCATCATGTTTGTAAGCATATTTATGTGATTTGATATTAATGAAATGAAGCCTTATTTCCACTGTATTTCTATGTGTATGGTTATTTCTGTATTTTGTTGCGTTCTTGCATAAATCCGGATCATAAGAAGTCAGGGATAACTTCCACTTAAAACCAATTCCAAAACACAGTTCTCCTCAAAGTTTAAAAGAAGATAGCATGTGCTCTTTTCATACTTGTACATGAGTTCTAAGCAAGACTAAAAATAAATTCCATCGTAATTCCATGTGTGAGCATTAAGAATAATAAACCTATTTGACTCCCTGTATTGTGCTAAATAGGTTCCACTTATTGACTCTTTACATCATAACCACAAAGTATTCCACAAGAACCTAAAATATCATGCTTCTATTAAGTCAAAATACACATATAAGGGCATGATTATTAATCTACGTGTAACAAGGAAACTTAAGGAGGAATATGCCTATATTCATCATAAGTTTATGAAATGGAGAAATGGAATCACAAAAGATATTGATTCAACAGTGTTTCCAAATTCATCAACTAAAAATTCTCATTCCAAAGTATTAAGGAAAAACAATTATTTGCATAATGACATTGCTTCAATCATGCAACTTGTATAATGAATGTTATAGCAAGAGTAGCTACTGTTACAAATTCAAAAACATATTATTATTTAAAAAGTTCCAAGTAAAACATTGGACTTGCCAAAATTAGGCACAATTATTTGTTTGCTACAACTACTCAAGCATAATACTACACCCATGAATACATGCATCTTGGGCAAATTATTATGCTCACTTGCACAAGTAATTAAATCTTACATAATTGGTTACTGTAAAATTGTTTCCAACAACACCCTTTTTTTATGATAGATTTATATGATAAAAGGAACATTGTCCTGTTGATATATTCACACTTCAACAACTATACTAAAATTGACTTTCACATTTATACAAAAAATTGCAAGAATAGGAAGATACATCCATTGAATAATATATTCATAAATTTCTGGTACATAAATTCTATAGTGAGTGAGACATTTACTCTAATAATTGATGTGCATAAAAGATACAACCATTGAGGCCTTTTAACAAACAGTTTGCAATTATACAATATATAATCATTCAGTCATTTTGTCGAACACTTTGCAAGCATGCAATCTACAACAATTGAGAATTTAAAACAACAATTTCAAGTGCATTAACTGGGTTAGTATCATCAATATAGATAACCAAGTAAATCCAATATATAAAAAAAATCAACAAAACCAAACAATAAACAGTCCATACAAGCAACAACGAATCTGCAAAATTGATCAGATCAGAGAATCAGAGTCTGAAAACCTGTTTTTTGGAATCAAAGTGGGGGTTACATGGTCATAAGGCACACATACCCCCTGATGTTGAGTTGCATTGCAACAGAAAGTCCCATAATGTGATTCTTGAAAGCAACAACATAAAAATTCCTACTATATCATTTATCACTTTTATCAAACACTTAGTGTGAAAAATTCATCTCCAAGTGTGCATGGAGAAATAAAAATCAAATTTACGATAATATGATATTTTCATCAAACTCATGGAAACTTGCTATGGACAAAAAATCATTATAAACAAAACTTAAAAAATTTGGCAACATATATTTGTTTTAATCCCCCTGCATGTACATTCTCATACATAGCTGCCATGAAACCGTTAACTCATTGTTGGTTAGCTCATAAATAATTTTCCTAATATTCATAATTTTGTAATAATTTAAGGTAACAATTTCTAATAAATTTAAATTTTCCACAACACTTTAGAACGTAATAAGAAACAAAAATTTAAAGAAAATTGATAGATATACCTGACAATGTATATATATATGACTCCAAAGGATGAGTAGTATGATCCAACTCCAATATCCTTACGAACTCATTATGAACCATCTGGTTTTCCACCCAACCATATCCAGGGTTAACTTCTCCCCCTAGAACCCCCGAGCTATAAGAGCTCAAAAACAATACCAAAATATCGTAGTAGAGAGATATCCAAGGCAAGCTGAGGAAGATAAGTTTCACTTCCCCCCAATACCACTCATGGTAAGCTCCACCAGATATAGCTACTTAGTAATTTAGTTTAGGAATTCCAAATTAATTTCGAAGAAATTGACTACTCTCCAAGTCTCTCACTCTCATTATCTTTTGCAAATCTCTCCAACTCTTGGTATCACAATGCAACTCCCCCGGTGAGAATACATAGGCACATATATAGGAGGATAAACAAATTATTGCCATAAAAGAGGAGTAATATGCATGCTTTGTATTCCTTTTAGAGGAGTGTACTCATGCCATTAAGGAGAGGTATGCATGCCTTAGTTCAGGAGAGTGTAACATATGCATTTAAGAGAGTGTAAGAGGAATATTCCATTCTTTGAAAATTGCATAAAAGAGAATGTAATGTATAATTAAAAGAGAGAGAGAGAGAGAGAGAGAGAGAGAGCCATGAGAATCATCAAGGAGAGAGGTGTCAAGTGATTGAGGAGATATAATTCCATTTTAATAATAATATAATAGTCTCATAAAAGATAATAATAATATTAATAATATTGAGGATTAAGTTGACATTGAACTATTAAGATTGATCAATGATAAGTTAAGCGATTTTCCTTCAAGTATACTTTATTACCCATAGATTGGAGGTGATTTACTATTTTTGGAAAGTCATACTTGAGATGCTAGACATGAATTTATATTTTTAGAAAGTCACTCCAAAATTGTGAGGAATGAGATTTTATTAAGGAAATTCATCCCTTAGCTGCCCATGAGTGATATTTTTCTTCTGGAGAATAGGGATTCTGCACCCCTATTGTATGCATCTTCGTGCCTTAGTAGATTGAGGACTTCACGCCCTGATGTACTCTACAGATCCAAGATTCCACACCTTGATCTTTTTAAATATTCAGGACTTTGTGCCCTAAACATTTCATTATATATCCAAGACTCCATGTCTTTATATTTCATGGATTTATGACTCTGTGCCCTAATGCTTTTATTATATATCCAAGGCTCCACGTCTTTATATTTCATGGATTTAGGACTTTCGTGCCCTAATTTCCATGGCTTCTCATCTATTCTGCTTTTAAACCCCACGCTCCACCTTAAGGTACTGATTGTGAGCTCATAGCCATATGATGGTTCATTGGTAAGGTCTTCTTTCAAGATATGAACACATCACAATCTCATAGATCAAATGAATCAAATGAATTTCATAATTAACTTATTCACATTATAACAAGGATTGTGCATCGCTTCCATAGTCATTTTGGTTTTGGAGAAATGACTTCTGCAGTCATTTATAAGTCGAGCATCCTTGTTGGCAATGACCAAGTCCCCCGGTACATCATGCTTAGTACGATACTACACACATATAATCATACAAATAATGTGATGCAACGAAACTGCATATTTACCCAAATATACCCACAGACCTGTGGGTTATGGGTCCATACAAATATCCTTTTCTCGCAGCGGATTGCAATATCAGAACTTCAACCGTTTTAAACAGATTGCAACCGGCCCATGGGCAATCTAAATTAGTTCCAAATCACAACGCATATCACTTCGCACCTCGGCGAATATAAAATTTCGCATACCAAAACAAATAACTTTGAATAACAAATAATAACAATGCCGATGCGAAATGCGATGAAGATATCGCATCACATCTTCACAACCCAAAATTTATTGCACTTCGGAAATTCGCACATTTAAGTTTACACCATTTAACCATATCGCATGCAAACTCCGATATACGCATGGACCTCCGTCGACACGTGTCCACTGCTTCCTGCAAGGCGTTCCATCACCACTCATTCTGGAGGCTCCAACCAGTTACGCAACCATAACATTTCCACGGCTGTTCAAACTCCGAGTCAATATGCAGAGTCTCAAGACTCCATTACAACCACCAATTTGGATCCTACTTTGCTGATCGATCTGAACCTGAAACTCAACAATGATTCCACTAAAACAATACACCACAATTCACGCAATCACACATAATTTATAAACCAGGTTAAAAAAAATCAGAATAAATGCGGAGTTATTCAATCTTCATTAAAATCGAATTCAATTACATTACTACGACCTCTGTGGGCTTGAACACACACACTTGCCCTGGTATTACATTGCACTGGGCCTCCCCTCTAAGCATTCACACCTCCAATATATATTACCTAAATACAATTTTTAAGGATCAAATATTTTGAGATCCGATCTATTTTAAGGTCTCTCACATCCTCAAAATCTACGTAAAATAACAAATTAGAAACAAACTCAAACAAATCGTGAGTAAATCTCGTTCTCATGCCACACTTTCATTTTGGATGGTTCACGAATTTCAACTTTGACTGGGGTGGTTTTGCTCCTGCATCAGACTCCCAAGGTACAAAAATTTTATGACCTCCTAGTCATATGACTTCTTGATCTATGTAACAAGTTTGCTACTTGCTATCAGTACCAAGTCCTCTTCTTTCTCTTAGAATTTATACCCACATCCTCTATGGAATTGCCTTTGTAATATTTCCATAACAACATTCATGAGCTGTAACAAAACCTCTGCAGTAAAAAGTCCTCCCTGCTACACGATACCTCACTAAGCTTCTCTCCTATGAGCTCAGTCTTTCGGCATCTCTCTGTTTCTCTCGTCTGGAGCCATTTGAGCACTCCTGGCTCTAGTTTGCTGCAATTTTCTCACCTTCTTCTGCTGCCACCTGCACAAAATATAAAGACCGCACGCTTACGAATCCTCAACATAATTGTGCCTCAAACTCACTCTGCAGGAAATATTTTCCTGCTCTGATACCACTTTGATGCAACGAAACTGCATATTTACCCAAATATACCCGCAAACCTGTGGGTTATGGGTCCACAAAAATCTCCTTTTCTCACAGCAGATTGCAATATCGGAACTTTATTCATTTTAAACAGATCGCAACTGGCCCATCGACAATATATATCAGTTCCAAATCAAAAAGCATATCACTTCACACCTCGGCGAATATAACATTTCGCATACCAGAACAAATAAATTTTAACAAACAATAACAATGCTGATGCGAAATGCGATGACGATATCGCATTGCATCTTCGCAACCCAAAATTTATCGCACTTCGGAAATTCACACATTTAAGTTTACACCGTTAAACCATATCCCATGCGAACTCTGATATGCACATGGACCTCTGCCGGCACGTGTCCACTGCTTCCTACAAGGTGTTCCATCAACGCTCGTTCTAGACGCTTCAACCGGTTATGCAACCATAACATTTCTATTAATATGAAAATTCTGAGTCAATATGCAGAGTCTCAAGACTCCATTACAACCACCAATTCAGATCCCACTCTGCTTATCGATCCAATCCTGAAACTCAACAACAATTCCACTAAAAAAATACACCACAATTCATGCAATCACACATGATTTATAAAACAGGTTAAAAAAAATCATAATAAATACAGAGTTATTCAATCTTCATTAAAATCAAATTTGATTACATTACTATGGCCTCTGTGGGCCTGAACACACACACACACTCACCCTGGTATTACATTGCACTGGGCCTCCCCTCTAAGCACTCACACCTCCAATATATATTACTTCAATAATATTTTTATGGATCAGATATTTTGAGATCTGATCTATTTTAAGGTCTCTCACATCCCTCAAAATATGTGTAAAATAAAAAATTACAAACAAACTCAGACGAATCATGAGTAAATATCGTTCTCATGCCACGTTTGCATTTTGGACGGTTCACGAATTTGAACTTTGACTTGGGGTGGTTTTGCTCCTGCATCATAATGTATCATCCATAAATAATAATTAACCATATTTTCCACATAACCATGATCATCCATGGATCTGTGCCTCAATCCTGGATCACCATCCATTTCATACACCTATGTCAAAAATAGGATACCAAAAGAGAAAACATTGCTAATATGCTCTTAACCAAACAAATTCTTCTAAAAACAACCATAGATATTATCATAAGCACACAAAAACCAAGTGACCCAAACTAGGTCTATAGCATATAAGCACGTACATAAGTCTGTCATGCATAATATTATATCATTATATCAAAATTACCATCTCTAAGTGTCATCAAAGCTATCTCACCAAGAAGGGATACTACAAACTAGAAGTGCCTAGTGAAGAAGAATAAGAGGAAACCTATTTTAATATACCATTGATAGAAGAACCAGAGGAACTAGAAGAGGAACCAAAAAATCCAAATTTGGAACCTTATATTAGTTCTGAAGAATATACAATGTCTTAAGAAGGGGAAGGATAAATATACAATGGTGGAAAACCTAGGATTGGAGGTGAAAGAGGTGGAGGAAGAGGAAGGGGAAGAGGACGAGATAGAAGAGAACTAGACCCAATTGGATTTCCTATCTTCGATGGAGATACCAAAGTAACAATGAAAAATATCTCACCCTCCGTCATTCCTAACTTCCATGGATTAAGAAGTGAGGATCCTAAAACATTTATTTTTGAGTTCGAAGTTTTATGTAAATCTTATGATTGTTTGCTCAATTCTCAAAACTTGAAATTGTTTCTAGAAACTCTTAAGGATGCAACACTAAAATGGTTTATGGGTTTAGTAATAAAATCTATTAGAACATGGGAACAAATGAAAAATGAATTCTTAGAGAAATACAAGGATTATTGCATGCCCCATAACCTTAAGGATGAATTTTTCAAAATGATGCAAAGAGAAGATGAAAATCTTGAGGATTTGATTGAAAGGTTTAGCCACAATCTTAAGAGAGCTAAAATGGAAAATGTAGATGAAGAAAATTTGAAAGGTATCCTTTTAAAATCCATCAAGGATGAATGGATAGAACTTCTCAACCCGATGGGTAAAGGGGATATTTATCATTTATCGTTACCAAATATTTATGAGTTATGCATGCACATTTCAAGAGGAAAGACAAAGACTGGAAAAATCCCAAGAGATCCTGCATTTTCTAGGATTAACAAATCTGCAGTTGGAACGATAAGTAGGGCTGAAATAGGAAATTTGCTTGATAATTTTAAGACAAACATTTTAGGGAGTCTTAGTGAACGAATAGACCCCCTTAAAATACAAAACAAGCAAAAAGCTGAAAATGTTGCTCTATCCATTTTTTTTCCAAATTGTAGAAATATACATGCCTTGAGAGAATGTCCTCTTGATTTCAAAAGCAAATAAAAATTTGTCACATGTGCAAAAAATAATTATACCAAAGAATGTCCTTCAATACCAGGTCTTAAAGATGTTTACCAAGAGGAAGTAGTTCCAAATCAGGAAGATCCTTTTTTTTTTTATTACCAATAGACCATGGAAAAATCAAGGATTTAACACCCAAACATATGCACAACCATCACAAAATAACTGGACTGCACCCATGCCTTGGAAACCTTGGCCTCAACCTTGGGCACAAGGATGGAAAATTTTTTATGGGAGATATCCTCAGTACTCTTAATATCATCAACCTTATCCTAATTTTCCACCACAATATTTTCCTCAGTCTAGTCAACCACCTCAAGCTCAAACTCAAAACTCAAACCCACAAATTTCATTACCATTTCCAAAAATACCAAACCAACTGCTTTCTCAATCACTCCCAAACCCAAAACATAAAATCTCACAACCTATTTACAACATAAAAGTGAAATTTTTTTGAACTTATATGAAAAATCCATTGAATCTAAACAATGTTCAACTTAGATCTGGTAGATTATTGGAAAAGAAGCCACCATCTGTTGTTATTCAGGAAAGTGAAAAAGATGATCACTCCGAGGAAGAAAAATATCTTAATCAGAAGAAAAATTCTAAAAAAAAAACCACCTCTGTACATACCAATGGTATTCCAATAAACTCAACTCCCATTTTAGAACAATCTTCAATGTTTGTACAAAACCCACCTTTTCCATAAAGACTAAAATTGGATAAAGGGGTAGTGCTAGGTCCATATAGTACTAGTGTATCCCCTTATTGTTATTGTTAGTATAACCTCCTTATTGTTATTTTTGTGCCGATGTAGTCCCCATATTTTTATTATTGTGCCCCATAGAAGCCCACTATTGTTATTGTTGTGCCCTTACATTGTTATTGTTATGCCGGCTAGGATTATATTGTGACCCATTGGACTCCTATATATAAAAAGAAGGTTTTGTCATTTGTATCATCCAAGAATTGTTCATTTATGTAATGTAAAGGAGGTTTCCCCCTCGAAGAGGTTGATTTATAAGTCGTTGATATCACTTTCCTTCTATTTTATGAGCTGATTTCATAACATTTGGTATCAGAGATTTGGATTCTAGGGTTTCCTTGCTGCAAACAAGAAACATTGGAATTTTTTCTATAAATTTTTTTCTACAAAGGTTCAGAAGAAAAAAAAAAAAAAAAAACCAAAATGAGCCGAAATCTGGAGGAACTTCTAGTAAAAATTTCAGATCTTGGTTCGCTATATTGTCAGAGATATGATCAGTGGAAGTTATAGTTTTTGTAGGCTCCATAATTTCATATCAAACAAGTGGCCGAGGGAAAATCATCATAACATTTGTTTCAGACATCAGATTAGAATTATGTAAAAAATGATTGGAAGTGCATGGACTGTAGTTTATTTTGTATCAATTTCAGAGCCAAAGGTCACAAAAGTGACATGTCTCATGTCGTACAAGTTCGCTCTGCTGAACCAACCCATAATTATGTCATTGTGGGATATTGGGCATAAATTTATCTTGAAGAATCCAAATTAGGTTTGACCTATGGCATTGGAAAGAAGACTCAGAGGGATACCACAGGACAAAATTTCATATATTGGAGTTCTGAAATTACATAGATACAACCGTTTCAAGATTGAGCTCCTAAAAGTAAGAAAAAGCGTGTAATTTAAAAAACAAAAATTGCATAACTTCTATTTGAAAAATCATTTTGAAGTGATTCCAAGGGCATATTGAAGCATATATATTAGTATTGAGTTCTATAATGCCATCCAAAAATAATTCCACATCCATTAAGCCCTCTGAAAGATCTACTATGACATATGAAGAGCAAGAAGTGCAACATTATATATCGAAATTACGAGACCAAGTGCAAAAAGTTTCTCTCTCGCAAAAAGTAACTAGAAATGAAATGGAAGCGAAGATGGATGGTTTGAAGAAAGGCGTGGAAGCTAATATGGATGGTTTGAAGAATGGAATGGAAGCTAATATGGATGATATGGAAGCTAGGATCAATGGTATAGACAAAAAACTGGAAGGCAACATGGAAGACATGAAGAATGATCTAAAAGTAGGCATGGAAGGTTTGAAGGACATTTTGACAAAGTTGCTACAAGAAATGATTCCTAATGGAGAAAAGGTAGCAGAGGAAAGTCATGATGAGAACAAAATAAATTTTAACCATAATTTCATAGACTCTAATGTTGGATTGAATACCCACCATATTCCAAATATCGATATGAGGAAGTTTGATGGCAAATATCCTGTAACATGGATACTATAGATGGAGCAATACTTTGATCTCCATTATGTGAAAAACACACAAAAGGTATGCATTTAAAATTTATATTTATAATCCAATACATTTGTATGGTAATTATGACTTTTCTCTCGTAAACAAATTGTCACTTGGTCAATTTTTACGGAGGAAATGATATCACATTATGAGGATACAAAGAGCAACACCTTCTTTAGCCAATTTATAAATCTCAAACAAACTTGGTTCAATGGTGGAGCACATTGAGGACTTCCAAAAATTGAATATAAGGGTAAAGGATATTCCAGAGGAGCACATGATTGATGTCTTCATAGGGAATTTAAAGGATAACATTCAACATGAGGTTCACCTTTGGGAACCTGATTCATTAGAGAAGGCATTCAGGTTGGCAAGAAAAATTGAAAGAAAAATTATGGTGACAAGGAAGCCTACCAATCTCAACTATAAAGATGGAATGTTTGATACTCCTAGAATTCCACAACCTACAAGGTTGACACCACAAAAATTGGAAGAAAAAAGAGCAAAATGGATTTTCTATAGTTGTGATAGCAAATACAATAAAGGTCATAAGTGTGCTGAGAAGAAATTATTTTACATAGATTGTGGAGAAGTGGAAGAAAAGGAACAAGGAACTTCAAAAGAAGAGGATATACACCAAGAACCAACCCTACATGAAGAAGAAATGAATCTGAACATATCTTGTGATGCATTGGCAGGAATTACCACTCCTCAAACTCTCAAGATAGAAGGACATATCAAGAAGAAAAATTTAATAGTGATGATTGATTCAGGTAGTACCCATAATTTTATTCATTTTAAGGTATACAAGGAATTGAATTTCTTCCTATACCCAACACCAGAGTGTCAAGTGATGGTTTCAAATGGAGAAAATATAAATTGTTATAGAAAGTGCCATAATATCAAGCTAACCATGTGGGAATATGTATTGAATAATCCAATGCTCTCAATTCCAATGGCTGGTGCTGATGTTGTACTGGGAGTACAATGATTACAATCTTTGGGAACGATAGCTTTTAATTTTCAAGACCTTTTCTTGAATTTTTTTCGGAAGGAAAGGAAGTTGAATTACAGGGTGTCACAAGGAAGCAAGAAATTTAATCAGCTCTAATGTCATCAAAAAGCTTCTTAAGAAATAACAACGAGGCGTAATTGCACAATTATGCTCACTAGAGGTTCAAACATCAAAATCATCTATTTCTCCACACCTCCAAAAAGTATTGGACAATAATTCCAAGGTCTTTTAGACTCCCAAAGGAATCCCACTTATTCGTGATCATGATCATGTTATTCATTTGATTCCAGGAAGTTTTTTTCCAAACATCAGGCCTTACATATATCCTTATTCTCAAAAGAGTGAGATTGAATGTATGGTTGCAGAAATGTTAGAGGCTGGTATAATTCAACCTAGTCAAATTTCTTTCTTTTCTCCAGTAGTATTGGTGCATAAGAAGGATGGATCATGGTGTATGTGTCCATATTATAGGGATCTCAAAAAGCTCACTATTAAATATAAATTTCCCATCCCCATCATTGATGAATTATTGGATGAATTACATGGATAAATTTATTTCACCAAGTTGGATCTTCGTTCTGGACATCATCAAATTAGAATGAAGACTGAAGACATTTCGAAAACAACATTCATAACTCACGAGGGTCATTATGAATTTTTGGTCATGCCTTTTGGCCTTACTAATTCACCTTTCACATTTCAAGTTTTGATGAATTCCATTTTCAAACCCTTCCTTAGAAAATTTGTGTTAGTATTTTTTGATGATACACTAATCTACAACAAGGCTTGGAATGATCATGTTCAACATGTTGACAGGGTGCTCAAACTATTGGAGGAGAAATAATTATATGCAAAAAACTCCAAATGTTTCTTTGGAGAACACGAGGTTGAATATTTGGGTCATATTGTCTCTCATGAGGGTGTTAAGGTAGACCCTAACAAAATTAAATCCATTAAGGAATGGAAAATCCCCACAACCATAAAAAATCTTCGAGGATTTTTGGGGTTAATAGGGTATTATCACAAGTTTGTTAATAATTATGGGAGAATATCAACACCTCTAACATCATTACTGAAGAAAGATTCATTTTATTGGACTCTAGAAGCAACTAAGGCCTTTGAACATCTTAAAGAGGAAATGTTCCAAGCACAAGTCTTAGCTACGCCAGACTTCACAAAATTTTTTATTGTGGAATTTGATGCCTCAGTAAATGGAATTGGTGCAGTTTTAATGCAAGAAGGAAGACCCATTTCTTTTTAACGTCTTCCAATCAAAGGAAAGTATTTACAAAAACCTATTTATGAGAAGGAAATGTTGGCAATACATGTACTAAAACGATGGAGACATTACCTAATGGGAAGACACTTCAAGGTAAAAAAAGATCGTGGTAGTATTAAATAATTTTTGGAAAAAATATTATATTCAGAAGAGAAACAAAAATGGGTCACAAAGATGTTGGGTTATGACTTTGAAATCATCTACAAAAAATGGAAGCAAAATGTTGTTGCAGATGCACTCTCAAGAAAGGATGAGAATGTGGAAGCATTGCTTTGTGCCATCTCTATTAGCCAACTTGAGTGGATAAATGAATCAAGGGATGAATGGAAGAATGATGAAGAGGTGTGGACACTCATTAAAAATTTGCAACAATATCCTAGTACATTTGGAACATTGAGATGGAAAAATGATTCATTATGGTACAAAGATCACTTATATCTTTGTAAGAATTCCCAACTCAAAAAAAATATTCTTTTGGAATTGAGCACCTCTCCCTTAGGATGGCACTCATGATTTTAAAAAGCTTACCATAGGGTCAAGAAGGAATTTTTTTTTGGGATGACCTTAAATTTGATATTCAAAATTTTGTGGCAGAATGTTTGGTTTTCCAACAAAATAAAGTTGAGACAATTAATACCCTAGTTTTGTTGCAAAGTTTATCTATTCCAAGTCAACGTTGGGAGGAGGTTTCAATGGATTTGATCTCAGGTGTTAGCACAAGGAGTCAATCCTTGAATGCAAAAGGAGTAAGCCTTACATATCATATTTAATTTCAAATTTAAAGGTTTTGAGTGGTGGGATGGATTCTTAAAGAGTTTGAAATGATTTTTATTCTATAAGACTTTCATGCATTTGGCAAGCTATGGAAAGTATAAATTTTATGGGTAAATTGATAGTATAGGGGAGAAGATTATAACAAGTAAAAGATGAGAGATAGATGGTACTCAATCTAAGAAATATGATTATCCTAAATCTGTCACACAACTACAAGGGTGGCCTTTTACAAAAATTATGTTTTATGAAAAGGAAACAACATTTAGAAGGCAGAGTACATGCATAAAGTCTTTCATAAATCTTCCATGAAACCTTCACTAACATGCTCTATAGAAAATATATATAATTTTCAGGAAACTAAACAACATATAATTAATTATTATATCCTCTTACATTTCTCGTACTCACACCTTACTAACTGCTGCAACTCATAAATCAGAAGAATAAAACAATGAGAGAAACACACAATACATTAGATAGTCCTTGAATCACAAAATCCTCCAACATGAAGTGAAAAAATAATTTTTCTTTATTATGATAAGTCTTTAGGTTGACCAACATCCAACCCTGAAATGGTATTTACAAATGATATTTATAGAGAGAGAGGCACCAATTCCATCTCTCCTAAAAAAAATGAACCACTCTTCCTCACATTACATAGGTGTTATAGGACATTAAAGATATATCCTATCGAAATATAACTAATAGGACATATGTGGATAAGAGAAGAGAAGAAAATTTGCACTATGCTGTTGTGTGTGCTGACATGGTGCCCCTTTTTTTGCTGATTTGTCTCCTCATGACCTTGACTCTTTAATAACCATGTCTCTTCATTAAATGTGACCTTCAACAACCTCATAACCACTTAACAATCATCACTTGACATATCCATATCATTATGAGTCCTTATCATTCCTTAACTTGCTCAGAAACTCTTCTGACAACTGTCAAAATCATTTAAAGCAAACGCTACTGGAAATTCCAGTAAAAACCTGTAACTGCTCAAAAAATGTAATGCTACCAAAATTTCTGGTAGCGCTCTATTTCTTTTTCAAAAATGTATAGAAAATACTTGAAAACCATGTGCAGAATTATTGTTACGCAATATTTTGTCACCGTCCCTACAATATTGATTCAGAACATTGGAGGACCATTTTAGTGACCCCTGTATACTATCATACATTGCCATAAATGTCATTGCACCCCTGGACATTTCAGGAACATAATATCTGTTGATCATTCCTCAAGTAGACCCTAAAAAACCTATGATTTTGGGTCAGCGCTGGTAGGAAGTTATGTCCTCGCGCTCATGAAAAAATTAACACTGAGCCTCGCGCCAGTCGATGCTTTGTCTCAGAAGGGCACCTGCACCGAGCTGCTTTTGGAAAGTTTTTAAAAATCGAAACGAAGCTTCTATGATGTAACAACTTCGTGAGCGGAGTCATGGTTGTTTTTTCGATTGGATCAAGTCGAGTTTCTCCCTTTGGCCTATTAGTTCTACAAATGTGAAACTCCCCAAAGACATAGACCTCTCCTCCACCTTATTTGGATCCAAAAAATCCTCCTCCTCTCCTATAAATTCTTCTTCCTCGCACTGATTTAGCGAGCTGAACAATCATTAGATATGGCTGGTGTGTTGAAGAGAGCAGAGAAGACCCCATTTTTGTGAGAGAGATTTTAAGCCCACTGCCTCATCGAGCCGAATGACGATTAAATGCTTGATATGTGCCTGACTGAACCTGTCGAAGGAGATCTGCAACATCAAGGAATAAGGTTGTAAACTTATTTTTCATATATAAATATCACATGATTGGTTTCTGGTTCCAAATTTGTTTCCATTTATATTCGAAGTGTTTAACTCTCCTTGACTAGTTGAATAACAGTAGATGAATATATATGTTTGTATATTGTCAACGTTTGTTTGATATTTGTTCAGGTGCATGGACATCGTCACCAACGGAGCGCAAGGCGTGAAGAAAAAGATCGAAGGATCGCTGCCACGTGCCACGACAAAAGCATTGGACTGAGGTAGGATATCTGGTCCAGTCCATATTTCATTTACAAGCTAGGAATTCAGGAATTCAGCGTGTTCCCTTGTTTCTAGACCAACCCTAGGGATAGAGGTATCGCCTATGTCTGCAGAGGGGATTTTCCTGCTCAACAAGTTGGCGCCCATACTGGGGAAGAAATGATGGATATTTCTGGCCTACCATTTTCAAATATTTTATCCTCGTTGTCCGTAAATGTCATGAATGCCAGATCTACCAGTGCAAGGTGCGCGCGCCACTCGCTCACCTCCATCCCTTCATTACTGTTTGTCCCTTTACGAAGTGGGGTATCGATTTTATGATGTGTAACCCTCTCTCGGCCAGGTGGGGGGGGGGCATGGTTATATTATCGTAGCCGTGGAATACTTCACTAAATGGGCCGAAGAAATGCCTACACTCACAGTTGATGTTAAGACCACTGCTCAATTTCTTTTCAAGCATGTGATCACCAAGTTTGGTGTCCCGCAAACCATTTTCACCGACCATGGCTCCCATTTTTGCCATTATATGATGGCTGAGTTGACTACTAAGTTGGGTTTGCGTCACGACAGCTCAACGCTGTACTACCCTCAGGCCAAAGGCTAGGTTGAAGCCGTGAACAAGGTTTTCATCACCATGCTTTAGCGTATGATTGGGATGCACAAGTCTAATTGGCATCTCATGTTGTTTACAACTCTCTAGGCTTATTGAACCTCGATGAAGGATGCAACCAGATTCACCCCATTTCAGCTTGTTTATGGTCTAGAAGCTACCCTTCCGATTGAATGTAAAATTCCTTCCCTCAAGATAGCTGTCGAATTAATGCCTAATACCTCACCAGAGGAATAACGTCTTCTATATTTGGAGAGGCTTGATGAAACTCACCACTTCGATGCTCTAGTCATAGAAGCACAGAAAAAGTAGGTCAAATCCCACTTCGACTAGACCGTTTCCCCTCGTATCTTCGTAGAAGGAGACTTAGTCCTCTTGTATGACCAAGCTCATGATAAGATGGGGGAAGGTAAATTCGAACCCATGTGGCATGGGTCCTACATCTTCAAGCGTGTTTTGCAGAACGGGGTCTATGAGCTTATTGATTATGAAGGCTATCCCTTGGATCAGCCCAGAAATGGGCTGTATCTCAAAAAATATTATGCATGAGGTTCTTGTGCATGTATTTTTGTACATAAGTTTGTTTTTCATTTTTGTAATTTTTTTGGCTTGGTGTTCTTTGCGAGCATTTTTTCCTGCTTATTATGTCTTTGTTTACTGTGCAGATGTCTGCCAATCTTTATGTCGGTTTCCCTGACGGTGCATCCCGCAGTACCCAGAATTTATCCTCCGCAGCTTGGGTGATTTATGATCCTAACGGTAAGTTGGTAGACCTTCAAGATATTTATCTAGGATGAACAACCAACAATGTTGCTGAATACACTGCAGTCATCGAACTCCTAACTGAAGATATTTCTCTTGACATTCATGAATTAATTGTAAACCTAGACTCTCAACTTGTTGTTCTCCAAATCAATGGGAATTATTCTGTTAGAAACCCTCAGATTTTAAGGATGTATTTGCATGTTTGTTTGTTAGAAAGGAATATCTGATTATATAACATATCAACGTATTCCTAGAAGAATGAATACGTTAACTTATGCAGTAGCCAATATTGTGTTAGATAAACATTTGTGAAATTTTCAAAAGAAATCATCATTACATAGCAAGATTTAGATAGGAAAATATATATATATATATATATATATATATATATATATATATATATATATATATATATATATATATATCACCATTACATAGCAAGATTTAGACAGGAAAATAAGAATATATATATATATATATATATGTATATTCTTATTTTCCTGTCTAAATCTTGCTATGTAATGATGATTTCTTTTACAAATTTCGCAAATGTATATCTAACACAATATATATATATATATATATATATATATATATATATTGATTGTTTGCATCCACGAGTGCATCATAGTTCAAAAAATATATGTGTTTTGGTTACATCCTGAGACATCATGTCTCTAAAAAAATATACAGAAATGAAACCTAGGCATCTAATCCACATGGTGCTCATGGTAGCATGTGACTGCACATACGACCAACCTCAGTAGTCAGTGGATGTAGTTAGACACTCCTGCGGTGTGCCTCTGATAAGCACGAGGAACATCCTCGAATCTCACATAATCTGGGATCCCATTTGTGAGTCCCTCCAAGTTACACGCCATATCTTCTTCCTCGCTTCCCTCAACAAAAGTGGCCGCTTCGAAATCGCATGGGACCCTATGTGCTATGGGGGACATCCCTGCAGGTCTCTCTGGGCCAACATCTGCAACACATGAGTAAATATCAGAACACATATAAAAAAAAATCATAATACTCATAAAAAATCAAAAAATGTGTTTTTACCTAAATCCTCGTCCCAGCTATCTCCTTCTAGGAGTGGAAGGTTCGTATCACCCTTGAAATCAGTACCGGTGTACGGCCAGTCCTCTACCATGACGAGCTGTCGGCATAGCTAGTCGAAGAATTATGGCCTCCACAACATGTGTTGAAAACCTCGTGGTCGAGGCATCAAATCCGCCCAATAGACTATCCATGGCTCTCGTGCTGGTGGCATAGGTACTGCCACCTCTTGGCGCTGGAATATCGGCAATCGTTCCAGGATAAATGGTATCAAGATGGACCCATATCGAAATTTTTTCAGCTTTCCATTATTGCATTTGGTTAACTAACGTTTTAAGTTGATTGTCACTTCTTCCGCCCAATTGAAGATGGTTGGAGCCGTGCAATCTACGACAAGTTGAAGCTGTGTCTTTGTAGCTTCATGGGGAGCCTGAGATCTGAAGGCCAAAGTTATAGTATGTATCACTACGCTCAATGCCAAGTCAGGCATTGTCTGAATGTCTAATTTTCTACTCTTGGATCCTTTCTTTGGTCCAGGACAAACTCTTTCTATCAGCATGCCCGTGCTCTCTTCAAGGGTTTGGGTACATGTCAACAATAGTTTTTCTCCCCACGCGATAATCCAATTATGAAATAAATGTCGGAGACTTCTATCTCTAGCTCTTGGTCATGAATCATGAATCTTTCTTGATCAATGTCCCACACACTAATCAAATACTGCAGTAGCTCTATCTGAGCTCTCAAACACGAGGTCAGGAAGAATTTCAGGAGCCCACAGTTTCTCAGGGCATCCATACATGCATCATTTCCCATAAACTGTTCATCCTCTTCCCCATGCTGTCGTTATTTCCACTCTATGACCATCTTAGCTATTGATTTCTCTGAAAAAACCACAATTTAAGTTCCCATTAGCCATAATATTAAATCTTAAGCCTTTTGAACCAGAAATTTTGAAGGAAAACTTGACATTTTTTGGCTGTGGCGTTCGGCGCTGCTGTTTAGAAAAAAGCAGTGCCGATTAGCGCCTCCCCATTCAAAATTTTCGCGGTTGGGCGCAACTAAGTGCCTGTAATCTGCGCCGACCGCCGTGACCCAAATTTTGTAAAACTTCCCCAAAAATGCATCAAACCACGAAAAAAGAGAATGAAAAATTGCTTAAAACGTAGATGAAGATCAAAACTCATACCTGAAGAAAACGTATTCGCAAATGACCTCCTGGATTGCCCACTGTCAGCTCCACAAGTTCACAGTAAAAACCGGTAAAAATGCTCACAAGAATGTGAAAAGGTAAAAAGTGAATTGTTTTTACTATTTTCATAGTTTTATAACCTTTTCTAAACCCTAATTAGGTTTTTGGCCAATTTTTTTCGATTATTTTATCTCAAAAAATGGGTTTTACGTTTGTTTCTTGTGCAACAACAGGTCCTAAAAATGACGACGAGGAAGAAACGAGTTGTATTTTATTATTTTTTGGACTTGGTAAAAACATGAAAAAATCATCCCCTGGAGTCATCTTTCAGCTCTTTTCTGACTCTCAAAAATTTAAAAGATTGTCGAGACTCTTGTCATTTTGAAATCGTTAAAGGCTGCGAAACATCATCTGCCCAATATACATTCACCCCTTTTTCGGGTTGGGACATATTATTTACGAAAAAGGAATACCTTAGTTGAACATGGCTAAGAGGTTCTCTCAGATATTGTTTTCTACCTTTTCGGATCTGTGAGACTACCTAGGAAAAGGGACCTGATGGAGTTTTATTTTCCGCTTCTTTTCAAACTATCTAAACATGAAAAGACACCGAGTTTTCCCTTTGTCAGACTCGTTAAAACTAAATGACATCGGACGCCGTCATCATGACGTTACCGAGTTCATCCTTCCTAGGGCTTGTAAAATGTACTAGGATGGATTTGTCCGAAGGACAAACTTACATGACAAGCATATGTTATCCAATTAAATCTTGTTTCCAAAAATAATTGGGGTACTCACCAGTAATGGTGGGGGAAAATGGAACCAGTTCTCAGTTCTGTCGGCAACATGTCACTCTTGAACATGACACTTGTCTGGAGTTCATGTCGGGTTGGGGACATCCCATATTCTCATTTTTCCTCCATGGGTTTGGATTATCCATTTTGAACTCTCATATGCTTTTTTCCTCGTCACCATGACCTCAGATCCCTTGATGTCAAAATACTGCCAAATTTCGTAGTCGTGTCGCCAATATGTTTAAGATAAGTTCCTTCTGCAGTTTTCAATCCCTGATCCTCTGTTCAATCCTGATTCACTATCATTTTTTTTCCTTTGTCTCGTGCCAACGACGTGGGAAACATTATGGCCTTCCTTTGACCGGTCACTTCCTGTCGACTTCAACTCATTATCCAGGAAGCTGACCTAGAGGCTCCCTTCTGGTACCTTAGATCTTGCATGCCTCAATGGAAAGTTATTCACATTTGATGACAGGTTCTCATAATTGGCCTTTGATCAAGTGATTTCGTGGGTGTTCGACTCTAGCTCATTGTTCACATTCCGTGGATTGTACTAGTAGTACCTTGAGAACCATTGTCATTATTGGCGGTCTCTCTTACGCCTGTTAACAACTTTCATCATTGGTCAGTAATCAGGTGATTTTCTTGCATGTTCCATTAGGGGAATTTTGAGGTCTAAAATAGGACTCCTAAAAAAATTATAAATAATAGTGGAAATAATCAAATAAGATTTTATTACATCATCAAATTTTATAGGGAAAAAATAAAAAACTATTTTTTCCACTCGTATTTTCAACTTATCTCCCAAATTATTTACTTAAAATTGAGCAGGAGTACTTGTTGGATGCAAAATTTAATTCCCCAACAAATAAGTACCCATGTTTCATACTTTCAATGGAACTTACTACACTAAAAATGAGAAATACATGAAAAACATGATTGTAATCACGTTTTTCATGTATTTCTCATTTTTCGTTTAGTAGGATGCATCGAAAGTATGCAACATGGGTTCTCCTTGGATAGGGAATTAAATTTTTCATCCAACGAGTACTTCCACTCAAAATTTGAGTAAAAAATTTGAGAGATAAGTTGAAAATATGAGTTGAAAACGTAGTTTTATTATTTTATTAATTTTTAATCTTTTTACCCTTTTACTTAAAAAATGGTGAATCATCCCCCATGGTTGACATCATCATCTTGAATCCTATTGGTTCTTATAAAGCTTATTTTGGTTGTACATTTTTCTTAGGAGGCCCATTTTAGACCTCAAAATTCCCCTAATGGACTTCAACTCATTCATTCACATGCCTGAATTTGTACTTGTTCAGGTAGAGACAGAGTGCAAGACCCTGGGTTTTGTCTGATAAAATCCAGGCTGCGGGATGATTTGGTTAATTATGACTATATGCATGACTCTTCTAATTGGATGGCTACGACTGTACTTGAGTCTATTTGATGATCCTTCTCACTGGATGAATGCTTTGATACCTTGGATCTTATTACATGTTCTCTATTATAGATGGTTGCGTCCATACCACATATTCATGTATCAAAGATATTAGTTGTACTTGATCTTGCAAGTCTTCCGACGACGGCGTTTTGGTTTGGGAAATGTTATTGTAAAGCATTTCACCCGTCCTTCTCTCTCGGACTTCATGCTTTAAAGGAAATATGTTACATAATATTTTGTCACTGTCCCTACAATACCCATCACGAACATTGTAGAACCATTTCAGTGACCCTTGTGTACTGTCATACATTGCCATAAATGTCATTGAATCCCTGGACATGTCAAAAACATAATCTTTGTTGATCATTCCTCAATTAGACCCTCAAAAACCTATGATTTTGGGTCGGCGCTGGTAGGCAGTTATGTCCTCGCGCCCATGAACAAACTAACACTGAGCCTCGCGCGATTTGGCACTCTGTCTCAAAAGGGCACCTGCGTCGAGATGCTTTTGGAAAGTTTTTTAAAATAGAAATGAAGCTTCTATGATTTAACAACTTCGTGAGCAGAGTCATGGTTGTTTTTTTGACTAAATCAAGTCAAGTTTCTCCCTTTGGCCTATTAGTTCCTAAAAATGTGCAACTCCCCCAAGGGATAGAACTCTCCTCCACCTTATGTGGATCCGAAACCTCCTCCTCCTCTCCTATAAATTCTTCTTCCTCACATTGATTCAGCTAGCTGAACAATCATTAGATATAGATGGTGTGTTGAAGAGAGCAAAAAATACCCCATTGTTGTAAGAGAGAGTTTAATCCCACTTCCTCATTGAGCCGAACGATGAATAAATTCTTGAGACGTGCCAGACTGAACCCGTGGAAGGAGAGCTACAACGTCAAGGCATAAGGTTGTAAAATTATTTTTCATATATCAATATTACATGACTGGTTTCTGGTTCAAAATTTTTTTCCATTTATATTCGAAGTGTTTAACTCTCCTTGAATAGTTGAATAGTTGTAGATGAGTATATATGTTTGGATGCTGTCAATGTTTATTTGATATTTGTTTAGGTGCATGGACATCGTCACCAACGGAGTGCAAGGCGTGAAGACAAAGATCGAAGGATCGCTGCCACGTGCCACGAAAAAAGAATTGGACTAAGTTAGGATATCTGTTCCAGTCCATATTTCATTTACAAGGTAGGAATTTAGGAATTTAGTGTGTTCCCTTGTTGCTAGTCCCACCCTAGGGCTAGAGGGATCGCCTTTGTCCGTAGAGGGGATTTTCCTGCTCAACACTTATACACTCTAAAACTTGTGTTGCTGTTCAAAAATGTACTTAATAAGAAAAAATGTATTTTATTAGGAAAACATTTTAACTTTCTTCCATATGGGCTGCAACTTCTGCAAGCTTGTCCAAGTCTCATTGTTTTTCAACAAATTATTTTGATCTTGTGGCCCTGGTGGTTGTTTCTTTGGCAGTGATATTTTTCTGTTTTGAACCCTTTTGAATTTTTCTTATTTTTGAGGATTCTGTTTGCTGGTCTGAAGGGGATTTGTATTTATCTTTATTTTTGAACTCACTAGTCTCTTCAATTGAAGGAGTTATAGTCTGTAACCCTTAACTCCTTCAAATTTATTCTCTATATCTATGACCTCTATCAACAAACTTGGATTATGCAGGGCTTTAGATTTGAGCCTAAAATTGTTGCTGTCTCTGGTGTGTCTTTTCATGCTACCAACAACTGGTTTTGCATCCTTTTTCCTTCTCTTACTGCTAGTATCATACCCTACATATTTTAGAAGCTCCTCATTAGACTTAGTTGGCTGATATTCCTTTTGAATATTTTATTGAATGTGTACTTCCGAAACTTCCAGTAGCACCTGTGCTTTGGATTTTTCTGGAGTTGCAGACGTTCCTCTCCGTGCTCTGGTATAAACCTTGGGAAAAGGAGAAATGGGAGGCACCTTATTCATTGATTTGGGCTTGTTGGTTGATGAGCCTACTCCTTTCTCCAACTTCTTTTCAACCTTGGTTGAAGGAGCCTTTTATTTTTTTCCTTTATCCTTTTTGGGGATGTTCTCCTTCTTAGCCTTTCTCTTAGTTCTCTTACCAAATGATGAAGTAGTTGGCTTCTGATTTTTCTCTTTCTGCTTGGCAGGTTGAGGATATTGCTGTGAGGTTAGAGATAACTAAGCTGGAATATCTGGTGTAGGTACAGGTTGGCCTGCCCTTTAAAATAATTTTTTTTTCCATGACTGGTTTCTTTTCCGGAGTTCTTCCTTAACCAATAATTTGATAATAGCCTGATGATATAAGCTATATCATGATGCAAATGCATGAGTTTGTATCATAGGTGACAACTTTGTCAATATATTCAACAGAAATAATCGTAGGTTGAGGGTCTTCATACCTGTAATATGAAACAAAAATCTCATATGATAAAGAAAAACAACAGTATACCTCCTCTCAGAGGTGAGGTTAATTTTGATGAGCTTGACAGTCTTAGCCCATTCATTCTTGAGGTAACTGCTTGGAATTCCTTTAGCCCAATTAGGGTCTTTGTGTCCATCTTTGATGAAACCGTTGAGGTCTCCTCTAGTGATGAATTTTCCTTTAAACCATTTTTATCCTTCCTGTGGAAGGTTGAAAGCTTCAACAATAGACTCTACTAATACATGCAATATAAGGCCATATACATTTTCTTCATGACCATAAAAAGAGAGTGAAAATTCAATAGCTACACCTAAATGAGAGCTTCCTAGTCTTGAACACAATGTATACCACCTTGCCTGAACAAAGAACCTTCTCCCATACAGATTAACATCAACTAGATCAGCTCCTTGGGGTTCAATGCATTTTAGTTTTCATCCTTTATTATTCATTTTAAGAAATAAAGAAGGGTGTCTACTGAAATCTGATAGGTGTAAAGATTAAGGGAGCTCACCTAACGGGTGTTGCTGTGTCTTCAATGAAATATGTCTGAAATCTGGGTCTCCTTTCTCAAACTGCTCACTGGAGCTTCTCATTCACCAACAGTTAAAATCGAAACTAATGGTTTTCCATTTATTTTGGTGGTTTAAAAATATATGTTGGTTCACCTTTCCATGCATGATATTTTTCATAATGGTAAATATCTTAGACCATATCATACACCTTGAGGTAGTCATGATTAACTAGAGTTGGCTGCGGTGTTTTAGATGATATGCTATAGGTGGCTGGAGATGAACAAATATGGAACTGGTAGTCACCTCCATCATATCCTTATTATAGGCCTAAAATTTCAGCAATGTTCATGCGTGACCAAACCAAATGGTCATCACATTAAAATTGTAGATCCACGATCTACCTTAACACATAATACGTACCTCAACATGTGGATGAAACGACTCAGCTGATAGACAGGAAAAACACCGATTGGATTTTCTTAATTGCGGATTGACACCTAGCTTGCTCCACGTATAACCTCAACTCAAATTAAAATCACTCAACATAAACCTTTCCTATCACGTTGTTAGTCATCAGTAATTTTCACCTGTTTTATATGACTAAATGCTTTGTCTCAGATTTCTAGAAATCAAAATTCAAGAATCATTGTGTCTTCTAGAAATATCCTCAAAGAGAAAATTTCCACTATCCCTCCTCTCTGTTCAAGCATGCCCAATCTGTTTATCTAGATAAAACCCCATCCTGAACTAGTGTCCCTCACTCTCTCTATATTTGTCACCCTTGCCTATAACCCTCTGTCTCATTTTGCCTAAGCCTTCTATTTCTCACCCCTTGTCTCGCTAAGTCAACCAAACATTTTCCCCTATTCGCCATGTACCTCAAGCAATGGTGTTTTCAAAGGTCTTTTCTAAAAAACCCTTTGAAGCAAAGCAAAATTGTCTAGTTGTCTAGGATGGTGGTGCATAATTAGAGTGTCAAAACCTTGATTCAAACTTTCAGTCAGAAACCCATTCTAAAAACCTTGAAAATAAGTCAAATAGGTTTTCTTAGGTAAATGCACTATCATGGTTCTCATTCCATTACTTCCATAGGAATTCAAAGGTAAATTCAAGAGAACACAAATTTGAGGTTTATCATTATCTAAATATGTACTTAAGTAACCTCCAAAGGCACCCTCTTGATCCAACAGCAAATCAACAAAGGAATAGACTGTCATATCCAAGCATTTCTGAAGGAATGCCTTGGAGATTAGTCTAAAGCAGAACAAAGGCAAATAAGGACACCTAAAAAGGGCTCATGAAGGTATTTACAATTGATAAAAAAGTACAACCAGCTGAAGGCTACAGGGAAGATCAAGAGCTCATAATAAGTGGTAAAAGTACTGCTCATCAAAAGGTCTGTGTAAATTTCAAAAGGATAGTGTCATATGAGCAACATGGCGCATTACAACAAAGAGATCATTGAAGGGATTTTGGGCCTCAAGCATGAAGCTGGTATAGGGACAACTTCCCTTTGCCACATTCCTGCAACAAGACCAAAAAAGTTATCAGATGAGCCATAAAGTAAAGGTAAATACTAAGACCAACATCAAGAAAGACAATCACACTCATGAAGAAAGAAGTAGGTGTGTTTTGGTTGAAAATGAAAATAGATGACTATTGTGACCAAACAGTGAAAAAGTATTTGGGCTACAAAGGCTAAAGATTTCCTCCAACCCTCCAAATAAGCATTGCAGACTTTATTGGGCATTAGAAGTGAATTCAAATATATATTTCATTTTAAAAAGAAAAACTCTGAAGACAACCTTGTTTGTCTTACTGGATATCCATAAAAGTTCAAAATTGGGAAAATGAGCAAATATGCATGATAAATGGAAATGAGCACCTCCTTCATCAACAACAGAGGGTGTAAAAAGGAATTCCTAAAATGTCTTCTAAGATTGGATAAAAAGGGCACTAACTCCACTAAATCAAAAGAGGAGATCTGAAGTCCAAAAGGGGTCAAAGAATGAGGTTTTGGGGCATTGTGTGCCATTGCACTGAAGAAACAAAAATCAAGTTTGATAGTTAATTTTTTTACAAAAGAACAGTCACAGGTTTGTTTCAAAGGATATAGAAGGAAAAATAATTTTAAATCAATCAATAAGTGTTCATGACAAGCGAAGGATCATCATTGATCAAATCAACTGTCCAAGACCAAAAGGAGACAATGGTAAAAGAGGCTTTAGAAAACATTTAAAGACAGCGCCAAAAGGATGTTGGCAAAAGATTTTTTTTTTTCAAAAGGAACCTTTGAGAAGTGGGTTTTAAGTTTAAATTCTTTCAAAAGGGGTATAAAACACTACAACAACCCTTTTTCTCGCTCATTATTTCATTTTCAAAAAACGCAGTGAAGATTGCAGTTTTTGCCAGAGTCCTCGGGTTAAAAATCAAGGCACTGCGCTCCTGTAGGTGGATGCTGCACGCCTGTAGCTACCGCTAGTGTAATTTCCTTCTAAGTGCTACGCGCCTGTAGGTGGGCACCACACTCTTTCAATTTCACCCGACACGCAGAAGACGCTCGAAACCTCATGCAGATGTGCCCGCCATCGCTGCGTGTTCACCACTGCCTCTATTGTCCGACACCTGAGTGTTGCACGTTTACCATTGCGATCGGCTGCCGCCCGACACTGCGTGAAGGCCCTACCTGCCCAGAACGCTAAACTACTGTCACGGGCATGCAACGCTGAATGGAATTGCGTTCAGGCTTACCCAAGATGATGCGCTCCTGGCATAAAATCACAGCATCGCCCAAAAAGCGTGCAGAGGCTCCCAAACTACCTGGAGAGCTCAGGAATGACATATTTTTGCTGTGGAAGACAATTTTAAGAGGTATTTTCCCTAAATGATCACCTCTTCATAAATTCTATAACTGATAAGGGTGCCAAGTAGATCAAAATTGGTGGCAAAGAAAGCTTGAAGAAAAATTGAAGAGGAAGCTTAACCTACTTTTTTCTAGGTCCCCGACCTTGTTTAAAATATCAACATCTCCTAAAACCTTTTTCCCCATTATTTTACAAGCAAAAATCCTTTCTGTTTAAAGAGTTGGAGGAAGGGGTGAAGAAAACACCATGTGTGAAGAGGAGAGTGTTGAAATAAATGAAGAGACAAGTCCAAGAAAACAACAGAAGAAAGGAGGAATGCCCAATAGGTTTGAACCCATAAGCACTGAAGAACTGAGAGCCTCCCCTTCTATTCCTTCCTGTTTCCAAGAGTTAGGGTGCTATGAGTTCTGTAAAAAAGTGCAAGAGATCAAAAGTCACCCTCAGCTGACCAATTTATTTTCCTTAAAACTTCACAGGCATAAAGTACATCTTGCACGGGTAAGATTTGAGTTAACCACCAAGGCCATCTCTGAGGCCACTGGAATACCTGGCATAGGAGAAAGGTGGTTTAAACATAAGCATCTTGACTAAATCCATTATCATCCATTCTTAAAACCTAGCTGTCAAGCTGACTGTAAAACCATTTTCCCTTTTTCTCATATATTGGATAGATATGCCCTCCTCTTGAAGATTATCATGAAATACTTCACCTGTGAAGGTAGCTTCTCCAGAGTCTATTCCTATCATATTAGAATCCTCATGCATTTCACCAGAACTAAGCTACTGCACATGCCCTATTACCTTCACAAAAGCATTGAGAAAATGTCCTCCATCATGCAAAAAAGGCTTCCATCCCAACAAATGTCAAGCCTCTTTCACCATTCCCTCATCAAAGTAATTGTCTCATACTAGCTAGAACAAGAAGGCATTCCCTGGGAGGTTTTTATCGCCCATGACGATTTCACAACTCCACAACCCATCCCTCTACAAAGTATGCCATCATCATCTAAAAATCCCCCTCACTCGCCTCCATCACCCTCCACTAACCTTGGTTCATCTTCTTCACATAAATTATTCTCTCAAACAGACCCTCCTCATTTGCCTTCCCCTAAGAAATCTGATCATGAAGAAAGCAGTGATGAACAAGATGAAAACAACAGTGAGGGAGAGGGTGATGAAGATGAGGGAGAAAATGATGAATATGAGGGAGAGAGTGATGATAAAAATGATGAAGATGAGGGAGAGGATAAAGAATATGGAGAGGGTAAAGAAGATGATGAAGATGAAGAAGAAAATGAAGATTCAGAGGGAGATGGCCAAGAAGAAAGCAACAATGGCCAAGAGAAAAAATAGTCAAAGCAGTAGCAGGGATGAGGATGTAGATGAAGAAGAAAACAGAGGTGAAAGCAGTGATACATATGATGGTAGAGGGAGCCAAAGCAATGGGTCTCATAATGAAGAAGAAAGCTCTGAAGGCATAGAAATAGAGGCACCCTCTCAAGAAAAGGACAATGGGAAAGAAAACAAAGTTAAGATCACTAAATCCCATGATGAGCTAACAAGTCCAGTCAGTTGGTCTTGTGAAGATGGAAATGACACTGAAAAAACTACAGCAGGCAGTGGCGAGGAAGCAAAAGAAAGCCATGGCAATGACCAAAATGACAAGGGCAGCCTAGAAACAGATTTTAAAATTGTTTTCAATAAACAAGGAAATGAATACAAAAGTCCAAAGGATGAAGGCAGTGATGCAGAAAATGAAGTTGGCAATGAAAATAGTAATGAAAAGGGTGAGGAGGAGGATATTCATGAAAGTGAAGACATGCCAAGCACATATGCCTCTGATATTGTAGAAACAAAGCATAGAAGTTTTGGGGGTCTTGATAGTGACAAAAGCATGAAAGATGTCAAAAATTTTGATCCAAAGGACAACCAGCAGTAAGGTAGGGAGGATATACACATAGAGAGAATTTTTCAAGGAGGAGACAATCCTAATATTGTAAATGATCAAAGTTTACAAACAAATTTTATGGAACCTTTCACCATCACTTATCAGAGAAGAAGGAGGCATGTGTTTGCTGCCTGCAAAAGGTAAGGGGCCATTTACTCATCCTCAAAACCAGTGAAGGAAAAATCACCAAACCAATGAAGAGCAAGGGTAAAAATAAAATGAAGGACAAGGGTAAAAATCCAATAAAGGACAAAGGCAAGAAAACAATGGAAGAAGAGGAAAGAAATCATGAGGAAGAGAGGGAATTTGAACTCATTCACATAGATAGTGATGAGGAAATTGAAACAAGGATAGTTAATTCTCTCCTATAGGACCAGAATGCACAAATCAGAGACTTGGAGGTTGAGCTGGAAAGGTCAAAAGATCTTATTCATTTCCTCCAAGTGCAAAAAAAACAAATAAGTGGCCAACTGGCCATCTATGAAACAAGGGCGCTAAAATATAAGAAAGAAGCTCAAAGACTGCAAGTGAAATTGCAGGAGTACATGGACGCTTATGAGGAGAGCAGTGATGAAGAGGGGAAAACAAGAAGGAGACCTAGGACTATGGGTCTTAGGAAAGCTTTGGAAAAACAAAAAAAGGAAGAATTAGCCCAAGCCCAACAATTTCCACTCACCGAGCTCCTTGCCTTGGAAATTGAGCATAACAAAGAATCATGGCTTGAAAGGGAAAATATATATTTAGAGGCTAAATTAGAGAAGGCCAACAAAAATTTGGGTTTATAGAGAAAGATGGTTGAGCACTACAAAAAGAGAAATCAGTTTGCAAGGAAAAAGCTCAAAACTGCCCAAAGGGAGGGCCTGACGCAAAATGATGGAAAGGACCAAGCTAGGGTTGGAATTTTGGCTCAAGCTTCACTGCAAGTCTCTAAGGACCCTTGAGGGACCCACTCACCAAATTTGAGCAAAATTGAATAAGTTTTTGTTTTTTGTAAAATTTTAGGCCTAAGAACGCAACACCCTAGGTGCTGCGCTTTTTCCTAGGGCACTTTAAGAGGGTACAACTTACATTTTTGGATTCCTTATCATGAGAGGAGTATTCTCACCAAATTTCAGCTCAATTGGAGTCGTTTTGGTCCCCCAAAAGGGTCAAAACACCCAAATTTTCACCTTTATGCCCTCTTCTTTGAGCAGGTGCTGCGCTCCTTGTAGCTTTTAATTTTTCCACTTTTTGGGAAAAATTTAGAGGTTATTTTGAAAAAAAAAAATTATATTTGGAAATTAGACATCCATAGATTTCCAACGGGCCATCACGGAGCCTTTTCCGACATTGAGAAGGCCTCCAAAACTCTATTGCAAAACGACCTTTTTTGGTGCTGCGGTCCTGAAAAATTTTCAAATTTTTGAGACAGTATGCTGCTTTCGTGTGTGTAACTGAGAAAATGTGCATTAGGAAAGTTTCCTCATGTGTGTAAGAGCCTAAAAGTCAATGTTTTTGCTATTTTAGTCCGGAAAAGATATTTTGGAAGATATTTTGTGCCTTGGACCTTGTAAAGCCTCAAGGACAAGTTAGGATATTTGTTTTTGGCCAATAGGCTTCTAGATGCTCTAGTGAGCTCTATTCCTCCTTGCTTGTTATATAAGCCATAAGGATTCATTGTAAACGGTTGGGACTTGATGTTTTATAGAGAAATACATGGTATATGAGCTTGGAGAAGATATTTTGTTTTATGAAGTGAATGAATGACTTGTGTGGCTTGATGTTGGAGAAGCTTGCTTGCAGGATTCCATAGCTTGGTGAATGGTGATGTTTTTCTAACTTGTTAGTGTTTTCTTGTCCTCATTTTTGTTTTAGTCTGCTTCTTTTCTATAGATCAAAAAAGTATAGGTTGAGATATGCTCATGGAAGCACCTCAAACCTCCTGCATGCTGTGGTTTTGATGTTTTCTTCTTTTAGTTCATCTTAAGAAATTCTTGAATGCTCCTTAGGCCCACTAAAACTTATTCTTTGTTTCATGAATGATCAGTATTTTAGCTTATAAATATGATTCATGGTATGCCCTGCTTATTTAAAGTTTTCAAAAACTTAGTGTGAAGCTTTTCTATGGAATACTGATTGATTGGGTTAATACAAAGAGGTCTTGTTTCGATCTCGCCCTTTGCACATGCTCATCAACTTGTTTCAGAGTTCCCGATAGTTTGATATATGCTGTTTAGGATTTCCATCTCCATATATTGAATTGTTTGTTTATCTTATGTGTTTTCTCAAAAAGCTGAAGGTGGGTTTCTAAAATTAGGAGTTCTAATGCTTCCATGTACCACTGGGTTGTTCATCTTGTATGTTTATCAGTTTGAGTATTTTTCATAGAGATTAATGGTTTTCCCTACCTCATGAGTCATTGCTTTCAGACTATATACGTTTAAGACCTGTTAGTTTCTTCCCAAACTTAATGTTCATTACACCTCATCATCACTTTAAGGATCCACTCACCTTGCTAAATCGGCCCTGCAATACACTCTGCTTCATCATTTAGACACCCTAGACTTCATCTGACCCCATAGCCCTATTGATTTGATATTCTCTCATTCCACCTATCCTACTTCATCATCTTACCCCAACCCAAAACAAACAAGAAAACCTACAATTAACAACTAGCCTAAAATCAATCATCCATAGCGAACAAGCTCACATCCTTCACACAATAAAGAGAGTCCTCTCTGAGTCCAGGAAGGCTAGGTCCTAGGGCTCCAAAGACTGGTCTAATGTTACCTTGTCATTTGGTTAGCCAATCTTCCAAATCACGGGACCCTAACATAATGGCGATTATGGTGGGACCTTCTGAGTATATAATTGCCTGAAAACCTCTTAAGACTCTTTAAACCCTCAAGTTCGACTGATAGTATCTGGTGGTTCATCCGCCACCTCATCACCACACTAACATAATGGCGATCACGGTGGGAATTTGAGTCAAAACATCCTAGGGATCCCTTAGGAACTTCGAAAATCCCAGTCAGACTTAGAAAACTTAAGTATTGTCTAAAGAGTAGAAACTAGCTATTTCATCATCCTAGAAAATTGATAACTCAGCTATAGGACACTCTTACAAACCATTTGGGCTACATATAGAAACTCAGAAAAACCCCAAAAAATTTCTAGATTGGCTTTTTGTCAGTATTGGTGGTGGACCATAGACAACATACCTTCAAAACAACTAAAAATATCCACCTGGCGACTCCACTATCCTCCAGTAGGCCTTCCAATTTTTGCTAAAGTATCTATAGACTCCTGTAGGACTGCATTGAAAAAACCTCAGGAAATCTAGAACCTTAGTCACACATAGTGCGAGTTTTATAGCGCCTAGAGAGGTCAGCCTTCGAAAAACAATCATAAAATTTTAGCCTCTCTAAATTTTGAATTTGAAAACTGGCTCAACAAATAATCAATACTAGATCTCATCCGGACCCAAACCCTCCTACTATAGTTGATGACCCAGAAAGAATTTTGTGGCAAACTTCTAAAACTGGAAATTTAACTACTTATAGGACCATTCATAAAGCAAGCTCTGTACTTGAACATCTTACAACATTGCAAGACCCCCAGTTTGACTTGCACCATACTAGAAACCTTTTAAGAACCAAGTCACAAAGTAAAATCGACCATACCATTCTTGAGCCCATAAACTTGTAGCAGAGTCCTAGTGCAGAAACTTCTCCTTCCACACCACCGGAACTACAACTTCTCCATCACTTCGGCTCTTTCCACCCCAAGTCTGCTCAGAGTCAGTTTACTGATCCAAGTACTTCTGCCACACCCTTCACACCACCACTGTGCAAACCACTCCATCTCATAGCACAAATCCTCCGCTTGTAAATCCACCATTAGCTCCCACTAGGGCAGAATGGTATGCGCCCCTTGTGTTACCGCAACCTTTGCTACCTTTTCCAAATGATTACCAGTATAGAATCCCACACTTCACCGGGGCTGAGTCCACTACTGCCCAACAACATGTAGATAGAATGAATGATGCTTTTGACTACATGGAATTAGAAGAGGAAATCATGAAAATGAGAATGTTCACCCAAAGCCTAGGAGGAGAAGCTAAGAAATGGTTCAAAAGCCTAACTCCCAACAATATACATGATCTCCCTTCCGTTTACCAAACTTTCATAAACAAATGGGAAATCAAGAAAAACCCTCTTCAAATCCTCTCGGAATATAGCAACCTCAAAAGAAACACGGGGGAAAGTGTCCAAGACTATTGCACTAGGTTCAATAGTGTTTACAACACGCTACCGCCGAACATGAAACCCCCATTAGGCCTAGCCTTAGCTAAATTCCTGGAGGGTTTTGACCCTGATATGGCCTATCAACTAAGAGAAAGAGAGCCCCTTACTCTAGAAGACATGCAAAAAGGAGCTAAAGTGTAGAGGCCAACTTAATTGAAAAAAGAGCTCGGCTAAGATCAGAAAAGAGGGTAACATACAAAGACGACACCATGCCCTCCACCTCCTCATCTGATTCCAAGATGGACAAAATTCTTAAGACCATGGAAAGAATGATGGAAAGAATAAGCATAAACGAAAGAACACCCCGTAGGGACAACCAAGAAAATCCTCAAAACAGAAACCATAATAAAAAAATTAGAAGAGACCCACCCCAAAACAGACCAAGGGAAAATGTTCAACAAATCAGACCACCCTTCCAAGATAACTATGCTGACGAAGGGGAAAGAGATATTGAACAACCAGATGAGAATCATCTAAACTTAATAGGCTCTGATAGTGAGGGTGATGTTTTTCTCACAGAAGAAGAAGAAAATTTCTTCTCCTCAAACCAAGATGAAACAAGCTATGAAGATTTCAAAGACCACAAATTGGGATTAGAAAATGCCATAATGGAAGTCCATAGGCAATATGATATTAGGAGTAAGAAAAACCAATACAACTCCAGGGAAAACAAATCAGACAATGATGTTAAGAAAACTCCCGAAAACATTCTTAAAAGAACAATAGACAATAACAATACTATGGCTAAGAAAGCTGATCTTAGCACAAATAAAACCAACCAATCAAATGTTGGCACAAGCTGTCCTAGCAACTCTGCTAGTGGCCTTGAGAAAACTCTAATTACCAAAGCCCCGAATCAAAATCAGAAAATTAAAAATGTGGAGAAATTTATGGCTGATAAAACTAATGTGAATATGTCTAAAACTCAAGTAACTTTCAGTTTTGAAGGAGAGATCGCAAAAATCAAAATAACCATCCCTCTCACTGAACTGGTAGCTCAGGATATGTACCGTTCCCAAGTATTGAAAGTCTTGAACATAGGAAATGATACCAACACTCTGAATTTGACAGATGATAAACCAGAGTTGTTGTTCGGACCCGAAGTAGATGGAAAATACTAGGAAGGAGCCATTTCCCCATTCTATGTTAGCCTAAACACACACGACAAAATCCTACATAATGCCATGCTAGACTCTGGTGCCTCTCACAACCTCATGCCGAAGGTAGTGATGGAAAGATTGGGCCTAGAAATAACCAGGCACTACAAAGATCTGTATTCCTTTGATTCAAGCAGAGTTAAATGCATAGGACTGATCAAGGACTTATGTGTCAATCAGGCACAAATTCCTGCTAAGATCCTGGTCATGGATATAGTCGTGGCCGACAGTCCCCCCAAATATGGCATGCTCTTGTCCCGATATTGGGGAGCTGAGCTTCTGGGAAACCTCCAACTTGACATGTCTTATGCTACCATCCCGATTTTTAACCAAACAAGAAGATTATACTGGGAATCTCACATGAAGTATATGGTAAGTAGCCTTGATAGACCCAATAACACCCCTATCTACTCCATTCATTCAGATTTGGACTCATTCATCTTGTATACTAAAAATGACCTTGATGAACAAGTAAATTAAGATTGTGAAGATATAGGCACATTACAACAAACAGATCAATTCCTCTATGATGAGTTTGACAGTCAAAACTATCACGGTCCTGAAACACCACAAGACAATAAAACTGAAATTGATTTCCTGCAAATTGCAAATGAAATGTCAGAAACAAAAATCAGTTTAGAAAAAGGGATAGGTTTCCCGAAAGAAAAAAAAATCACAAGAACACAACCTCTTCCTTTTGCTCATCCAAAAAAAATGAAAAACCCCCTTAAAAACACAAATATTTGGGAATTTGGAACAAGACAGTTTGATGTTTCTACCTTACCTAGATACTTCATCATCCAAGAAATTTTCCTTTCCAGAACAATTACCAATTTTCACAAATATTGCTACAAATCCCAAAGAAATTTTTTCTGAAGCTGATTTAGAGGAGGATAGCATGGGTAAACTTAAGGAGCCTGAAATGATTGAGTTGTCTAAAATCTTATCATTACACATAAAACTAAGAAAATCAAGATTGTGCAAAATTGTTCAGAACACTAGTATATGTCAGGAAACTAGTCCAAAACCTTGTAACACAACCATTGGTCTAAAAATACCTCCTTTAAAAAAGAACCAGCATTTTTTTTGAGCAGTTGATTTCACTAAGAAAGAAGGCAAAAGGACAAAGTTTTTGTATAGATTTTAGGTACCAGGAGCGACCCATCCAAAGGAACAAATATTTTTTTTCCACAATAGATCATGATTCACAAAAGCTAGGAGTTTCTAACCATATGTCATTTCATGATAGTGTTTCAGGTTACCATCAGATGATACCACTTCAAAACAATCAGCTCAAAGATTTATTCAAATTCACAGGAAGCAGCTTCAAGTTTAACCCGATGCTTCCCGATGTAAAAGACACCGTAGACACCTTCCAAAGAACTATGTTTCTAGTTTTAAATTCCTTCACTATGGTTTACCTTGATGAAATCATCATTTGTTTTAAAAATGATAAATAATACCTATTCTACCTAAAGAAAATCTGTAATAGAGACAGGTATGGGAATCAAGAGTATAAAGAGAAGGATCAAGAAGAACATGAGTTGTTTAAAGATATTTGGAAAAATCCTTATGCCATGTTTGCAAGTGAAAACAACTATGATCATTTTTCCCAAAAACTGAATAGACAAAGAGTATCAAGAGATCCTTTTGAAGATAGGATGCTCAAGTATCACTGCTGAAAAGATTCCTAGTTTTAAATTTTCAGTCATTGTACATACCATTGTTTGAAGAAAAAGTCAAATAGAGAAAAATACAAAAACATAGAAAAAATAGAAAAAGAGGGTAGATTCTAAGAAAGGTACAACCCCATACCTAAAAAATAGTGATACTGAAAGTGTGCAAGTCTAAATGCCACTACTGGTGCAAAATAATGTCTTGTTCAGTCATATATCCTAATCATGGCTGAACATGTTTTAAATTTACTGCTGATAAGTTAGTGAAAAGAATGCTGGTCATATTATTCAAACTTGACTTGTCGAAGAAAATAGATTAGGAGAGAAGATACTGGTTCCACATGCTCAAAACAGAACCAAGGAGAAACATAGGGATGAATAGCAAACTATGCATATTAGCCATGATATTTCTAGTCTTATTTTGTACAAAAATAACATTTGTGTGCAACTTGTTTTTATGCCACAAACCCATGATAAATCAGATTGTCTAATCCTGATTTAGTCATGTTTTAAATTTCATGTTTTTAGCTTAGTGAATAAATCCCGTCAAACAATTTAACCTTGACAGTTGAGTAGAAATAGGTAGAGAATCGAAGGAGTTCAACAGCTCAATCTGAACTCCTGAAAGAGATAAGTGTAGAAGTAGATAGTTTGTTTCCATTTTAAAAATAAAAATATCAATGGGTTTGCCTGTTCAAGTGCACCCAAGGAAGAAAAAATGTTAGGCAAGTAGGTTGGGTAGGTAAAGGCGAAGTTGAGCTAATCATGCTTTCCGATTTTCAAAATTTCTATTTCAGGGAAAGCATCAGCAAAATAAAAGAGAGAAACTGCCCAAGGGATGAGGCGCTGGTCTTCATAAACGAGAGATCTGAAATTCTGGACACCTCCTGAAAAGGAGCTGCCCTCCCCAAGTGGAGGCACTGTTAGTCATCAGTAATTTTTACTTGTTTTATATGACTAAATGATTTGTCTCAGATTTCTAAAAATCAAAATTCAAGAATCATTGTGTCTTCTAGAAATCTCCTCAAAGAGAAAATTTCCACTATCCCTCCTCTTTGTTCAAGCATGGCCAATCTGTTTATCCAGATAAAACCCCATCCTAGACTAGTGTCCCTCACTCTCTCTATATTTGTCACCCTTGCCTATAACCCTCTATCTCATTTTTCCTAAGCCTTCTATTTCTCACCCGTTGTCTTGCCAAGTCAACCAAACATTTTCCCCTATTCGCCATGTACCTCAAGAAATGGTGTTTTCAAAGGTCCTTTCTAAAAAACCCTTTGAAGCAAAGAAAAATTGTCTAGTTGTCTAGGATGGTGGTGCATAAGTAGAGTGTCAAAACCCTGATTCAAACTTTCAGTCAGAAAAACCCTTGCAAATAAGTCAAATAGGTTTTCTAAGGTCAGTGCACTATCATGGTTCTCATTCCATTACTTCCATAGGAATTCAAAGGTAAATTCAAGAGAACACAGAGTTGAGGTTTATCATTATCTAAAGATGTACTTAAGCAACCTCCAAAGGCACCCTCTTGATCCAACAACAAATCAACAAAGGAATAGACTGTCATATCCAAGCATTTCTGCAGGAATGCCTTGGAGATTAGTCTAAAGCAGAACAGAGGCATAGAAGGACACCTAAAAAGGGCTCATGAAGGTATTTACAATTGATAAAAAAGTACAACCAGCTGAAGGCTATAGGGAAGATCAAGAGCTCATAATAAGTGGTAAAAGTATGGCTCATCAAAAGTTCTATGTAAATTTCAAAAGGACATTGGCATATGAGCAACATGGCACATTACAAAAAAGAGATCATTGAAGGGATTTTTGGCCTCAAGCATGAAGCTGGTATAGGGACAACTGCCCTTTGCCACATTCCTGCAACAAGACCAAAAAATTTATCAGATGAGCCATAAAGTAAAGGTAAAGACTAAGTCCAACATCAAGAAAGACAATCACACTCATGAAGAAAGAAATATGTATGTTTTGGTTGAAAATGCAAATATATGACTATTGTGACCAAACAGTGAAAAATTATTTGGACTACAAAGGCTAAATATTTCCTCCAACCCTCCAAATAAGCATTGCAGACTTTATTGGACATTAGAAGTGAATTCAAATATATATTTCCTTTTAAAAAGAAAAACTCTGAAGACAACCTTGTTTGTCTTACTGGATATCCCTAAAGGCTAAAAATTGGGAAAATGAGAAAATAGGCACGATAAGTGGAAATGAGCACCTCCTTCATCAACAACAGAGGGTGTAAAAAGGAATTCCTAAACTTTCTTCTAAGATTGGGTAAAAAGGGCACTAACTCCACTAAATCAAAAGAGGAGATCTGAAGTCCAAAAGGGGTCAAAGAATGAGGTTTTGGGGCACAGTGTGCCATTGCACTAAAGAAACAAAAATCAATTTTGATAGTTAATTTTTTTACAAAAGAACAGTCACAGGTTTGTTTCAAAGGATATAGAAGGAAAAATAATTTTAAATCAATCAATAAGTGTTCATGACAAGCAAAGGATCATCATTGATCAAATCAACCATCCAAGACCAAAAGGAGACAGTGGTAAAAGAGGCTTTAGGGAACATTTAAAGACAGTGCCAAAAGGATCACTACTACATGGGGGAAATTCCGACACTTGGTTCTGACGCTTTTGACCAAATGTCAGAAATTTCCCCAAATTTTTTCAATCCCGCTTGAAACCGTCGCTATACCGACGTTTATAGAAAAGTTTCGCAATACCAACACTTATACAAAGTGTCACAATTGCGACGTTTGGAGGAAGACGTCGCAATTGTGACACTATGCCCCAAAGCGTCGCTATTGCGATGGCTGCCTCCAAACGTCGCAAGTGCGACACAATGTCTAAGTGTTGCAATTGCGACGTTTGGAGGCATCCGTCGCAATAGCGAAGCTTTTTCCGCCGTCGGTATAACGAAACTTATATGCGTGCTACATAAAAATACAAAACTTATATGCGCGCTACATAAAAATGATTTTATTAAAAATACGAAACTTATATCCGTCACAATAGCTACATTAATGTCTGATATCACACACGCATTCGCCCTCCGCTCTTGCAGAACAACATTTTCCCTCAGCTCTTGCAGAACAACATTTTCCCTCAGCATTCGCCCTCAACTCTTGCAGAACAACATTCGCCCTCAGCTCTTGCAGAACAGCATTTGCCCTCAGCATTCGCCCTGAGCTCTTGCAGAAGGCATTCGCCCTCGACGTCGCCACGAGCTCTTGCGGAGGTATTCACTGCCATTTGTCCTCGGCGTTAGCAGCCCTCGGCTCACCCAGAACAAATTCGCCCTCAGCTCTTGCAAAATGGTAAGTTCTTACTGCAGGCCCTTCCTCCTATAGTAGGGTTGACTCTATTTGGGTCTTTTTGGTCAATTCTATTGGATTGTGTTAGGCTGTATGGTTCTCTCTAGATGTCAAGAATCAAGATTCAATACCCTCTATTATCTTCATCACCCAATACAAGATTTAAATTTTCCCAAAGAAACGCTTATTAATTTGGCAGCCATTATTTCTCCCTGCTTTAAAAACCCTACATTTAAATGAAAACAAGCATTGCATTTCAACTACAAAAAATATATTAGTGTTCGCCCTCAGCATTCGCCCCTCGGCTCTTGCGAAACAAAGTTGCCCTCGGAAATTCGCCTCGGCTCTTGCGAACAACATTCGCCCTCGGCATTCGCCCTCGGCTCTTGCGGAGACAACCGTGCTGCCCCTCCGCCGTTACCCCCAGCTCTTGCAGAACGGCATTCGCCCTCGGCGATGGCACCATGAACCGCACGGGGCTTATCTGATGAGCCACCTACGAAACGTCGCCACGAGCTCTTAACGAGACAGACATTCGCCTGAATTCACCCTCAGCGTTTGCCCTCGGCTCTTGCAGAACAACATTCGCCCTCAGCTCTTGCAAAATGGTAAGTTCTTACTGCAGGCCCTTCCTCCTATAGTAGGGTTGACTCTATTTGGGTTTTTTTGGTCAATTCCATTGGATTGTGTTAGGCTGTAGGGTTCTCTCTAGATGTCAAGAATCAAGATTCAATACCTTCTATTATCTTCATCACCCAATACAAGATTTAAATTTTTCCCAAAGAAATTCTTATTAATTTGGCAGCCATTATCCCTGCAACTTTAAAACCTACATTTAGTAAATAGCATTTACATTCAGCACAAAATCTGTAGTGTAAAATGTACTGTGTACATCCACTATGAGGTATTCTTCTGCTTCCTGCTAAAATATAATGCAGTAAGGATTCTATATTTTTTTGTGATTTAGATTATCTTGAAAAAGGAAAGGTAAATTATTTCAGCAGGAAAAGAAGGTTTTCATTTTACTACGGAAATGGTACAACAAGTTCCATTTTCTGCACAAAACTCTATGAAAACGAGGAACCAAATAAAGGCCATGTCCTCAATGGACATCATTTAGCTGAAAATGGCCATTGCCGTGTTGTTTCTTATATTACATCACGATAGTTTCTTAGGTCATTTCTTGTTTCATGGAATGAAAAAACAAATACAGACAATGAAAGATCTTTGAAATAAATATATAATCTGTCTCATCTGTCTATTCATTTTTATTTTATTCAGTGTTTGCTTACTTTGAGAGAAATTTGACACTTTTATAAGGAATATAACATAAAAACACAAAATGGGAAGGAATTGATGAGGTAGATGTCCTTTAGTTGTTGTCGATTAAGAATTGATAATACACGATGCATGTTCTGTACTACAAACTAGATTCCTTCTTGGAGTTAGGACACAGAGTATTGAATCAAAGTTGTAGTTTCTAACTTCTTGTATTGGTTCATCAATCTTGAAATTCAGACATTCCATGTCTTCATTGCTTCATGTTTGAATAATTTGCATCATATCGTACAATAGGAAATTAGGAATTATGATTATTATTACTTTATGGATCTATTAAGTTACTTTTAAGTTTGCATGGTTTAGTGTGAAATTATTCTAGTGTGCCCTAGGCCCAGGTGAAGGAATGCCAAGGACTGAGAACCCTAGTTTTTAAATGGTATTGTTTCTTATACCCAAAAACCCCTCAACATCACTTCTTATTAGTTCTTAACAATAGTGTTGTAAACAATTTGAGAATTGATATAGCAAAATCTCGCACTTCTCAAGATAAAGTCCTAAAACTAAAGTGTGATACCATGTGTAATTCAATAGCCCCATTGTCACCTCACCAACCTCTTTTCACTTCGGGCTAGCTCTCCTCCAACTCAAGAGGGGTTCTCCCTAGTAGATGTTAGGGATCTAATGGCCCAACCAAACCAAGTCAAGAGCCCCCTAACTCTCTATGTTTACTACTATCAATCAAAATATTGAACAATAGGGTCGGACATGCATCCTGAAGATAAAATTGCCAGGGTATTTTTGGGTAATTTCAAAGGGAAAGTCCCCAAACACATATAATCAAGGAATTATAACTTGATTTCAAACATTAAATATCAACAAAATCGTTTAAAGGATATTGAAAGGAAAAAGGTGATGGAAGATAGAAAGTGCCTTACTTAAATGCTCTAAAGATTTTCAATAGTTGCTCCAAAAGCTTCACTTCAAGGCCCTTCAAGATCGTCTCCAACAATGCTATACCATCAGCTTCAACAATGTTGCTCCAAAAATGTCCTCAAGGTCTTCACAACAAGTTTGCTAGAAGTTGCTCCAACAATATATTCAATAAGGTCTTCATTGTCAACTCGTCTCTTGTTTGGGTGCCTTAATGTGCAATGACATGTTTCCAGGACTGAATTCAATGCAAGGCATATTTGAAACTCTAATTCTGTCTTCCAGTGTCTTATTAGAAATTATTTCAGTTTTCATTTTGTGTTTTCAAGTTAGATATTGTTTTCAAGTTTTTACATTTATAATTTTATTGCAATGTGGCAGACTGATCAGAGCAGTGCAGGAACAACCCCGAGACGGGATGATCATGGAAAGAGGCCAGCGGAAGAACATGTAAAGTGCCGGCATTGCTCTATCTTCAGGTATTTTAGTTATTTACATAATTGAAATAATATTAATTTTGTTCAAATATGCAGACACCTAGCCATGGTACGCCTGATGATTCCCTCTTTGAGAAAGAGCTTTCTTCATCCCTATCTCCAGTGTTCTTGTTGCAAAAAAAGGCACGAGATGCAAGGTCGAAATTTAATACTTTGATAGACGCGCCTCAAACACCTGAAACAGAAGAGAGGATAAAACATCTTATGAGCCAGCTAGAAAGATATCAGGTAATAATAAAAATTCAAAAGGATATTTTTTTTTGTTCTGCATGAGATGAATTGTGATAGTTTGATTTTTAATTTTTACATTGACTAAACTAACAAAAATTTCTTTTGTATGTAGCGTTTTCTGGCACTTGCTGAACCTGGTGTTGGTGGTAGTGGGACACAAGGGAAAGAGATTTCCCAGCAACCCTCTCGTACACCTTCTACTCCTTTAGGTGCCAGCCAAGAAACACACCCTGCCCAAGCAGACACCCAGCCAACCGCTGAACGTGTTGGCAATGATGAGGCTGATATGGCCAACTACATTATTGCGTTTCCTAGAGCTACACGTGTCAACTCCACAGGGACCATTAATGGCACGTTGTTGGTGACCGATGAAGGTGTCCCTATAAAGCACGTACAACTCCTAGGTAAATTTTAATATTTTAACTATTTCATGTACTTTATCTAAAACATATTTATCATGATTTTTATTTTTAAATTAATGACAATATCTTTTTTTTTTTTTTCCTGTGTAGGAAACAATGAGTTCTATAGGTTTTTGGAGAGCCATGCGTTGGTAATTTTTGGCCCAACCATACGCACAGGGTGGAATTCCCAGAATTCCAACCTGAAAAAATAACTTCTAGATTATCTAGAAGCCCTTTTTGGGGTCGACACATTTGACAGAACAACAGTGGCTCGGGTAGTCGACAAATATTTGAAATATACCAGGGACACCTATAGGACGCAATTTAAATTTCACCCTAGATATGAGCGTCCTCTCACAGTTCCAGAGAGTGAGTGGAGAGCACTCATCCATGACGGAAAAGAGAAAAGGGCAAAGAAAGAAGGAAAAATGCCAACTGGACCCGCAAGGTAAATTACAACTTTAATTCAATAGCTTTAATTTTCTCTATGTCTAAAATAAAAGTGTGCTACGTCATATATGACTTCAATATTTTGATGCTAGGTTGCCTGACACCTCAAAGGAAACCAAAGCTAGGATTGAAAAAAAGGGCCATCACAAGCTAGGCCAGGGCGGCTACTTGAAATTAGCCGCAATAATTGTAATTAAGTAGATAAACATCTTATAATTAATTGTATCGCCTTCCAAAGTTTTTGTAATCCTATCAAATATGATTAAAAATACACAATAATATGTAATGTAGGGTGATGACTTCGGAACAGAAACTACAGAGGAAGATAAAAATATCACTTTCCATTTCGGCTATCAAGCCGTAGTTGAACGTCGCAGAAGCTTGGGGCAGGTCCCAAGATCTAGAATGCCTGATAAGGTAAAACATTAACCTTTCAATATGTTTGTTTTCGTCCATAAATTTAATGTCTAACAACTTTGTTTAAATTAGGGGAGCAGCACTACCGACGAGGCAAATAACCCAGTTTTAGAGCTAGATGTAGATGATCCTCTCGTGCAACCTGATCATTGTAGTGGGGACCAGGCCAACAATGCTGCTATCAGTGAGGGCCGTGACGGTAATTAATTTCCACTTATAATTTTTTTCTAATTATACCTTGATGGTTGTCCTTATAACGTTTTTTGTTTAAATGACAGAGAATGTTTCCCTTGAGGATCTTACCACCAGAGAGGAAGACAGGGCAATAGTCCCAACGACGACAACTGGTGCACCAGGTAAATAATCTCATTGCAATTTTTTTTATTAATATTACCGAACTAGTTCAATGATATTTAAAAACTGACAATTAAAATTTAATATTATCTGTTTTTGTAGGCGATGCCCCGTCACTGGATGAGACGAGACATCGTGACTACGCAACTAGGTCAGCGCCGACAACTGGTGCACCAGGTAAATAATCTCATTGCAATTTTTTTTATTAATATTACCGAACTAGTTCAATGATATTTAAAAGCTGACAATTAAAATTTAATATTATCTGTTTTTGTAGGCGATGCCCCGTCACTGGATGAGACCAGACATCGTGACTACGCAACTAGGTCAGCGACGACAACTGGTGCACCAGGTAAATAATATCATTGCAATTTTTTTTATTAATATTACAGAACTAGTTCAATGATATTTAAAAACTGACAATTAAAATTTAATATTATCTATTTTGTAGGTGATGCCCCGTCACTAGATGAGACCAGAGATCGTGACTACGCAACTAGGTCAGCGGTGACAATTGGTGCACCAGGTAAATAATCTCATTGCAATTTTTTTTATTAATATTACCGAACTAGTTCAATGATATTTAAAATCTGATAATTAAAATTTAATATTGTCTGTTTTTATAGGCGATGCCCTGTCACTGGATGAGACCAGACATCGTGACTACGCAACTAGGTCAGCAGTGCGGGTCGAAAGGCACGAAACAGGAGCATAGCATGAGGATATTGATGATGTAATTAGGAGCTTTAGAAATAGGAAGAAGAAAAAGAAAATTTGATAATGTAAAATATTGTATTATTATAAGACAAACGTTAACATACTTGGAACATTTTTTGCGTTATATAAAAAACTCATTTATCATACTATTTTTATGTCAAGCACTAATTTCAATGTTTCCTTGCGTACTTTTTGTTGAATTGTTTTTTTATTAGTTATTGATTTTTTTTTTATGCTCATGAAAGTAAAAAATGAAATATAGATTGGGTATTGGGGAATTGAGAGTGATGTGAGGGGGGGGGAGGGGCCATAAGAGCTTCCACCTTCACGTGGTTGGCCCTGTTTAGTAGAGAATAATTTATTGGAGCGATTTAATCTTGGAGCAAATCTCCCTCGATCCAGTGTAGCAACAAAAAAGTCACTGTTGACTTAGTTGCTACTCTTTCAGATCGTGGGAGGCTTGTTCCAAGTTCATGCGACTCCAATAAATTGTTCTTGAAACGAAGAGGAGCTTATTTAGGTACGTTTTGACATTTTCAACATATGTTCTAACATTATCATAAGAATGTATCTTAGAGTGAAAAATACTACATCAATTACTTGTATTTATTGTATAGATAATGATGGATTTTGATTGACTTGGCAGTGCAGGTACAAATCCTCTTGCATCATGAGCAATATAACTTGTCAACCAGGGTCATGTCCAGGATATTTTTTCTTGTGCGCTTGACCGGGTTCGTAATGTCACATTTTGTAAGTTCCTTTACAGTTCATAATTCAATATTAAGCTTGTTCATGATTATTATCTAGGTTTTTTGTATGTGTTTTTTCATCTATTTGATTGTAAGCAACTCTGCATGTTTCCTGTTATTCACTATGATTTCTCCCATTACCACTCCCAGGATGAATCCAACTTTATTGTTACATAGGTTACTTTATTGTTACTATGATTTCTCCATTTACGATTTCATAGGTTACATCATGTAAAGTTGTCAATCTTAGGTTGGTGATGAGCTTTAGTTCTCCAGATTTGGGGATTTTCTGATATTTTCTCCCTCATGTCATTCCTGCATCACCTCGTTGTTTGAGCATGCCAATTGTATACCACTTGTACCAATTGGTACTTGTCAATCTCTGAGTGTTTCCACTTTTCACCTATTTTCAGTGAGAGTTTAGGGTTTCTCTAACATAGCTTCAGAAATCCGATTCAGTGCCTGCTTGAATATCGTCACATAATACTCATGGTTTGGATTGATGAGCATGTTCTAAATGGTTGGTTGATTAATAAGAACCACCCATATAGTCATCTTGAGATATTTCAGAAGTTTTCTCGGGTTTCCTTTTTCACCATTTCTAGTGGGTGGGATGGTGTGGGGTGATCCATCAATACTGGTGCTCTTGTAGTAGGGAATTTGTTTTTTGGGATATAAAGGAGCATTTGATGTATATATCCCATTGGATGCATTCATAGATGGGCACGAGAGGTCAAGAATTTAAATTAAAAATATGCAACCTCTAGCATGGCAACCTGAAGGCTGCGAGAGACACTGGTTAAAGATTGTTTTGTGCTCGCCTTAATATAGTCGTGATTTCTTTCTATTATCTTAATGCAAATATATAGTCCGGTATCATTAAAATGAGGATTGTGGTTGTATTTCTCTTTGGTTGTTTCTCTCTTAATGCTCCAGAAGTTGCCAAAAGTTGCGATAGTTGTTTAGTTTGCCTGTTACAACTTAAAAGTGGTTTTTAGCAATGGGAGTCATGCTTTTTAAGGTTCATACTAATATGAAGATCTTGTAATTCTATATTCAGGATAAGAGAAGATGGCCTCTGCTTTGGGCAGTATGAAAACAATTTCCATATCTACCTCATTGGGTAACAATGGAAAGGGGAAGAAGTTGGGTGCAATGTTTGATAATTATGGCAGACAATTGTCTTCTCTTTCAGTTTTTTCACCCATTTCCTTTAATCGCTCAAGCAGAAGAGAGACATTGAGATTACGCAACAGAGAGAAGGTAGTTAATACAAGAGCTATGGAAAAGGAGTTGTACTTCAACAAGGATGGCTCAGTGACAAAAAATTTGCAGGTCAGAGAAAAAATTATGTTTAAAGGAAGGTCACATGCACGTGAAACTTCACTGCGGTGGATCTTTCCTTGTCCACTTATATTCGATTTTAATGTGTTATTTTAATTTTTCATGGAGGGTTGTTTTGGAATATGGTTTGGCATTCAATTGCACACTTACTGAAAGCATTGTCAATTTGTCTTGCAGGCGGTGTGAACAAAATTGCTGATCTTGTCGGAGTCACCCTTGGGGCGAGGGGAAAAATGTTGTCTTGGAGAGCAAGCATGGTTCTCCGAAAATAGTTAATGATGGTGTGACAATAGCTAAGGAGGTAATTTATAGATGTGTGCTCTGGTTTTCTTTTTAACGTTGTATTAGTTCCCCCTCTTAAATGTCATAGATTTGGTAGGCATAATTTGAAAACTCAAAGGTGAAAGGAAACATATTTGTTACCCAGTGGTCTACTTGGCCTATGGACTAGCCACATTAGAGTAATGCATAAAGATTTTCACAACAATAAAGGAAAGGGTTATGGCTGAGTCAAATTTTATTGTTGTTGACAGTGTAATGAAATGTATCTCAATGCTATGGTTTTGGCCTTTTTATTGGTTGAATTAGAGGACCCAGTTGAAAATATTGGGGCCAAGTTGGTAAGGCAAGCTGCGGCAAAGACAAATGATTTAGCTGGGGATGGAACCACAACATCTCTTGTTCTTGCACATGTTGGAATATTGAAAAATTCCAGAACAATGAACGGAGAATAAATCTCCCTTCCTCTAACACAGAGAAAATAAAAATTTCTTTGACAGGAGATAGAGTTTCAATACTTTGAAAACAAACTTCTATTCCCCTCAATAACTCAAAAAAAAACTATTACACTTCCTCCTCACTGAGAGGGATTACAAAATTATGACTGCTAGAAAACGCAGTGCATAAAACCAACTCACTGTCTGTTCAAAACAAACATACTCTGTCTCTAAAACACTCTGCTGTGTTTTTCACTTTCGCACTGCTGTGCATACACACTTAAAAATTTACACTCAATCTTTCACTTTTTACACACTGCTGTGTAATACAAAATTTACGTACTGTCTATAAAAAAAACTACCAAGCTTTTTTGTCCTTTTTATTTTTATATGCCGTAACATATAAAACATATTATAATAAACCATCTTTTAAAAAAAATAAAATTAAAACTAAATTCTATGGCCCACCTTTCATTTCGCATATGATATATATATAACATATGTTTAAAACATATGTATATATTAAACTATCAAAACATTAAAGAACCATTTCCGTCGGACTTCAAAAGTCTGAATAGATTGAATTTAAAACCAAATTCGTGTTCCAAAATGGGATGCTAACGTCTGCCTAATTTTAACTCGAATTCTCAATCCAATGTGCCCTATAAAAAATTCGGGTCCGGTTTTCAGGTTTTCAGATTCCCTTCAATTTCATGCGATCCAATATTAATTCTCCACGTGTCCTCCTTTTGAATTTACAAAACTGTCGGGTAAATTTCTGTTTGTTTAATTTCTGGTTGGTGAATTGCGTTAATGCTGGCTGTTGTGTTTAAATACAATCCTGTACAGAAATATGGCTGTGGCCGTCTACAAAAAAAACTTGTAGGAATTTTAAATGCTGAATTAAATTTCTGGATGGCATGCAAGCAACCTCCAAAAAAAAATGTTGTTGTTGCATCCGTCCTTCTGCTGCAGCAGTTGAAGTTAAAATTCAACAGCACAGGGTTTAATAAGTGAGGGTGTAAAGGTAACTTTTTGTCGATAGTACTGGATTAAGATCATTTATTCATTTTTGTAGGGTCTTATGGTGTTTGGTTTTTTAGTTTTGGGTTGGGCTTATTGAGTCTAAGATAGTTTTTGAGTGAAAAAATTGCTATTAGGTATTAAAATTTTTTGGTTATTTTGTCAAAATTTATGAGCTTGTTAGGAAATACAAAACTGACAATGGTTGTATCTTAAATTTGTGGAAAATAATTTGAAATGAAACCTTTTTGTTTAGGTTGTTGCAGCAGGTGCAAACCCCGTTCAAATTACTAGGGTCATTGACAAGACAATAAAGGCCCTTGTTTCGGAACTCAAAATTTTGTCAAAGGAGGTAAACGATTGCCTTTTGAGTAGGTTGGTTTTCCTTTTTGCTGATGGTTTGGTGTATCTAATTGAATTAGTTGCCTAAGGTATTTTTGGTTGCAAACTCCTTTTCATTTTTCATACGGTATTGGCCTTGTGGAATACATTTGATTGTGTGGTCTTGTTAGATCTACAACATTTGTAGTTGTTTAGTCTTATGGCCGAGGTGCACTTTTATTATGGAAATAGTTGATGCAATATTGTCATTTAATCCTTACTGCAGGGTAGCACGTTGAGAATTTTCTTGTGAAAAATTTGGTATTCAAAATGACACTTGATCCTATATAGCATCATGCACTTGACTTCAAAATTAATATTCAAAGTGTGCCAGACAATTCTTGCAAAATTTCAAATATTTATGTTGTTTTAAACCATTATCTTTTTTCATGTATTGGATGCTGAAAATGAGAAAAAGACTTTGGTATGAAACCAACTGGTGAATAATTTCCAACAAAACAACCACTTCCAAGACATGATTTAGAAGTAGAACATATGTACTTATGAAGCACAAAAATATATCCTTGATGCATTGTCAATGTCTGGCTAGGGTTATTTTTGGAGAAAATAACTCCTTATTCCTAGAATAGTGATCTTCAATACAAGTAAATGCCAGAGAAGAAAGATCATCATGTGACATAAACCTATTAACAAAAGTGAACCGGGAATGATTATTAATTATGGCATACTAAGTTGTCAATGATTTTGACTATTTGTCTTTAACATGTAAAAATGTTAAATTCCAAACTTACATCATCATGGGTTGGCATCATGAGCTTGACTAATTATCCACCATACTCATAATTTCATTGTTGTCTTCATATCTATAAACAACGTTTCAAATTATAATAAAAAAGTTCTATAAGAAAAATCCAGACCTCCATGCTGCTGCTCCTTGTGAGACAAAGTCAAAATTGCATTACACAATCTGACACATAAGAATCTCCTATATCCCGGTGGTATGTATCCAAATTATTATAATAGTGTCTTCAAGACTTATGTTGACATTGCCAATGAGATATTTAATCAATGAAAGATGGAGCCTTATTCATTGTTGTATATGTAACGGTCTTTTATTAATATAAAGATTGATGGTTTTGTCTTTCTGAAAATGAAATGTAAAAATAATTTATTGTGGTCAATTGAAAAGTTTTTTTTTAAAAGCTTTTCATTATGGAAGGGCAACATAGATATATGCCCTTCTAATTGAAATTCGGACCTGCCCTTCAAATTTGATCACTGTGTGGGACCTTAACAAACAATAAAACTATTCCGCCACGTGTTATATAAAACATATAACAAAACCTTTGTCAAAACTTCAAGCGAACCCTTTAGCCGTGGGTATTTCATCACGAATTGATCATTTTACCATGTACCTTCTTCTAGAGGAATATTCTTCCACTTGATTAGGTACTTCATAATGGTTATATGTCAAAGAGATACAAAATGTTTATCTATAACTTTTTGTGGTTCAAGAATCAACTTTCATTCTTCATGTAATTTTGGAAGTTCTATTTACATTGGCATATTTTTTCCCAAAACCTTTTTTAGGCAAGATACAGGAAAAACCTTATAAAAACAAGAAGAAGGAAAATATAACTTCTATACCACTTGTGCAATCCTATGAATAATTATTTAGGGCCATAACATTTTTGAGCTAATTCTTTATTCTTATTTTTCTTGAATGAAGATTGCTTATAATGCTATAATCTAAAAAATATCCAATTACCCTCCTCAAATTATCTTTCACTTCAATGTTGTTCCCCTTGTTGTTTTATCATGTTTCATGTCATTTGAAGGTTTTCCATAATAATTTTCAAAGTTTCTTTAGTATTTTCCATATGTGATTGTGTTTCCTATACTTTGGACTTATCTTGCAAAAAGTATGAGATACTAGGAGTTGGATATCCATAAAGGGCCTTAAATGGGGAAATTTTATTAGATGTGTGATAGGTAGTATAATATTACCATTCTTCCTTGACGAACCCACTTCATCCATTAAGATTTATTTTCTAAAGAGTAACATTGTAGATAACCTTAAAAACATTTGTTAACTATTTTTGTTTGACCATTTGATTGTGTTTGATATGTAGAACTCATGGAAGCTAGTGTTTCTCCACTCATATTAAATAATTATTTCCAAAAGTTTATTGTTACTATTACTTTAGGAAAACCATGAAGACTATGAATTTCTTTCACGGACACTTCTGCCACTTGGCTTGTTGTTTATGTACTTTGAGCTCTACAAAAAAAATCTACAAAATTTATCTACATAAATGACCAGAAAAATGTAATACTTACCTTTATATTTCAGTAACCCTGTAATAAAGTCTATTGATATATCTTCTAGTCTTTGAATATGTATGTGGAATGGTTGAAGTAACCCTAGAGATTTTTCTATCTCTCTTTTATTTATTATGCAAACCTGACCTTCTCTTACAAAATTTTGAATATCTTTCTTCATTCCTTCCAAAAATATATTTTTTGATCCTTTGAGATGTTTTAAGGAACCCTGCGTCCTACCATCAGATAGACATGGGACTCCCTTAATATTTTATTATTCAAATATGCTTGTGTGCATAAAAATATTCTACATTTGCACCAAAGTATATCTCTCTTTCACTCCCAATGCTCCATAGAGTTCATCCCATCCTTTATAAATTTTAGTTTTTGTTTAGTACTATTGTCATTTTTCCATTATGGCAAGCTTCTTCTAGCCACCTAGGAATAGAAAATGTAATTGGATATAAATTTGAGGCCTCTTATATTTTAGAAAGAGCAACATGTACTAAATTTTCCTTACCATTTTTGCAGATTATCTCAAAATTAAAACTTTGCATTTTTTCTCCTCTTTTTTGTTAATCTTCTAATGAAAATCATAGCTTCAAAAAATACTTTATGCTATCATGGTATATCTTGACTTTTAAGTACCTCCCAATGATATACTATCCCCATTTTTTATTGCATGTAATATTGCTTCCATTTATTTTTCATACGTAGATTTCACCAAATATTTTCTTTGAATTCCTTGCTTTTAAAAGCCAATGATATCCCTTATTGTGTTAATATTACGTAAATTCCTTGTCCTAGTGCCTCACACTCTACTATGAATGTTTTACCAAAAGTAGGTGCAACCGATGTTGGTGTAGAAGACATGGCATCCATTAAAAGAGAGAATGCCAAAGTAGCCTCATCATTCCATATAAATAATATTTTCTTCAAGAGATATGTGAGTGGACTTGAAATGCATGCATAATTCTTAACAAATGATCAATAATATCATGTAAGTCTAAAAAATCTTCTAAGAACCTTTATTTTCTTAGGAATAGGTAATTTTGTAATAGCTTGCATCTTTTGAGGCTCCAACTTCACTCCTTCCTTTAAAACAATATGAACCAAATACTCGAATTCTTATTTCCCAAAATCACATTTGGATATTTTTACATAAAAATGATTGTTCTCAATAATTTATATAAATTTTCCACATGTTTAGTGTGGTATTCCCATGATTTATTATAAATATGTGTATTATCAAGGAAAACCAACACAAATTTTATAAGATGGGATCAAACAAAATTGTTCTTAAGTTGAGCCTGCCGGACTTCAAACGGCAATAAACCATAATTCAACCAAATTCGCTTCCAAAATAGCCTGCTGACGTCGGCCAATTTTGTGACGTGAAAACCAATTGAATTCTTCCCTAATATTTTTCGGGTCTGAAGTTGGGCTGGCGTACGGAGGGAGAGTTGTGACGCAAATTTCTTATCAAATTCGCCCTAATCTTTTTCGGGTCCGGATTTCCACTACGCGAGCGACCCAAACAAAGATCTGCTCCAATCAATTTCTACCATGTGTCCTCAATCAAATGTTGCCTTGTTCCTAGATGCGGGTGCATTCAATGGCGTTTAAGGCGATGGGACATGGATGTGGCGATTTCATATCAATCACATTAAGTTTTAACGCTGTTCAATTAAGTTCCAAGGTTTTCACATCTAATCGCATTAAGTTTTAACACTATTCAAGATCAGACCTCCACCCCTGTTAGCGATTCCGCATGCTCCAATATGATCCGGCCTTCGGCTCTCATTAATGATTAGAGATTAATTATGACGGGCGTCCTTCGATTGCATTGCAATCGAGTCGATAAAACGGAATTTCGCTATGGTTTTTTAGACGAGCCGGTTGCTAAGTTACACTGTCTGCTCACTGTGACGAGAAGGAGAAGTGGCCAGCTGAACTGCTGCGTAGACCTTGCTGCATATCTACATTTCTCTCAGTTTGGTCCTTGTCTGTCTTCCTCTGTTTCTTGGAATTCTGCTTCTCCGTCTCCTCTTGTGCCCACTGCTGAGACTGCACCCATGCCTCGCCTACGTCAAAGGATGCGTTGCCGCAGGGGGAGCACTAGAGGTCAACCCCTGCACGCACCCTCCAGCCCCTCAACTGAGTCGAATTCCCAGTCCAGTGATTATCATGTAGGTCGCTATCCAGATACTAGAAGTGGGTGGGGTCGGGTTCTAGGATCTGGCCACCGTATGGGCTCCCCTGCTCCTCATTTCCCCACAGCTTCACCTTCTCCCACGACGCGCACTGCACTTTTTTCTTTTAATTTCTCTCTGAACTGCCCACGAATCACAGCTTCAATTACTGTGGTTTTCCGTGAGGAGGCCCAAATGGAAGAACAATGCGCCCGTCCGGCGGGTCTGAGCTCAGAAAAAGCTGGCCAGCATTCGGGCCTTCAGGAGGGGAGTGGTGGCATGACTGTGGAGGTAGCACCTAGCAATCCTAGAACTTTCGAAGGATGGTGCTGAATCGTCGAGGAGCCTGAGGAGTAGTTTGGTTAATTTGTTTTTCTTGCTTCGCGACCCACTTAATTGGGTTGCTTTTAGATTATTTTACTGTGCTGGACCTTTGTAATATTTTTGAATTCTGTAAATTAAATGTTTAAGACTGGTTTCCCCGTATGAGGGCAGTCTTCTTAATTTTTTGATTTTTTGATAACAAATTTGCCATGAGTCTGGGTAATGTTTTTGAATTTGGTGTAATTTTATTCCCACTGTTAATAGATTAAATTTACTTAGAAAAAAAAATGTTGCCCTGTTTCTATTTTAAACCTGTTTTTTGAAATACAGAGCCATGTTTATATGGTCTACATATTATACTCTTTCTATGTATATCTACAGGAATCTTTTTGCTATGAACAAGGTGGATGCTGTAGCGGGCTACTAATGGAAACAAGCAAGCCTGATCTTACAAGTGAGCCTGGGTTTCTGCAGATGGTTTTTATTTCCAGGAACAAGCGAGCCAGAACATACAATCGACCCTGGGTTTATACATATTTTTGCTCTATCATGGATGCTTTTTGTGTGAGGTGTATATCAACAGTACATGTCTCTGCACATTTCCTGTATTCGCTTTATGATACTATTTTATGTGTTGATAGGTTATCACTCTGCCTTCAAAACTAGCGATGCTGGTTTATTGATATGGTCTGATGGTCTTTTTATATTTTGGACATATCACACTCCTCACATGATTAGCGTTTTTATCTGTTCAAGGATTTTGGGTACTTTAATTTGTATTTGGAACAATGGACGTCGGTACTCTATCTGTTGCTTTACTATTCTACATACTACTATTTCAATTTCTTATAGATGCCTCGGGCATATTTGGATGCTTTCTCAGATTGTCGATAATCTCCATGTGGACCATTACTGGGTTTTATATCATGTCCCTGTATGTGACATGAGGTATTTTTCTATCATTGTCTGGGGTGGGACTTCCACTTTTCTGGATGGATATTTGGGTTCCAATCTTCAGATGTGAAAATGTAATGACTTCATGGACTGTTTTACTTCATATAATATATTCAAAACAACGTTTTTTTTCTTGTGAAAAAAAAAATGATTAATGTTTATCACTCTGCCTTCAAAACTAGCGATGCTGGTCTATGTTGCTGGTTTATTGATATGGTCTGATGGTCTTTTTATATTTTGGACATATCACACTCCTCACATGATTAGCATTTTTCTCTGTTCAAGGACTTTGGGTACTTTAATTTGTATTTGGAACAATGGACGTCGGTACTCTATCTGTTGCTTTACTATTCTACATACTGCTATTTCACTTTCTTATAGATGCCTCGGGCATATTTGGATGCTTTCTCGGATTGTCGATAATCTCCATGTGGACCGTTACTAGGTTTTATATCAAGTCCCTGTATGTGACATGGGGTATTTTTCTATCACTATCTGGGGTGGGACTTCCACTTTTCTGGATGGATATTTGGGTTCCAATATTCAGATGTGAAAATGTAATGACTTCATGGACTGTTTTACTTCATATAATACATTCAAAACAACGTTTTTTCTCTTGTGAAAAAAAAATGATTAATGTTTATCACTCTGCCTTCAAAACTAGCGATGCTGGTCTATGTTGCTGGTTTATTGATATGGTCTCATGGTCTTTTTATATTTGGGACATATCACACTCCTCACATGATTAACGTTTTTCTCTGTTCAAGGATTTTGGGTACTTTAATTTGTATTTGGAACAATGGACGTCGGTACTCTATCTGTTGTTTTACTATTCTACATACTGCTATTTCACTTTATTATAGATGCCTCGGGCATATTTGGATGCTTTCTTAGATTTGTCGATAATCTCCATGTGGACCGTTATTGGGTTTTATATCAAGTCCCTGTATGTGACATGGGGTATTTTTCTATCACTGTCTGGGGTGGGACTTCCACTTTTCTGGATGGATATTTGGGTTCCAATCTTCAGATGTGAAAATGTAATGACTTCATGGAATGTTTTACTTCATATAATATATTCAAAACAACGTTTTTTCTCTTGTGAAAAAAAAATGATTAATGTTTATCACTCTGCCTTCAAAACTAGCGATGTTGGTTTATTGATATGGTCGATGGTCTTTTTATATTTTGGACATATCACACTCCTCACATGATTAGCGTTTTTCTTTGTTCAAGGATTTTGGGTACTTTAATTTGTATTTGGAACAATGGACTTCGGTACTCTATCTGTTGCTTTACTATTCTACATATTGCTATTTCACTTTCTTATAGATGCCTCGGGCATATTTGGATGCTTTCTCAGATTGTCGATAATCTCCATGTGGACCGTTACTGGGTTTTATATCATGTCCTTGTATGTGACATGGGGTATTTTTCTATCATTGTCTGGGGTGGGACTTCCACTTTTCTGGATGGATATTTGGGTTCCAATCTTCAGATGTGAAAATGTAATGACTTCATGGACTGTTTTACTTCCTATAATATATTCAAAATAGTGTTTTTCCTCTTTTAAAGTTTCATTTTTTTTTTAAAAATTGAACCAACCATCGGTATACCGACGCCTTGTAAGCGTCGGACTTGTGACAGCTTAAAAACGTCGGAAGAGTGACAGTATAAAAACGTTGGACGAGCGACATTCAAAATGTCGGACCACATTTTGTCGGAATTGCGACAGTTTCAAACGTCGGAAGAGCGACGTTCAAAACTTCGGACCACATTTCGTCGGAATTATGACAGTTTACAAACGTCGGAAGAGCGACATCCAAAACGTCAGACCACATTGCGTCGGAATTGCGACAGTTTACAAACGTCGGAAGAGCGACGTTCAAAACGTCGGACCACATTTCGTCGGAATTGCGACAGTTTACAAACGTTGGAAGAGCGACGTTCAAAACGTCGGACCACATTTCGTCGGAAGTGCGACAGTTTACAAACGTCGGAAGCGCGACGATTTGGGAAATGTCGGAAGAGCGACGCTTGTTTGGAAGTGACGGAAAAAGTGTCGATAGTGCGAAACTTTTTAAGTGCATCGGAATTGCAATGGTATGGAAAACCACGTTTTGCCCGTCCTCGAACTGTCGCTCTTGTGACGACTATGTGTCTGAATAGCGACGAATTGGCCATCGGAAATTCCGCCAAATCTAGTGGATGTTGGAAAAATAAAAAAAAATTGCAAAAGGAACCTTTGAGAAGTGGGTTTTAAGTTTAAATTATTTCAAAAGGGGTATAAAACACTACAACAAACCTTTTTCCCGCTCATTGTAACACAGTGAAGATTGCAGTTTCTGTCAGAGTCCTCGGGCGAAAAAATTAAGGCACTGTTCTCCTGTAGGTGGACGCTGCGCACTTGTAGCTACCGCCAGTGTAATTCCCTTGTGAGCGTTGCATGCCTGTAGGTGGGTACTGTGCTCTTTTAATTCCACCCGGCGTGTAGAAGATGCCCAAAACATCATGCAGCTGTGCCCACCGTCGTTGCGCGTTCACCACTGCCTCTACCGCCCGACACACGAGTGCTGCGCGTTTACCATTGCGCCCGGCTACTGCCCGACACTGCGTGCAGGTCCTGCCCACCCAGGACGCTGCGCTCCTGTCACGGGCGTGCAGCGCTGAACGAAATTGCGTTCAGGCTTGCCCAGGGTGCTGCGCTCCTGGGATAAAAATGCAACATCGCCCAAAAAGCATGCAGAGGCGCCCAAACTGCCCAGAGAGCTCAGAAATGACATCTTTTTGTTGTGGAAGACAATTTTAAGATGTATTTTACCTAAATTATCACCTCTTCCAAAATTTTATTCACTTGCTTCTCCATCACTGGTAACATTAATGGATTGATTTGTCTTAAATTCTGCCAGAATGGATTTGTACCATATTTCAATGTTATTCTATGCTCAATTATAGTTGTGTTATGTGTATTAAGATCCTCATATTTCCAGGGAAAAACATAAACAATTCACAAAACAAGTTGTGGTATTCAATCTTTATTTCTTCTGATAAATATTTTGACAACTTAACATACCTGGCTCCAGTTCTATACCCAAATTGAAATATTCCAATTCCACTTCTGTTTCAGCTAACTGTGGTTTGACTGAAACATCATTGTGATAAAAAATCTTCTCAAGTGGGATTAACCCCTTCGGAATATGATTGGTAGGCAGCTGTAAGATAGGCTGATCAACAATTTTTTTATTTTATTTTATTTTATTTATTTATTTATTTATTATTATTATTATAATTTTTTATTTTTTATTTATTTATTTATTTTTATTTTATTATTATTATTATTATTATTTTATTTTTATTATTATTATTTTTAATTAATTTATTTATTTATTCAGATTTTTGGTATCTTGATAATCAACATCACTGCTCATGAGATCTTCATCCTGATCAATGTTTACGACAAAAAAATCTTCAACACCTTCAATGAATCTTCTAATCTCCTGATCATCCTAAAAACTTTCCAATTTTTCCTATTATCTGGAATGTTAGGTCTAAACCTAACTTCCACTTCATATTTCAGCTTTATAGGTATTGGAATCTTGAATGAGATTGCTGAAATAGAAAGTGAATCAGCCAAAATATTACTTTCTCTTGGAACAAAAGAAATGTTAAAGGCCAGGAATGAGTCTGCTATAATACTCCATACTGCATTCCGGTAATCTCTGAGTTTGGGATGCTTATTTTGGTAAAAAATTCTGATTTGCTGAAGAATAAGTTCAACATCTCCAAAAACATAAATTTCTGAAATATTCATTTCTTTTGCTGTTTTTAAACCAATCATCAGAGCTTCATATTCAACCACATTGTTAGTTGCTTCAAATTCAAGTTTGAAATGAAAAAGTGGAGCTCTCTTTCAAAGGGGAAATGAGAACTATTCCTGAACTAGCTCCTTCTCTAGAACACGAGCCATCAAAATACATTTGCCACATCTGAGAACCCTCATGGCTGATATATTTTTCAGCAGGATTCAAAATCTGAAAACTTTTTGTAGGGGGGGGGGGGAGAATTATCCTTACGCAAAATGCTTGAGCCCACATTAGTTGTTCTAGAAAAAATTGGATGATTTTTGGGATCTTTGCTGTCAATAATGATATACGCCAACTTAGCTTCTCTATAAAGTCTCCTTTGTTCTCTTCCAAAAACAAAGATAGTAGCATAAGTGAAATCCGTTTGCAAAGTTCCTCCCAACCTTCTAATCCATGACCTAGAAAGTAACATGCCAAATCTAGGAGGAATGTTAGCTACTACGAAATCCATCACCATCCCTCTCATGGGTAACTAAAAAAGGCTTACTGCAAGATATTTGATGAAACCAAGGCATTAGACTTCCCTAGAATCAAAAGAGTAGAGATATTGGTACTCTCTAGTTACTTCAACACCTAGTTCATCTGTGACAACCTTGGGCATTAAATTATGTGAGGCTCCAGAGTCCATTAAGGAATTATGAAAGATCTTATCATGAATATTAAAAGATAGATATAAGGGAGGAGTAGAGTCATCTCTGTCTTCTACCAATGGACATAAAATAAAAGTGGGTTTGTCATCTTGAAGGTTAACAAAATCAGAGGCTACTTCGGTAGGTGGGGGCTGAATAGCTTTCATAAAAGTCTTTTTGAAATCATTGTTCTTCACGAGTTCTACAAGAGGAACATGAATCTTTATCTTTTGTACCTCATTCTCAGAATTGAAAACAGGTGGGATTTTGTGAGCAATTTTTACCTCAAGTGTAGGAGGGTTAACTGCTACCACAATTTCCAGTCTCCTTGGTTCAACCACATGCTTTTCTGCTGGAATTTTAACTGCATCCTTATTCTTCTTTGGTTATGAAACAAGCTTGGAGTTATCATAAATTTTGTTTGTTCTGAGATTGTATCTACTTTGATGATCAACTACAATCATAGAATGATCAGAACTCACTTCATTATTCTGAGTATATGACATGAAGTCTTCATACTCTGCTTGTGTAAGATGAATCAGACCTTCTTTATCCCTTAGAAAATTTTTATCAGCACCTTTCTCCAACCCTTCAACTTCCTCTTCATCTTCAAATATAGAATTCATCAAAGGGGGTTGCACTTTTTTATCATCAACATATCTTCTTTCTCGCTATAAAATTTGAGGAGCATTAGGTCTTCTAAACTGCTTCTTATTAGGCTAATCAAATGAAACATTTATAGTAGTAACTGGTCTTGCTTCCATCTTGAGCTTGGACATCTCAATGGTCAATAACTTGAACATCTTGGTTAGATCATATAGCTTAGGATCTATGTCAGAAGTTCCTGAAGATGAAACTTCAGCTTTTTTCTTCCTTTTTCTCTCTATTAATTCCTCTTCTAAACCTATTAGCTGCTAATACATTATATTCTACCTCCAGTGCAATGTTCTTCATTTGTGTTAGTGTTGTAGATCTTATTTCTCTTAATAAAAAAAAATAGGATCAAAGGCACCAACATAAGGGATTTTGGCTGAAGCTTCAGTAGACTTGATTTCAATAGGTATATTGATATACATTTTATTGAGTCTTTTGGAAAAGTCAGAAACTGATTCTCCTTCTTTACTTTTTATTGCACCAAATTCAGTGATATAATACATAAAATCTTTCTTATCGCCCCATTTCATTAAAAATGTATCATCTATGGTTTCAATTCGAGTGATGCTACCAGCTATCAAAGATCTGAACCATTTCCTAACATCACCCTCAAAGCTCTGAACAAAAACTCTCATTCAGACATCTTCATGCTCAAGATTCAGATTGTCAGCATATGCATAAAAATCAGCAAGGTGTTCTTCAGCTGCTATCTCTCCCTCACCACTAAATTTAGGCATATACTTGAGATAATCTCCTGCAGGTAATGCATTCATAGGTTGAGGTAAAACCAAAGGGGCATACCTTGCAACAACAATTTCATCCATTCGGTTAGGGGGTGGGTTTGGACCTGCCATGGTATGAGTTGCTAGTATTTTTCAAACACCATTTGGTGGATTTAGAAAATCATATGATGAAGCACCAAATTTTGATGTAGAGAATGTTTGTTGGCTGGAATAAAAGGGAGGTGCAAAATTTCCTGCAAAATTAGGGGACAAAGTTTTCAACACTTCTTTAGGGACAACCCTTGAGAAAATAGTAGCAGAGGCAACAAAATTTCGTTTACTCTTTTTTCTTGATTATCTTCTCAGGGCCAGGGACTGGGATTCTCAAAGGGGAATATTGGTTAGCCCTGGATCTAGTCCTTCTAGGAGCCATAATTTCAACAATGGATTCGCTAGGTGTAAAGCAGTCTAAAAATATAGTTGGAACTATACACCTCAGAACCAGATTTATAACTTTATCATTTACCCAGGGACAAACTTCAATTCGCCTCCCCAGAAATGATGCCAAAGATTTTAGTGCAAGGATTCACTCCTAGACTGCAAAAGGATTAAGCCTTACACATCATGGTTCATTTCAAATTTAAAGGTTTTGAGTGGTGGGATGGCTCCTTAAAGAGTTTGAAATGATTTTTATTCTTTAAGACTTTCATGCATTTGGAAAGCTGTGGAAAATATAAATTGTATGGGTAAATTGGTGTATAGGGGAGTAGATTGTAACAAGTGAAATATCAGAGATAGATGGTACTCAATCTAAGAAATATGCTTATTCTAAATCAGTCACACAACTACAAGGGTGGCCTTTTACACAAACTTTGTTTTATGTAAAGGAAACAACATTTACAAAGCAGAGTACATGCATAAAGTATTTCATAAATATTTCATGAAACCTTCACTAACATGCTCTACACAAAATATATATGATTTGCAGGAAACTAAACAACATAAAATTAACTATTAGATCCTCTAACAATTCTCTTACTCACACCTTGCTAGATGTTGCGACTAATAAATCCAAAGAATAAAACAATGAGAGAAAAAAACCATACATTAGATAGTCCTTGAATCACAAAATCCTCCAGCATGAAGTGCAAAAAGGAGTTATATTTATTATGATAATTCTTCAGGTTGACCAACATCCAACCCTGAAATGGTATTTAAAAATGATATTTATAGAGAGAGAGGCACCAATTCCATCTCTCCTAAAAAAAAGGAACCACTCTTCCTCACATTACATAGGTGTTATAGGACATTAAAGATATATCATATCGAAATCTAACTAACATGACATATGTATATAGCAGAAGAGAGGAAAATTTGCACTGTGCTGACATGATGCCCCTTTTTCTGCTGATTTGTCTCCTAATGACCTTGAATCTTTAATAACCACATGTCTTCATTAAATGTGACCTTCAACAACCTCATAACCACTTATAAATTATCACTTGACATATCCATATCGTTATGAGTCCTTATCATTCCTGAGCTTGCTCAAAAAATCTTCCGACAACTGTCTAAAATCATTTAAAACATGTGCTACTGAAAAATTCTGATAAATCCTTGTACTGTGAAAAAAATGTATTGCTACTGGAAATTCCGGTAGCACTCTCTTTCTTTTTCAAAAATGCACAACAAATACTTGAAAAACCTGTGCAGAATTATACACTTTGAAAGTTGAGCTGCTGTTCAAAAATGCACTTAGTAAGAAAAAAGGTATTTTATTAGGAAACCCTTTTACCTTTCTTCAAGATGGGCTGCAAATTATGCAAGCTTGTCTGAGTCTGATTGTTTGTCAACAATTGATTTTGAACTTGTGGCCCTAGTGGCTCTTTCTTTGGCAGTGATCTTTTTCTCTTTTAAGCCTTTTTGAATTTTTCTTCTTTTTGAGGATTTTGTTTGCTGGTTTGAAGGGGATTTGCCTCTATCTTTCTTTTTGGACTCACTAATCTCTGCAATTGAAGAATTTATAGTCTATAACCCTTCATATTTCTTTCCTATATCTATGACCTCTATCAACAAACTTGTATTATTCAGGGCTTTAGATTTGAGCCTAAACTTGTTGTTATATCTGGTGTGCCTTTTCCTGCTACTAGCAACCGGTTTTGCATCCTTTTTCCTTCTCTTGCTACTAATATCATGCGTTGCATATTTTATAAGCTCCTCATCAGACTTAGTGGGCTAATATTCATTCTGAATATTTTGTTGAATGTCTACTTCCGAAACTTCCGGTAGCACCTGTGCTTTGGATTTTTCTGGAGTTGCATACTCCTCTCTCTGTGCTCTAGTGTGATCCTTGGGAAAAGGAGAAATGGGAGACACCATATTCATTGATTTTGGATTATTGGTTGATGATCCTTCTCCTTTATCCAAATTATTTTCAACCTTAGTTGAAGGAGCCTTTTCTTTTCTGCCTTTAGCCTTTTTGTGGATGTTCTCCTTCTTAGCCTTTCTCTTAGTTTTCTTACCAACTGATGAAGTAGTTGGCTTCTGATTTTTATCTTTCTTCTTGGTAGGTTGAGGATGTTGCTGTGAGGCTGGAGATAGCTGAGTTGGAATATCTAGTGTAGGTGTAGGTTGGCCTCCCTTGTAAAACATAAAATGTTCCCATGACTAGTTTCTTTTCCTGAGTTCTTCCTCAACCAATAATTTGATAATAGCCTGATGATATAAGAGATATTCTGATGCAGCTGCATGAGTTTGTATCCTTGATGAAATATTTGTCAAGATGTCCAGCATAAATAATGGTAGGTTGAGGGTCTTCATACCTACAATATGAAACAAAAATCTCATATGATAAAGAAAAAAAACAATATACCTCCTCTCACAGGTGAGGTAAATTTTGATGAGCCTAGCAGTCTCAGCCCATTCATTCTTGAGGTAATTTCTGGGAATTACTTTAGCCCAATTAGGGTCTTTGTGTCCATCTTTGATGAAATTTTTGAGGTCTCCTCCAATGATGGCTTGGCCTTTAAATCATTTTTCTCCTTCCTATGGAAGGTTGAAAGCTTCAACAATAGACTCAGCTGATACTTGAAATCTAAGGCCATATACATTTGCTTCCTGCCCATTAAAAGAGAGTGAAAATACCTTAGCTACTCCTAAATGAGAGCTTCTTAGTATTGAACACAATGGATAACACCCTGCTTGAACAAAGAACTTTCTCAAATTTGTATTAGCATCAATTAGATCAGCTCCTTGGGGTTCAGTGGATTTTATTTTTCCTCCCGTCTTAGTCATCTTCAGTAATAAAGAAGGTTGTCTGCTGAAATCTGATAGGTGTCAAGATTAGGAGAGCTCACCTAATAGGTGTTGCTGTGTATTCAATGAAATATGTCTAAAATCCAGGTCTCCTTTCTCAAGCTGCTCACTGGAGCTGCTCATTCACCAACATCTAAACTCAAAACTAATGGTTTTCCATTTCTTTCGGTGGTTTAAAAAGATATGTTGGTTCACCTTTCCATGCATGAAATTTTTCATAATGGTAAATATCATAGACCGTAGCATACACGTTGCGGTAGTCACGATTAACTTCGGTTTGCTGTGACGTTTCAGGTGATATGCTACAGGTGGTTGGAGATGAACGAAGCTGGAACTGGCAGTCACCACCATCGTATCCTTATTACAGGCCTAAAATTACGGCAACATTCATGCGTGATCAAACCAAATGGTCATCAAATTAAAACTGTAGATCCACTATCTACCTTAAACCATAATATGTACCTCGACACGTGGATGAAATAAATCAACTAACAGACATGATAAACAATGATTGGATTTTATTAACTACGGATTGGCACCTAGCTTTCTCCACGTATAACCACGACTCAACTTAACATCACTCAACATAAACCTTTCCTATCACGTGACCTAACTCATGATAAAATTTTAAAACGTAGTTGATAATAGGAACAGTTGGCTTAACACAAATGCGGATGCACTTTTTTATTTAAAAAAAAAGGCAGGGGAGGTTACCGAAATTTCTGGTAGCATCGGGCTAAAAGAAAAACAGACATAAAACATAATTAAAACAAACTATCTGAAAAGGGCTAAAATAGACGCCACCGAAATTTTCGGTAGTGTTTTATATATATATATATTTTAAATTTACAATCTTTATCCTAAAAACAATAAAATTGAAACCTACTCATGAATTATATTAGAACTGTGCTAACAACATGTTTCCCCAAGTCTGAAGGAAAGTCTGTCATCATGGTGGTAGTTGACAGAATTACCAAGTATGCACACTTTTGTGCATTATCTCATCCATTTAAAGCCAGTACAATTGCTATTGCATTTATGGAAACAATTCAAAAGATACATGGAAACCCAAAGATCATTTTTTTCAAAGGAAAAAGTCACAATTTTTCATTAAAGAAGAAAAAATACATATTGCATCATCAACATAATTCATCTATGCAAAGATTAGGGAAATGTCAAATACTCTGAGGATTCTATAATCACCAATATCATTATCTAGTAAGTGCAGTAGCTAATAAAAATAAAATAAATATATTTACAGAATGTACATAAATATAATGGGTATAATCCCGCCGCATAATATCCAAAAATAAAAAATGTGCAACCTATGTCTAGGCTTCCCCTAGATTAGAAATTCCATCAATGAATGGTACATGATAGTATTGGTACTCCAGCATACCATCTTGTTAAAAAATGTGCCATCTGTCCCAATCTAGCTACGCGGCTTCTTTGGATAGTTTGTCATCCATTTGGTTCCTCTGCCTGTAAATATGAGTAACATATATAAAATCCAAAAGAGATTTCAAAAGAAGGACATCATCCAGTAATGCTCTAAGAATGTGTGCATGACATTGTGCCACAAGATTAAACCAATTGACTATAATTTGAGAGTCCCTGAAGATTTGAATTCTGTTGCAACTTTTTTCGTGGGAAAACAGGAGAAGAATCCTGAGGCTGTTAAGTTCAACATAGTTGTTGGTATTAGGTCCAAGTCCCATCTTGAGTTAGAAAGAGTGTGTGTCTGTTAGGTGGAGAACTACCCCGCCCCCACATTCGTTCACATTGGATGAGCCATCAAAGTATGCCCATGGAAATTTATGTCTACAGCTTCAGGGATGATGATACGGGTGTGAAACGATGGGTCATCATTGGGGATGAGATGGTAAATTGAAGATATATGTCTGCTGATGTTGTTCCAATCCGATGCCATGCCCTGGAAAATGACCCAATTTCTGGCCAGCCAAAGCCCCCAAGCAATGAGGAGAGGGATGTTGTGTTCCTTTAGTTTAGTAGTAGCTTGCCACCAACTCTCCCAAGCCAAACCAACTGAGGAGCCATTCCATGAGAGAGAACAACCCAAAGATGTAGTCGTAAGATGCCAGAGATACATGCTAGCAGGACATTCAAGAAACATGTGATTTACACTCTCGGCCTGTAAGTGAAAAAGACTGCATATTGATGGTCAATGAATATCCCTTTTGCTGATATTGTCCTCCGTGGGTGTACTGTTGGTGAGAATGCACCACATGAGAAATCTGGCTTTGGGGGGCACTTTTAGCTTCCATAAGTGTTTCCACCTCCAAAGTTTTAGCTGTGGCTCCAGTGGTTCACAAAGAGTCAAGTACCCCACTTTTGGGTGTATATGCCGCTAGGGGAAATGGCCCAGATAATTTCATCATCCCGGTTGGTCAGTTTGATATTAGTTGCTCTGAGAGCTCTCATAAATCGGTTCCAAATTTGCCTCCAATCTTCCGGGATATCCTGTGCTTCAACTGACTTCCATGCTTCAAATGCCCAAGTAGTGAGTACTGGGTCTACAATATGCGATATGAATAGATGCCCAGACCTAGAAAGGTGCTGCCTGATGCCCACCGGCAGATTGTATTCCTGTCCACTGCCTGACCATGCATCAATACTAATTTTAATCTGATCACCGAAACCAATGCACTAAGCTGAACCATTTTTTATGAGCTAGATAGATCAAGTGATGGATTTCCATATGATCGAGGAGCCCAAAGATGGTTGGATGCGACCTCTAATCCAGTCCATTGTGTATTTGGGAGCAATGTATTTGAAATATGTGACTTCCTACCACAAAATGTTGCTGGTGATGAGGTGCCATCCCATTTCGGTAGCCATTGCTGAGGCAAAAAGGTTAAGGTATTTTAATCCCCATCCCCCCCATATTTTAGGTTTACCAATCTTACTCCAAGCGATCCAAGCATAAGTGCAGAAATCCTCTTTGCCTCTCCAAAGGAATCACCTACATATTTTTTGGATTCTAGCCATAACTCCTTTGGGGATCCAAGCAAGGGCCATCCAGTACATAGGGATATCTTCAAGAATGGATTTGATAAGAACCAACCTGCCCGCCTTGGAGAGCCATCTTTTCTGCCAAATATTGAATCTATGCTCTACTTTAGCAATAAGCTAGTTCCAGTCGTTGATGCGATAGTCGTTGAGTTTCAATTGAAATCCAAGATATTTGATTCCATCTTCCAACTCTATATGAGAAAAATTGAAGAGTGCTAGGGCATGTCTGCTTTCAAAATCTGTGCATCTCACCAAGATGATGGTAGATTTACTTTTGTTAGGATCCTTACCCGTAGATTTACAAAACACATTGAGTAAATTCAAGAAATTAATATTGTCATGGGGAGTGCCATCCAGAAATATTAGAAAATCATCCACGAACAGTAGGTGGGTCAGCTGTACAAAATCAAAAATTCGGACACCATGAATAGACCCTTCTTCTTTTTCTTTATCCAGAAGAGTGGATAGCCCTTACATGACAATTAAAATTAGTAAAGGAGAGAGCGGGCATCCTTGCCGAAGTCCCTGACCTGCATGGAAAAAATTAGTTGCTGCACCATTTATAAGAATGCTAAAAGAGGAATTAGCGATACATCCCATAATCCAGTTATGTGAGGGAGTGTGGGAATCCTAGATGAATGAGGATAAGATGAAGATAACTCCAGTTAGCACAGTCAAAGGCTTTTTCCAGGTCAATTTTGAGGATATTTATTTTGATACTCCTGAGTTTAATAGAGTGTAAGGCCTCTTGAGTAGTACCAATCGCTTCGTGGATTTGCCTATGATTGAGAAATGAAAATATTTATTTGGCTATGTGCTGGGAGAGAATGCGATTGATGCAATTGGAAATAATCTTGGATATAATCATGTAGATGCAATTACACAAAGATATAGGGCGATAGTCATTGAAATATAGGGGTTTATCAATTTTGGGGATGAGGGTGATGAAAGTAGAATTAAAGCCATCATATATCTGACTTGATATCCTGCTGGATTCAATGACTAGAAGAAGATCCCTACCAATGAGGTCAAAGAAGGAGAGGTATAATTCAATCGGAAACCCATCATGTCTAGGAATTTTGTCCTTTTAAAACCATTTTAGGACCCCTTCAATCTAATTCATGGTGACTGGACCAATCAAATCCTCCAACTTATCCTCCTCCACAAACCTGTGCATGGATCGTGCAATTTGCATGATCTCCATTACGTTTTCCGACCCAGGATCCCTATATTGATTAGAGAAATGATTTACACCCATATCTGCAAGCTGGGCATGAGTGTGGGAAAATCTGCCACGTGAATCCTTAAGGTCCCAGATTGTGTTGGTGATCCTTCTGCCTTTGGCACATTGTTGAAATAATCTTGTATTATCATCCCTAGCTTGAATCCAAATGGCCCTACTCTTGAGTCTCCATTCCTCCTCCTGAATCTTAAGAATTTTGGCTTTCTCTAATTCAAGAGCAGTGAGCCTATCCTTATCCTTGGCATATTGGAAACCATGCCCATCCGGACCAGAAAAACATCTCAATTCATTCTCAATGTTTGATAGAGACTCCTCTATTTTTTTCTTACTTCTGGCCTAGGAGATGGTTTGGGACTCCAGTTTGGCCAGGTTATTGTATAGTACCCAGGCAGGCTCATGATTAGGACATTGTTCAGAGTGCTACCATTTTCTTTTGACCAATTCAAGAAAAGCAGGCTCTTCGAGTCAGTTGGAATTAAATTTGAAGGGGGAATGGGGTTTAAGATGACCCATATGAACTTCAAGGTAAATAGGATAGTGATCTGAGGCACTCCCATCCCCGACCCATTGAAGGGCTTTATCAAGTTTTTCAGCTAACAAGGCATTGACCAGGAATCAATCAAGCCTTCAGGTCAAAGCAACTTCCCCAGTTCTTTGATTCCTCCACGTAGGGTGTTTCTTCAACATTGCGAGATCCAGGAGGTCCACCTCATCAAATAATATCTCAAAGTAAGCATATTTTGGGTCCGAGGTGGCACAAGGACCCAAAGATTCTGAGAGACCAATAAATTAAGCCCCCCCCCCCCCCCCCCCCATGATGATGTTGTCTCTTTGCATAATAGTGTAGTTCATCCAATTATCCCAGAAAGCTTCTCTATGGCGACAAGGGCCACAAACCTTGATTATAGTAATAGGAAGATCTGATTCACAGGTTGTGATATCGGCTCCTAGGATACCCTCCTTTCCCCACCAACTGTGAATCAGGGAAGATCTGTTGTTTATACCCACCGCACAACCACCATATCGACCCCGGGCATCAATAGTTTGAAATGACCAATCGGGAAGATATGAAGATAAAAAATTTGCAACAAAAATACCTTCACCCAGAGTTTCCTGAAGAAATAGTGCATCCACATGTACACACTTCAAAATATGCTTTAATGCCATTTTTTTTATCATGACTGGCTAGCCCTCTATAGTTAAAGGAGAGGCAGATCATGGATCACCATTACCCCGGGAATTTCTCGCTCTAAGAACCCGATCAATCAAATATTGAGTGCTATCCGTGACCTCGAGACTGGCCTTTCTGATGGCTTTGGTAATGGAGGAGGGTCCACCCCTCGAGACTTTAGGATTGGTAGAACCAAAATCTACACTGAGACTGAAATCAGGAGGTTCATTAGGCCAGGCAAGATATCTGAGGTTATATCGGTGTCCTGCAGATGGACCCGAATCAGTGAGAGATAGGGCAGAGGAAACACCAGAATTGGTGTGGGGGTTAGGCCAGGAGACAATAGGCAGAGCGGTTGCAAAATGGAAGCTTAGGGGACTTAGATTGACTTTTATAATAATAGAAGGAGGAGCAAAAGATATTGCAGTGGATAAATTACAATGCATAAAAGTAGAAAGTGAAAGGGAGGATGGGAAATTAGTACCCGAGATAGAAGAGAGGTCCTCCTCCAGTCGGTGTGAATCTCGATGATGTGAGTATGGGCAAGATGTTGGTGCCGCAGAGTCCACAGCTTGTGGTCCTTGAGAAGGAACAGTCAGCGCCAAGGCATGTGCCCGTGACTCCTCCCCCCCCACTCCGTTTGAGTCTCTGCGTGAAGCAAAACCTTCACCGGAGTAGAAACCGATATGATGAGGGGACACTCCTTGTACAGGTGCCCCACCTCATGGAATTGTCTACATTTGAAGGGAACCCCTTCATAATCAAGTATCTAAACATGGACCATATCGTTAACATACAGATTGAAAGCCTCGAGGAGTCCATCCCTAGTGTCCAGATGAACTAAGATCCCTACCAAAGAGATATTTCAAATTTCATGATAGCAACGATCATGGTACAGATAGATCCCTAGATCTTCACCAATAAACCAAAGAGATTATTCATTCCAAAAATGGAAGGGGAGACCCAATAAATGAACCCAAATCGGACCAGCACCCGATTTCTCGTTGTCCGAGTCGAAAAGGGGGGTCCATCGCTTAAGCAGAATTGGTTTCATCTCGATGTGCCAATACTTTTTAAGGACCCAATCTACCATGTCTAGTTGAGAAAAAATGAGTGCAAACCAGCCCCGGTTCATGGTTAAAACCCCTGGAATTTGCGCCAAGGATTTGCCCCAAATCTCAGCAGTCCAAACCTTGAGGCAAGCTGTGGTGTAGTTTCTACCCCTGACCCTGCCCACCAAAACCGTCCAGGAACTATGTTCCAGGTTCTCCATGCCGAACCCCTACCCAAAGATGAGGTCTCTGCTACCTACACTAAACTTGGTGCAATGATGCTTCTTTTTACCTTTGCTCGCAAGTCTGTCCTTCCACCCACCTCCCGCTTGAGGGCTGTCGTTTGAGTCTAAGGACTTGGTCTCGTCGGACAGGGGGACAATGTAAGGGATGCCATCAAAGCACCCGGAGGCCACAACCGTGTTCCACACCTCCAGTCTCGGAGGGCAGTTAGGATCTGGTACACCGTGATCGAGGCCAAGCTATTCGAAATCGAGGGTATCCACCTCAGGTCCAAGACTAGGTTGCAACCCTGTCAAAAATTTCCCAAAATCATCTGGAGTCTCTTGCGCTTGCTGTTCCCATAACCTTATTGCTGAGGGCGATGGTATGGAGTATGCAAGAGATGCCAAGGGGGGAAGTAAGGGTTCCGTGTAGACCGTTGTAGAGACCGGAAGCGGTTCCTCCAATGTGTATTGCGACATGGATGACTCCCCGATTTCCATAGCCACCGCATCCTTACTGCCCAAATCCACCTCAGAAGCTGCTCCGGATGTCCTATAGGAGTCATAGCCAACCCAGATCTGTGAGGGTTCCAGGTGGTGAGATGAGTAGTCCAACTCATCGTAGCCGTTTTCAGAGAGAGAAAACCCCCAAACGCGCAAAAAATGCCTAGTTCCAAGTTCTATGATGCAAAATTCCTGGAATGGAACATACAGCTGGGGCCAGATATCAGTAAAGAGGAATGATGAGGCCTCAGTGTTCGAGTTCTCGGAGTAGGGAGAGTGACAGACATGACTGTCAAAAACCCCCATAATAGTCAAGAGAAACCTCCACTCATGCGATAACTAGAGTGATAGAGAGCGGGGTTTGAGGGGAGAGTATGTAAACAAAGAAACTGACAAGAATGGGGCCAACAATTCCAAGGCCAAAGGAATAAATCCCACCGCAAGTCCAGAGATAGCATAGAAAACAATAATCGATGCCTTGAGCTGCAAACAAATGTCCCACGGCCCAAGTCATTCATGCCAGAGGAAAGGAAGGTGCTGGACACCATCCCCAAGCCATCACGCCATGGTTAGTTCAGCCGACCTCCAAGCGCCAGCTAGGGTTTCAGAGCTCCATTCGCTTGTGAACCAAATCTTAAGCAATGTTGTTTTATTATCTCTATCTACAAACATAGAAATATTTGAAGGAAGAGCACTAATGTACCATTCAATTTGAACATCAGTCAAACCCAAAGATCATTGTAATTCAACAATGTACTTAGTAAGAAAAAAAGGTATTTTTATTAGGAAACCCTTTTATCTTTCTTCTAGATGGGCTGCAACTTCTGCAAGCTTGTCTGAGTGTGATTGTTTGTCAACAACTGATTTTGATCTTGTGGCCCTGGTGGCTGTTTCTTTGGTAGTGGTATTTTTTTCCTTTATATTTCTTTTTGGACTCACTAGTCTCTGCAATTGAAGAAGTTACATTCTATAACCCTTCAGATTTCTTCTCTATATCTATGACCTCTGTCAACAAACTTGTATTATGCATGGCTTTAGATTTGAGCCTAAACTTGTTGTTATCTCTGGTGTGCCTTTTCCTGCTACTAGCAACTGGTTTTGCATCATTTTTCCTTCTCTTGCTGCTAATATCATACCTGCCATCTTTTATAAGCTCCTCATCAGACTTAGTGGGCTGATATTCATTCTGAATATTTTGTTGAATGTTTGCTTTCGAAACTTTCGGTTTCACCTGTGCTTTGGATTTTTCTAGAGTTGCAGACTTTCCTCTCCGTGCTCTGTAATAAACCTTGGGAAAAGGAGAAATGGGAGACACCATCTTCATTTATTTGGGCTTATTGGTTTATGAGCCTTCTCCTTTATCAAACTTATTTTCAACCTTGGTTGAAGGAGCCTTTTCTTTTCTGCCTTTAGCCTTTTTGTGGATGTTCTCCTTCTTAGCCTTTCTCTTAGTTTTCTTACCAACTGATGAAGTAGTCTTCTTCTAATTTTTCTCTTTCTACTTGGCAGGTTGAGGATGTTGCTGTGAGGTTGGAGATAGCTAAGCTGGAATATTTGGTGTAGGTGTAGGTTGGATTTCCCTGTAAAACATAAAATGTTCCCATGACTGGTTTCTTTTCCTGAGTTCTTCCTCAACCAATAATTTGATAATAGCCCGATGATATAAGCGATATTCTGATTTAACTGCATGAGTTTGCATCCTTGCTGACATATTTGTGAAGATATTCAGCATAAATAATGGTAGGTTGAGGGTCTTCATACCTACAATATGAAAAAAAAATCTCATATGATAAAGAAAAACAACAATATACCTCCTCTCACAAGTGAGGTAAATTTTGATGAGCTTGACAGTCTCATCCCATTCATTCATGAGGTAACTACTGGGAATTAATTTAGACCAATGATGGTCTTTGTATCTATCTTTGATGAAACTGTTGAGGTCTCCTCCAGTGATGACTTGGCCTTTAAACCATTTTTCTCCTTCCTGTAGAAGGTTGAAATATTCAACAATAGACTCTGCTGATCCTTGCAATCTGAGGCCATATACATTTTCTTCCTGCCCATTAAAATAAAGGAAAATTACTTAGCTACTCCTAAATGAGAGCGTCCTTGTCTTGAAAACAATCGGTACCACCCTTCCTGAACAAAGAACCTTCTCACATTCAGATTAGCATCAACTAGATCAGCTCTTTAGGGTTCAATGCATTTTAGTTTTCCTCCTTTCTTAGTCATCTTTAGTAATAAATAAGGTTGCCTGCTGAAATATGATAGGTGTCAAGATTAGGGGAGCTCACCTAACAGGTGTTGCTGTGTATTCAATGAAATCTGTCTGAAATCTGGGTCTCCTTTCTCAAGCTGCTCATTGGAGCTTCTCATTCAACAACAATTAAACTCGAAAGTAATGGTTTTCCCTTTCTTTCGGTGGTTTAAAAATATAAGTTGGTTCACCTTTCCATGCATGATATTTTTCATAATGGTAAATATCATAGACTGTAGCATAGATGTTGTGGTAGTCATGATTAACTTCAGTTTGCTGCGGTGTTTCAGATGATATGCTACAGGTGGATGGAGATGAATTTAGCTAGAACTGGTAGTCACCTCCATCCGATCCTTATTACAGCCCTAAAATTCCGGCAAAATTCACGCGTGATCAAACCAAATGGTCATCACATTAAAACTTCAGATCCACGATCCATAATACGTACCTCTACATGTGGATGAAATGATCTAGCTGACAGACAGGACAAACAACAGTTGGATTTTCTTAACTGTAGATTGACACCTAGCTTGTTCCACGTATAACCATGACTCAACTTAACATCACTCAACGTAAACCTTTCCTATCACTTGACCTAACTCATGATAAAAGTTTAAAACATAGTTGATAATAGGAACACATGGCTTAACAAAAAAGCAGATGCACTCTTTTATTTAAAAAAAAAGCAGGGGAGGCTACCAAAATTTCCGGTAGCATCGGGTTAAGAAAAACATACATAAAACATAATTAAAACAGACTGTCTGAAAAGGGCTAAAATAGACACTACCAGAATTTTCAGTAGCTTTCTATATATATATATTTTTAATTTACAATTTTTATCCTAAAAGCAAAAAATTTGAAACCTACTCATGACTTAGCTTAGAACTGTGCTAACAATAGGTTTCCCCTAGTTCGAAGGAAAGACTGTCATCATGGTGGTTGTCGACAGGCTTACCAAGTATGCAAAATTTTGTGCATCATCTCATCCCTTTAAAGCCAATACAATTTATATTGCATTTATGGAAATAATTCAAAATATACATGGAAACCCAAAGATCATTATAATCGACAAAGATCCCATTTTCATAGGAAATTTTTGGACGAAATTATTTTCTTTTTTAGGTACTCAATTAGCTCATTGATCATCATATCATCCTCAATCTGATGGGAAAAATGAGACAACAAACAAATGTTTGGAATGATATATTCATTGATTTGTATCTAATAAACAGACACAATGCGTCAAGCGGTTATCTCTGGCTGAATGGTGGTATAACACTTCCTTCCATACTGCAGCAAAAATGACCCCATTTATCGAAATTTATGGATATCATCCACCGTCCATCACATCATATTTAAGAGAAAATTCTAAGGTTCAAGTAGTGGAAGATCACATCGAGCATCAACAAAAAGTTCTCCAACTCTTAAAGGATAACCTCACTTTGGCACAAAATCGAATGAAACAATAGACAAATCAACATCACAACGAAATAAGTTTTGATGTAGGCGATTGGGTATTTTTACGGCTACAACCATACAAAAAAATGTCCCTCAAGAAAGATAAGAAGGATAATAAATTATCACCATAGTATTATGGTCCTTACAAGGTGTTGCAAAAGATTGGTACTATGGCATACAAATTGGAGCTTCCTGCATCTTCCTGAGTGCACCCATTTTTCCATGTTTCATTCTTAAATAAGGTTATAGGTGACAAGCTCCTAGTTCAAGAAATATTGCCAGAACTTGATGAAGAAGGAAAAATCATATTGGAACCTGAAGTAATCACAGAAACAAGAACTTGATAGCTACGCAATTGATCAATTTCAGAGTATCTCATCAAGTGGAAGAACTTACCCTCTGAAGATTCAACACGGGAGGATGAGAATTTTATATAAAATCATCCAAAGCTACTTAAGCATTGAGGAAAACACTTTTTTGAAGGAGAGGGGAATGCTAGGTCCCTATAATACTAGTCTATCCACTTATTGTTATTGTTAGTATAGCCCCCTTACTATTATTGTTGTGCCCATGTAGTCCCCATATTGGTATTATTGTGCCCCATAGAGGCCCACTATTGTTATTGTTGTGCCCTTACATTGTTATTGTTATGTCTGCTAGGATTATATTGTGACCCATTAGACTCCAATATATAGAAAGAAGGTTTTTTTTCACTTGTATAATCCAAGAATTGTTCATTTATGTAATGTAAAGGAGGCTTCCCCTTTGAAGACGCTAATTTAGATGTCATTGATCTCTCTTTTCTTCAATTTTTTGAGCTGGTTTCCTAACAGGTAGAGAAACAAATTATGATACCTGATTATGATATGTTGGATGAACTGAGGAATGTTTGTATAAAAACCCCTTTGCTAAAGGCTGTAAAGGAAATACCAATAATTTCTAAGACTGTTAGGGAGTTAAGCATTAAAATACCTGGAAGAAAACAAAAAGAAGATAAAATAATTCAACTGGTTGGAAAAATTGTAGATATCATGATAGGAAACACAACAATTCATAAATATCTAGACCCAGGAAGTCCCATTGTGAAAACACACATAAATTCTGTTGAGATACCAAATACATTGATTGATTTAGGAGCAACCATAAACATCATGAGTAAACAACTATGGATCAATTGAAACTTCTTAATCTTCAATATACACCCACATTATTACAACTAGCAGAAAAATCTGTTATAAAACCTGATGGTGTGTTGTAAGATGTGTTTGTATCCTTAAATTCTTGGGAATACCTTGTTGATTTCATGATCTTAACACCCAATAATAATCTAGGAGGCCATCCATTGATCCTAGGAAGACCATGGTTAGCTACAACTGAGGCTTTTATAAGCTGTAGATATGGTGATATGTTTATCTTTGATGGAAGTTCAACAAAAAAATTTACATTATATCCTCCAACAAAAACACTGATAGAAGTAGAAAGTGAAGAATGGATAGAAGACGATATTGATATACGATCAATTTTTTCTACTTCACAAATATATGAAGGAGATCAAATTTTAAATTTAATGGAAATTAATGAATCTTCCTCATATTGTGAATCTATTTAATATTTTCAAGAACAATGTAATATTGAATATCTATCAACTCATCAAATGTCTTTACATTCTATGGAAAAATTTGGCAATTATTTAATAGAAATATTCACAGGAAAAACTTTGAATGTTAATGATAACTTGGAGGAATTTTAAAAGAAAGAATTATTAAAAATGCTACAAGAAAATTCCTCTGCTTATGCATGGGAATACATTGATATGAAAGGAATTAATCCTAAAACTTGTATGCATCATATCTATATTGAATAAAATTATAGACCAATTAGACAACCACAAAGGAGTTTGAATTCAAACTTAAGGGAAACTGTGAAGGAAGAATTACAAAAATTGTCAAATGTGAATTTCATCTATCCGATATCTGATAGTCAATGGGTATCACCGTCAGTAATTGTTCCAAAAAAGAATGGAAAATTGAGAGTATGCATTGATTATAGAGAACTGAATAAAGCTATCTTAAAAGATCATTTTCCACTCCCTTTTATAGATCAACTTCTTGACACATTGACGGGAAATAAGTATTTTTTATTTATGGATGAATTTAGTGGATATAAAAAAATTCAAGTTTCTCCACAATATCAAGACAAACCAACTTTTACCTATCCATGGGGAAATTATGCTTATCAAGTACTTCCTTTTGGATTATGTAATGCACCAAAAATATGTCAAAGGGCAATACTGGAAATTTTCTCTGATCTATTTCATGATTTTGTGGAAGTATACATGGACAATTTTATTGTCTATGGAAAATATTTTGAAGAAGCCCTTAAGAATTTATAAAAATTTCTTATTAGATGTAAAGAAGAAAATATCTCATTAAGTCATGAAAAATGTTTTATGGTGTTTACTGAGGGGATTTTTTTAGTCCACCATATTGTAGTAGATGAAATTAAGGTGGATGCATCTAAGGTATAAATAATTTCTAAATTGTCATTTCCTACTTGTCAAAAAGATGTTATACGCTTTCTTGGTTTTACTGGTTACTACAGATGATTCATAGAAAATTTACCAAGATTTCATCTCCACTTTTCAAATTACTTACAAAGGATTGTGAGTTCACCTGGAATTCTGACTGCAATAAAGCCTTTAAAACATTAAAAGGAAAAATTTCCAAAGCTCCAATTTTGAGAGGACCAAATTGGAAATTACCTTTTCATATCTCAACTGATGCCTCAGATACAACTTTGGGAGCTGTGTTAGGACAAAAATACCTTAATCCTTATGCCATTTACTATACAAATAAAAATTTGACTCATGCAGAGTTAAATTATACTATTACTGAAAATGAGTTTTTAGAAGTTGTACATGATATCAACAAGTTTAGACATTATATCACTGGTTATGAAACCTTTATTCACACAAATCATTCTGCAATTAAATATATAATGAATAAATAAATTACAAATGGCATAATCATAGGGTGGTTAATTTTGTTCACGGGGGCGTCACTGATAAAGCAATATTATATCACGTGCGTTCATATTGGGGTAATTTTTTTTAGAAAAACCAAAAACATTATATTAGATATATAACTAAGATTTAGTGGGGTATTTTTTTTTATTACATATGAAATATAAATATTTTAAGGTAATTTTTGTTTATTTTTTAGGCCAAGTGGGCTTGTTTTGCGGGTTTGGAAAAAGAAAAAGAGCGTTGACCGATATTGTGTGAGGGATCATTAGCATTCCAGCACCATTGGAGCAAGCTGAGTTAGGTTTGGAAAAAACATAGAGCGTCGATTGAATAATTCTTTTGCGGATCTGAGCATTCCTGTGACAGATCTGAGAATTCGACAGAGCATTTGAGCAAAGAAATAACAGAGGAAGTGAATCATAGGAAGTAGAACAAACGATAATTCCTTGTACCATGGTGGGATCTATAGCTTGGAGTTTCAGTCAACCAGTTTTTGTCTATATTTGCCTCAAAAAATTCAGATTTCAGGTATTTATTCCGTTCATTTTTTTCTCATTGGAAATTAATACTAGAAGCATACAACTAGAAGGAATAGCGACATAACTGTCTAGGGAATAGTTGGGTTTTTTTGTTAATAAAAATGAAGGTACAACAATATTTTCTTTTTAGGGGTCTCATTTTAATTTCTGGATTGCAAGGGATTAATACTGTTTTACTGAGGTCACAAAATATGATGATTGTCATGGCAGGTAGATGGAATTTTCTTTTCTCTTTTTTGCAGGGGAAAAGGAACCATTTAATGAAGTTCTGGTTGCAGATTGTCATTCCTAGCTGTCTTCTTTCCGCGAAAGAAAGATCCTGTTTGGGATTGCCCCAGCTGCTATAGTTACAATAAAAAAAAAGGAAGATGAGTCTTTGAAGTTATTAAATGGAAACTGACCTACAAATTATGCTTGGCCTGTATCTTCTGGTATTTGAATTTTGAAACACCTTGAAATAATTTGCACTTTTTATTTTTATTTTATTTATTTTTATTTTTATTTATTTTTTTTCAGAAAATTGAATGATGGCTGTCTTGTCTCTGAACAAAAAATATAATTGTGAACATAAGGTACACCCAGTAGAAAAATATGGATGGTGGAAGAAGAAGAAGCTCTGCATCGTGCAATCCACAGATTCGGTCCTGGTAACTGGAAGGAAATCAAGGAACACAAACCACTGTTTAAGAGCAGATCAACTGTAAAAATCAAGGATAAGGTGAATTTTTTTGATTGTAGCTAAAAATGTCTGGTATGATTTTGATGATGTAAACTTAACATGAATTATGGATTAACCAAAGTACAGGTATGCTTGGGCAATGAATTCTTTCATTCTTTGGTAGGGAAGTGGCTTGGATTCCTAGAGGCTGTTCTCTAGAGTATACTCCTTTCCTGCCCCTCTCTAGGGTTAGTTGGTCTCCTAGGCCAGAAAAAAGTATTTGTACCTCTTCCATCTAGGTTGGATTTACATATTTCGCTCTTATTTTCCCAAGCACTTTTGTTTTGTTTTGTTTCAGACTTCAGAACTCTAGTATGTTGTTGATGAGGTTTGTAAGCTCAACAGAGATTAGGTATTCAATAAGGAAAAGACATGCAAATCAAGATTTACTTTTCCTTGTTTATATTATCAAATGAATGCCTAAGTTTAATGTGGGCATATCCAGTATCGAAAAATGAAAGGAGATTGGGAATAAAGAAGGAGAATAGAGGAGATGATATTTCAAATAAGGAGTCAATTTTGTCTAGGGCTGTTTAGAAAGAGAACAGGCTGAAGAAAATTAGAGAGCATGAGATTCAGGTAAAGGAGTATGAATTCTCTAGTTATATAAGGAGTTGAAAGAACTACAAGAAAAAAATGAAGCGGAGTGTCTGTTGAGATTGCAACAAGATGATGAGCTTAGTGGAAAGAAGTCGCCTTCACTAAGTGGGCCCGCAGGCTATTTTTGGCGCAAAGTCTATTTTTAGACATGTCGATCATATTCTATGAGTTGCAGGATGCTATTTGTGGATGGTTGGTCAAGTTGGAAAAAAATAGATGGACTTCTATTTTTAGACATATTGGGCGGAATCTATTTTTAGATTGCCAGTCTAAAAATAGATATGTCAAATATTATTAGCTCTTAATAATATTTAGACTCTAAAAATTATCTTATTCTCTTGGAGCACTTCAGTTAAGTGCACAGATGTGGCACAGGAGCTGACAGAAGGAATTACGCTATTCCTGAGGGTTATGTGGAGCTATTGCATGGATACTTCAGTTAGAACTCATGTGACAGAGTTTGGTGGAGTTGATTGAGGAAGTTAGTGGAGTTGTATTCAGTTTAACTAATCTAAACATAGTTGAGATATTTGTATTCAGTTGAAATGATTGATACAATTAGTGAGAGTGGTGTGAATTAATTATTAATTAATTCACTAATTATAAACTCATTAATCAACTAAAGAATGCATCATTTAACTTCAGTGCATGGACAGTTTCAGTGGAGACCAGTGCAGAAATAGGTGAAAGAGCAGGTTAACTATCAGTTGTGACTATACTCTTGCTATTTTCAACACACAGATAGGTGGAGAAGCCCATTAGGATTGCACAGTACAAGCCAGGTGTTTTATCTATTTAATGAAGCCATCCCATAGCATTGATAATGCAATAGAGGCTGGCTATCAAGTGGCAAAATATTGGAGCATGTGTTTTGCTAGATATAGCTTGATAGGGTGTAGCAATTGAGGGTGTGCATGAGAGCTTGTGAGGAGCTTTGTACTATGATTGTTACATGATATCCATGACATATAATATACAGATAGTTGGGGTTTTCAGCTTTAAGCTTTCCCATTAAATATTGTGTTCATATGTGTGATTGTTTGTGGTTTTGATGTATGCATGCAATTGATTTTATTTCCGCATGTGATGATCAATGCTAGAAGAGATTCTATATTATGCATGAAGCTAAAATAGTGTGTGATCAGGAGAATCTCGGTGAATAATATATCAATCATTCAAATTTTCTACAGTGTCTGGCGTTAGAAGATTTGGAATCTATATTGATTAAGCACAGGAGAAGAGTAGAGAAGCAAAGGTGATGGTCTGAAACGCAGTCCTCATATAGGATGTGCCTGGAGAAGATGATAAGAGATTCCATGCACCAGTAATTATATCTAATTCCTCTTTACATTAGTTTCCTTGAATGAATTTTGAGATATTTAGGTCAAAGAATATTATGCATCATTCTATATGGATGGCATTCTGAACACAAAAGCATTGTCTATAAGGAACAAGGAAGGTTGAATCAAGATGTCTGCAATGCCCTCATGGCAAGGCCGAAAACATAGAAGGATACATGTGCATGCATCTAAGATGGAACTTATCAAGAAAATGAAATAGAAAGAATATCTACAACTACTACTCCACCCATGTATGGAACATGGCATGAAAAGCCTTCAAGGTGATGATACTTCAAGTTGCTCCAAGGAAAATATCAAAAAGGAATTTGAGGAATTTCTGAGTTTCTACCCTACAAATACTGGATGTGTTCATTTTGCAATGTAGTTGCAGCTGATGACAAAGAAGTTCCTAATACAATAGTGAAGCACGAGGAAACCTTCCTCCCTCTTTGTGAGAGTTAGGAAGAATAATCTACACGTTTTCAGAAAGAGTCAAGAATGTTTCCTAAAAAAGAGCAAGAAGAAAGCAACACTAATATGTGCATAATTGTTCCAAAAGAGTAGTGTAGGGCAGAGATGGAGATAGTGAAAAATGCACCAGCTTTATCTATTGCAAACATGGGCAAAAGAGTTAAAGAAAAATCTAGTCTGTCAGAAGCAGAGGAGAGTGACTTAGATGTCTTGATAGTTGGTTATGAGTACGAAGGGGTTAGAGCTAGAGCCAGAGAAGCTGAATCTATTGGAGAGAATCTTAGCATAAGTCACACAAATGTTTTTCAAACACTCCCTGTGTCAAATGAACAAATGCATAATGTAATAAAAATGAAATGCTAAAGTATTGTATTAACATCCCCTTGACTTGGAATGTCACACATGTGTTAAGGCCCTTCGACGAAAATGATAAGGATCTGTCCTTCCAGGAATTAATACAAAAGTACTACATTATCATGACATAGATACCAAGACTCTGATTTTCATCCCCAATATACTCCAGCATTGATATATATAAACTTGGCTAGTCATGCAGTGTTATTATTATTTTTACTGGTCCTAAATATGTTCATACATTAGAGTCCTTAGAGGCTTAGAGGAGGAGCATTGGACACATCTCATTTGAAGCCTTGTATGTTAGATAAAACCCTCATTTGAGCATGTTTTTGGAATATCATTCATCTTGGACTGTAACATAAATCTTTATATCAGCTTTTCAAGTTGATTGGGACCAAATATCCCGATCCTGATTTTGATCTAAAAGCCAGCATAATTGAACTTATTGTGAACATAAATGCAACTTTTCTGGGGTATTTTCATAGTTTCACGAAACTACAGTTGTTGTAGGTATAAACACGCAAAAGGACAACACATGAATAAATAGCATGTATCACAGTTCTTGTCTACATGTAGGACATACCTTCAACACACAAGAACAGAAAAAAAACAAGAACAATCCACAGTAAGATGGCACTCTGCACTTGAAAATGAAGCTTCACGACATAAGTCACACAATTTTTTTTCAAACACTCCCTGTGTCAGTTGAACAAATTCACAATGTAATAAAAATAAAAGGGTAAAGTATTGTATTAACATCCGCTTGACTTGGCCTGTCACACATGTGTTAAGGCCCTTTGAAGACAATGAGAAAACCAACTCTGGGAGGTCAAACACCTTCCCCCTCTCACACACACAAACAAAATATACACTCACCGAGGTTTTAACCTGGACTATTTGCATGGAGACACCTCATCCTAATCAGTAAACCACATCCAAACAGAAAAGGATATCAATCTCTCTGCGTGCAGGCTATGTTCTTCTGATATGAAAATTTTCCTCGTAAATTATTTTCCACTTGTGGATGAATAAATGTTGGTCACTTGGGATTGGGAGGGGTGATTGCAGATAAGTGAAGTTCTTGCAGGTTTCAACTTATCATATGATCTAGGGTTAAAGTTTTAAAGGCATACATTGGTAAGGGAAGCAAAGGGTTAAAGTTTGAAAGAGAAACATTGGTAAGGGCAACAAACATGAGTCTACACAGTGAAGAGCCTCTAGGGTTAAGGGATGAAAGGGATACATCAGTATGGGAAGAAAATAAGAGCCTATACAATGAATAAGGGTTATGCTATCACTTTTCTGCAATAATGACCATAGGTGGTGGTTCAAGACGCCGTGGAAATTGAAAAGGCCTCATAATGCCAGAATCTTTTTATGGCTTATCTTGACAAACAAGGTCCTATTTTGGATCTTCAAAAGTCAGGGTGAAAAGAGTTAGGTCTATGCTACCTATATAAGGAAAGAAGTGAATTAGAAAATCACTTTTTCTTCAAGTTCCATGTCACTAAGGAAGTATGGTCAGCTACAAAATGATTCAAGGAAAGGAGAGGTGGTTGGAAGGGGATTTTATTGATGAAGCCCTACAAATTTGGTTGCAGAATAATTAAGTAAGAAATAGACACATTTCCCTTGAAATCGTTGTCTTATGGGTTAGTACATATTTAATGATAAACTGTGCACACTGTTATACATGCCATTCAAGATTCAAAATACTCATCCCATCTTAAAGAAAAATTCCAAGGAGAATTCAAGAAGGTATCTTTCCACTTTGGATCTTGATCGATTTTTTCTTTTTGGATTTTTTTCACAACACTTCAAGGGACAATCTAGGGACTAGAGAAGAAGGTAACACCCCATTATTGTGGAAAATTTAAGGTCATAGGTTGATTTTTGGATGTGGAACAGACATAAGATTTAAAAAATTAGAAAAATCCAGAGAAGTTTACCTTCTGATGGTAGTTGCTTTATAATTTGGGGGCTCAAAGTTCACACTTGTTGGGGAATCTTAGTCGATCATCTCGTGGATGAAAGGGTCAGTAGAATTTAGGAATATGGGGCTGACAGAGGTTATAAAAAGAGAGAAAAGGACCCGAATCTCTCCTTCAAGTTTATAAAGTGTAACTTTATGTGCTTATGTAAAAAATACGTGTTTCCAAATAAACTCTATATGGTTTCTATTGATATTTTGTGGTGCCAAATAACAATGGTTGAAAAATTCATTGGATCAATGCTTAGTACATCGTGGTACACACAAAAATCAAAGGTAATCAAGTTCCTTATACCCAAATGCACACTTCTTCATGTTCGCAAATAACTTGTCATGTGTTGCAAACCCTTGGTTTGGTCATCCAAGGTCTGGTTGAAAAGTAATATGTCAAAGTATACAATCAGAGTTGAGTCAAGATGTGGTTGTAGCACTTTTTTCATCATCCCATGAATGCTGAAAGGCCATTGGTAACATTGAATGGCATCAATGGCCATTCAAGCAGTCCTTGTCACATCTTGAAGGATGTCTTCCACATAACCTTTGTCTTGATACATATTTGATGATAACTAGACTTGAGGTTGATCTTACTGAAATATTTGTCTCCCTAAAGTTTAGTTAATAGGTTGTCAATGTGTGATAATGGATATTAGTTCTTTAATATGATTATGCTCAAGATTATATGGTCCACACACATTCTCCATGTGCCATCTTTATTTGAAACTAGAACTATGGTGGATCCACAAGGTAGTTCCAAAAACATAAAGATCAAGCACTTTCCTTACCCCTTGGTAGCTCCAAAAACATAAAAACATGTATTTATCTCTCACAAGCCCTATATAATAGCGAACAATAAATTGAATAAAATCCGTTTCATACCAATGAAGAATAAAAGCTACGATGGTTTGGTTTTGACCTCTTTAGGACACAAAAAAATGATGTAAATAAGGCCAAAATTGAGGCATATTTAGGGCCTAAGCTTGCTTATAAGTTCGTCAATGTTTGACTCAATAAATAAACTCTCAAATCTGTTTTAGTACTCTTTTTTGTTTCTTGTTTTAGTTCCATTTGAGGAATCCATCGATAGTACATTTTGAATCAAGGTGTTTCATCGCAATAGTAAGAGTTATTCATGTTTTTTGGAGCTTTGAATTGAAAGTGCATACCTTTCTTCCTTGCTCTTTTTTCATAATAAACCAATATGTTTGTGGAAATTTACTTACTTTTTCATTTATTTATGAGAAAAAACAGATGGAATTGTCTTATAAAATTGCTACCGATGAAGAGAAATCTGTCATTGCATTGTCAGGTGTCGAGAAGGTTGTACACTTGTTAAAATCCGTGATGAAATTGTGGATGATGAAATTTTTGAATACCCTTTTGATTTTATCTAGGATGGATTAGCTTTAAATCCAAAGGAAGAGAAGAAATGGAAAGTTTATATAACACTTTTAGGCAACAAGAGGAAACTAGGCACATTTGATGTGGAAACAAAGGGTTCAAATGTAGTGGAAACAATACCAATATTTGAAAACATTGAAGAGAATGTGGAAGAACCTATGCATAAACAAGCAAGAGTTGAAAATATTCCTTTGTCAGTGGAAGAAGCCACAATTGTTGATCCTTGTGTAGTACAAAGCACAATATAGAAGGTCAACATGAGCATGCCTACTTGTATGAATATTTTTCTAATTTTCTTATCATTTCTTCAGGTTGTATTGTTTGTGGGAAAGGATCAACTGCCTGATCTTGCTGGTCACGTTCTGATGGAAGTGGTTATAGTCTCTAATCTGCATTCTGAACAAGGACTGGATAATGAGATAGGACCTCCGAATATTATTCATAGAGAGAATGAAACTAGCAAACATAAAGGTGATTATGCTGAAACTTGCATGGTTTATGTCTTTTAATTAAAAATATTCTTGATCTTTTAATTGCCATTTTGCAGACTTTGATGTGTTTTTCGGCACCCTGAATTCATATGCACTTGTTTATGTAGGAAGTGCTTCTGACCTAGGCTTGTTCATTACATGGTCATCCTGAACTCTATAGTAAAGATCTTGAGCCAAGAAGGTAGAAGTTGGCATCACACTAAAATTTAGTTTGATCACTCCCAAATCAAAATTTTGGAATTTGCAGATGCAGTAAAGGTTTCCTCTTCAGGTCATTAATCAATGTGTAGCAGAAACAACAAAATTTTGCCTCTCCATCACAATCTTGTAATCATGGAATAGATTGCAGATTGAGTTTCTAAAGCAAGGGCTTCTGTGGAAGTGAAAATAACTAATGGAAGTCTATGTGCTTGTGCGTTATTGACCAAGCCTTAAAGTATACAATTGTCTAGGATTTTGATGTATTGAGTTGTCTAGCTAGATGAAAATAAGTCTTGAGTCTATATGCGTATCATAGGTAGCATTTTATGAAGATTATTAACAAAGTTAATTTTAGTTGGTTGCTGCAAGATTTAATTCTTGCGGCAGTATGGTTGAGCATGGTGATTGAGCATTTAATATCGTCATGATGTCTTGACACCTTTGGTGACATAAGATAACCTTGATTTGAAAATGACATTTATAGTAATATTGTGGACAGATAATAATGAGATTATCAAGGGAAGTAAGCCATAGACTGTGACCTATGTGTCAGTGAGTGACCCTGTTTCACATTTGTATACTAATGTTTAATGACAACATGACGAATCTTTCTTTTGTGACAATAACCTTGACATGTGTATAGCAGCAATCTTCTCTATGACATGGTGACAATGATCCCATTTTGTGAACACTGTTGAAGATTCATCTTGAGGTTGTTGAGTATAGTTGTTACAATAATTATGACTACATCTCCAGTGCTTCCAAATGGGCCTTGAAATTTCTGGTATCATTTTGAAAACACATTCTTGTCTTAAGCTAGTGAATATTGGGCTTATTAAATCTTCTCCAATCCAACCAAGATAGTGTTATGACTCCACAGATCCCTCCAAATGTGAAATCCCATCTTTGAAATATGCTTACTGAAAAACTTGGGGGTAGACCTACCTAGCATGTTGATGTTGGTAAGGTTCATGAAACATAGCCACATAATACCATCCATTTGAACTTGGTGTAAACTGTCTACAATGATTACAAAATCTTTTTGATAATCTTGAAAACAAGAAATATAGTGGTAAGAGATCTTTAAATCACATTACCAAGCTTAAAAAACCATTAATGCCATCCACATGGGTCGTTTCCAAATGATATCTTAATAAAATATACCATGGGTCTCTCATTAAAACACTTAAATTAAAAACAACAGAGAACAATGTTTTTTTTCATTAAAGCGAAGGGAGGGTCTCATAAGTCTCATCCTCACCTTGCCTTTTCTTCTCTATATAACTCTCTGAAAATGTAACTTTTGTTGTTCCACCTTAATAAGACACTATTTTGAGTACATGAGGTTGTAGTTGGATTTTTGAACAAGAAGCTTTCAAAGGGAAGAGGGTCTAGACTTGTGATTGAACACCTTATTTGGTGCAAACATATTCATAAAGATTGATCAATTTATTTTTCATCATCATATAAATCAATTTATATGCCATTTTATAGACATGCACATAATCAATATTCCTAAAACATGGTTGATATTTGAATGCCCTCACCATTAAATGCCACAAATCATAGTGAGATTTGCTTGAGTGTGGATTGAGTAATCACATTGTGGGAATACTAATATGCATCTCCTATGTATAACACAAGAAGAAAGTTGAATTGTAGAATGCATGTGGGGTCATAAGAGAGGCATTATATCATTATGTTAAGGATATAAATATAAAGGGGTATAAATCTTTTTAATGAAAAAAAAGATACCTACAATATCTAGTGAAAGTAGGGGTTTTTTAAATTGGGAAAATGCAATGGGCTAGTATTTGTAGGGGGTTAAATAAAGTGATTTTTAGAGGTATTTTCCAATATGTAGTCAAATTAAGGGTATTGTTTAGTATGCCACGAACACATGTGCTATGCCATAGATTAATTGAGTGACGCCCCTGTGATTTTGTTACAAGGGTTTAATATTACTTTTTTGGATAGACCTGGAAAACAAAACACAATTTCTGATTTCTTATATAAAATCCATAATAGTAATAATACTCCTGTAAAAGATGATTTTCCTGATGAATACCTTTTTATAGTATCTATTAAATCTCCTTGGTTTGAAGATATTACTAATTATTTGGCTATAGGGAAGTTACCATCATATCTATCTCCTCGTGAAAAAAGAAAGGTAATTCAAACTAGTGCATGATACTCATGGATCAATGAATAATTGTACAAAACGAGACCAGATTTAATCATTTGAAGATGTATCAGAGAATATGAAGTACCAGAAATATTGAAAGCATTTTTGATGAATCATGTGCATGACATTTTGCTGATAAAAGAACTACTGCAAAGTCCTTCTCTTAGGATATTATTGTCCTTCTCTTTCTAAATATTCCAAAGAATATGTTAAGAAATGTGATAGTGTTCAAAGAATGGGGAAACCTATTTACTTAGTTGAAATGCCTCTACAACCTCAGGTACTCATTGAACCTTTTGAGAAATGGGCTCTATATTTTGGTTGTCCTATTAATCCACCATTAATACAAAGGCGGTACATTCTTGTTTGCACTGATTATGTCACAAGATGGGTAGAAGCTAAATCACTTCCTTTTGCTACATAAAATGTTGTAGTCTTATTTATTTTTGAGGATATTTTTACTCGTTTTGGTGTCCCAAGGGAAATTGTGACAGATCAAGGTACTCAATTTACATCCAAGTTAGTACAAAAGATAAGGGAGGAATATGAAATCAAAAATTGAAATTCCACTCCATATTATCCACAAGTAAATGGAGATATGTAATCCACCAACAAAGTAGTAGAAGAAATTCTTACCAAAACTGTAAACCAACATAGAAGAGATTGGGCAGAAAAGCTTCCAGAAGCTTTATGGGCATACCGTACAACATGTAGGAACACCACATGATATACTCCCTATGAATTTTTTTATGGAAGCAAGTCCTATTCCATGTTGAATTCCAAATAAAGACTTTTAAGACAATATTAAAATTGGGTCTTGATCTATCTGAAGCACAAAAACAAATAATGGAGCAATTGAATGAACTTGATGAGATGATACAATATGCTATTGAAAGAACTAACATAGTTCAACAACAAAGATCCAAATGGCATGACCTATTCATAAAGAAAGGAAATTTCATCCAGGAGATTGGGCATTACTCTTTGATTCAAAGTTTAAATATTTTTAAGGAAAATTTCAAACTCAATGGCTTGAGCCTTATGAGATTGAAACCGTGTTTGACAATGGAGCAATCAAAATTAGTACTATTGATGAAGAAAGAGTGACCCTCCTTGTAAATGGTCATCAATTGAGAATTTATCACAAACCATTCACAAAGGAATAGTTTGTTGAACATATGCAAGGCAATATTGATCTGAAGGTGGTTAGGAAGGATTCTCCTTCCTTTCCAAATTAACTTGGAAAAAGACTTGTTTAAAAATAAATAAATTATATAAACATGAAAACCAACATTGTTGGCATGTTTATACAAAAATTCTAGGATGAAAACCAAGAATTCTTGGCACCTTAGATTTTCTTTCCTATTCTAGTTCCACTTTTCTTATGACCCTCTTTTTCTTTTTTCAAATAATCAACTACAAAATTGATGAGTGTTGGTAGGATAAATTTATTTATTTTTAACCCCTTTCCTACTTCAAACTCACGACCTAAGACCTCTATTTTAATCTCGGAACCTCCCCATTCCTGTACTATTTCAAGAATCATGTCCATTCCTGTACTAGCTTTGTTTTCATATTTAAGGTTTGCAATGGAATTAATTAATTATTTTATGTATTTTATACCTTTAATATTATTTGCAACTAATATTTTATTTCCTAAAGTATTTGGTAAGCAACGTATTAATCATTGTGTTAGTATGGTCGAGTGCAGGTAGGATTCCTGAACCACTGATAGTTCCTTCACTCCCGTGACAACTTACTAAACTCACTACATACAAAAATATCTCGTTCAGAATCAATCATCTCAAGTTGGGATCAGAGCGGAGATAAATAAGGAAGATGATAGAGATTAGGATGACGAACGGATGCTTAGATTGGTATTGTTATAGCCAAAAGGCTTAGTTTGTAACGATGTTGTATTTTGTTACGATCGCATGCCTAAAGGGTTGTATATAATGTAGAATTCAGATAGGAGGTAGCTAGTGACAACAATGCTGTTGTGATTTTGGTAATTGTAATTTTTTTGGTATCACCCTCGTTCTGGGTTGGATTCGATTTCATTATGTACATTTTCTTATTCGAAATATAATATAAAGGGACTGCGCCATGTTGTTTCAATTCTACGTTTTAACTCTATGTTGATTTGTTGCTGAAGGCTGAGTTTCTGGGTTTCTTAAACATGGAAACAAGTTGGTTGGCTAGGGCCATGCCAACCTAGCTCGTTCTCCTTCTCATTTTCTTTCTCATCAAAGGTGTGTTAATTTCGTTTGAATGCAAAGCGTGAATTAAGTAGTTATTTCAATTCTTTCACAAAGTACACGTTCGATTTCATTTACAATTATCATGTGATGGATCCGTGGTGTGCATGCTTAACTAAGTTTGATTTTACCTTATTTAATTTTCCTTTTCGAATCTTATTTTATTTCTACGTAGATCGTGCAAGAACGTTTTTCCTATACTAGTGCATTTCCAGTTCTTCAATTCGATTCCTTTGGTTCATTTCGGAAAATTATTTATGTTTCTTTTCTTTCATAATATCTCGATGCATTTCTGCAAGTGAGTGTTCATTTCTAGACATAATTATTTTTAATATTAAGAGTCAAAACTTAAGAATTAAAGGTGCTTTGATGAATAAGGAACAAACGTTGTCATAACGCACAGATCTGCACTTGCACTTTACACTCTTAAGGAAAGGATCGAACTTCATATTAAATTATTAAGTGAACCTTTTTAAATTAAAATGATTAAAGAGACAAATCTGATCTATATGAATAAGCCATCACAGGAATAAGCTTGTTGTCATAATTAAATGATTCCTTTAATTGCATGAAATAGTTCCTTGTTTGAAGAAAAGTGTGCCTTGACTTTCAAAGTTAATTCTTGTTTTGAGATTAAGTTTGGTTGAAGCATATTTCTGTTTGTGGAAGTTATTTCAGAGTTCTGTTCACCATTGAAAATTCTTTTCTTAGTTAACACACTCTTTATTCTTTTCTGAAAGTAATTTGAAACCTTGGTGCAGGAATCTTTGTTTCGGTACAAGAATCATTATCCTGATACAGGAACATAGTGCTCTAGTCCTAAGACTTCGAGCCTCTGCATGAGGATTAAAATATTTAGTACAAGTATTGAATATACTTCCAACATATAAACTTTATTCCAGTACTAGTGCAAGAACATTGTTGAAGTACAAGAATAATAGTTTAGTGCAAGAAGGAAGATCTTTAAAGAATACAAACATATTCAAGGGTTCAATTATCAATTTGTCATACAATTGTACTGAAAATAAACATAGATATTCATTCTAGCAATCAAGATTGTTTGCAGAAGTTTGAGAGTTCATTTTATTTATTTCTTTGCAAAGTACTTTCTTTCATATTCCAACACTAGAATTTCTTTGGTGTTATTTGCTGTGTGATATTTCTTTTTGATTCTGCAAGATTGTAATTAAGGAAGTAGGAATAGAGTTAGGAAAAATTCATATCATTTCTGGCATTTCCTGTGCTTTGCCTCTAAGTTTTACGAAATCCTCGGGTTGACAATTAAGTGTTGAAGGAGTCTGCCTAACCGCAATTCCTGCACCCAACATTTTGGCGCCGTTGCTGGGGAGGCGATTTGAAATTGGTAAGAAATTTATGTTTTATGCAATAGGGGTAATTCTGGTATTATTTTTTCTGCAGTGTGCTTCTATTGTTTGAAGGATTTTATTGGTGCCGATTTCTTATTTTAAATTTGCAGCATTTTATTGAGTTATTTTTTGTCATTTTTTTGAGATGAATGCCTAAAAGGAGTAGGGGTTCCAAGCCCGGTAGGGGCCGAGGAAAAAATTATAAATATGAAACTTTTTATCATATTGGGCCTTCTCTTGCAGGAAGAAAGTCCAAACATACACAGACCCATCACGCAAGAACTATCCACTTGGACTCTGGCGACAATAGTTCGGTTGTGATACAACCAACGAAGGGGAAGAAGGAGACTGTTAGAATTCAAAGAAAATCAAATCATAGTCGACCTTCTCAACATATTGAGAGCAGTTCATTTGGAGGTACAAGAATGTCTGATCATGAAGACCATGCCGAGGGGAGTGGAGAAAATCAGGTAAATGAGGAACAATCCACCTTCGGATTTTCGATTGTGGATCGAGACATAGTTGTGAGAATGAAGAATATTCCTCCATCAACTCTTCCTCATTTCTATGGTAAGGTACATGAGGACCCAGATTATTTATTGTTTGATTTTGACATATTATGTAGAAGCTATGATTACTCCTTAGATGCTCAGAAGTTAAAGTTGTTTCTTGTAACTCTCAAGGACTCAACACTCTGCTAGTTCATGGGATTAGGAGGAAAAACTATAGCTTCTTGTGAGTAGATGAAGAGAGTGTTTTTATTGAAATATCAGGAGTATTGTAAAACTAGAGAGATGCAGGATGAAATATTCACCATTGTGCAAGGTGATGATGAGACCTTGGAAGATTATCTGGAAATATTTCTGTATATCCTCCAAAGGTCAGAACACAATTTTGATCTAAGTACTATTAGAACCTTGTTATTACGTGGGCTTACTGATGATGCTAGAAATAAATTAAATCTGTTAGGACAAGGGAATATTGCTCAGAAACATTTTGATCAGATTTGTGACCTGTGCAGGAAATTCTCAAGGAATCAGTCTAGATCTGGTAAAGGAACTCGAAGTAGAAATAAAAAAGTTGGATCTACGGATGCTATGATTATTGGGTTGGAGAAAAAAATGGACATCATGAAAATTAAAATAATGAATACTGTTAGTAGAAAAATAGATTGTTTAAAATTTCAACAAAAACTTGTAGAAGAACAAGAGTCATTGTCTATTTTTTGTCCAAATTGTAGGAAAAAGCATCCTTTGAGAGAATGTCCTAATGATGTTAAAGGAACTAATAAATGTGTGATTTGTGCAGAGAACCATGCCACCAAAAAATTCCCCTCCATACCTGGATTGAAAGCAGTTTTCGAAGGAGGGAAACCTGGACCTGAGTCATTGCATGCTATGGGAGCATGGAGAAATTGGCCTCAGGTAGGTGTAGGTGTGGTTCCTGAACTTCCTCCACATTTTTTTGGTTATAATGCACAACCATATTCCTATCATAATAATAATCACTCTCAACTGTGGCAGCATGGGAACCAATTTCAGTATGGAAATCCTTCCCAATTTTGGAAACGAGGTTGGAAAGGGCCAAACCATTCACATAATTCCTATCCACACCTATGCAATCATATCCACCTACATATGCACCTTACTTAATGCCACAACCATAATTTCCCTATCTAAGTCAGCCAATGCCACCATTACATTTACCTCCACCATTCTGACCTCCTCACCTACCTGCTCGAACCATACCAAATCCCAATAATAAAGCGGTAAAAATGATCCACTCTATTAAACCGCTTCTTCCACCTAGTTATTAGTACATGCCAGTTGGGGTCAATGATCTCCAACTGAGATCGGGGAAGGTAGTAACATCAGAAAAAAAAATCAACCTATGGTGATTATCGAAGAGATAAGTGAGGAGGAAACTCCTGACTGTTCTGGGATAAATTTCACCATTCAACCCATCCCCGTACCTTCAGAGCCATTTCCATCCTCTTCAAACTGACCTACCTATCCAGAGAGGCTAGTTGTGGAGAGGAGTGACCCCGTTCCTGAGTCTAGCTTGGCTTCTGAGCTTAGGAATATTTTCATTAAGGTCCCTTTACTCTAGGATATCAAAGAGATCCCATCTGTAAAAAAATCATTAGGGAAAATTGTCTCAAGAAGCCTAGAAAAAAAATATTAGAACCTCAAACCATTCAATTTGTTGGAAGAGCAGTAGAGTTAATGATAGGGTGTGTGAAAATGGAAAAATATATTGACCCTGGAAACCCTGTTGTCTCTATGAAAATAGGCGATGTGCTTGCCTCCAATGTGCTTATAGATCTCGGGGCATCCATTAATGTTCTCACCAAGAAAACCATGGATCAACTTGGGTTGGTCCACATTCATCCTACTCCTACTGTGCTTGAATTGGAAGACAGATCTAAAATAAAGTCAGAGGGAGTATTAGATGATGTGGTTGTTTCAATAGACTCTTGGGAATATCCCGTAGACTTCATTGTGCTTCAACTAAAGAATCCTGTGGGAGGACATCACTTGATATTGGGACGACCTTGGATTACTACTGCTGATGCTTACATTGGATTCCGTTCTGGTGACATGTACATTTCCCATGGGGATTCTAGGAAGAAAGTCACCTTATATCCGCCTTCTAGATATATCAAGGAGCTTTGAGATACCTTATGGATAGATTACAGTAGTGATGAGGAGACTTAGTTAGTTTCGATGATACATCAGTATACTGAGTCAACTCAGGAGGGTGAGCTATGAGACTTCTTGAATAATCTAGATACAATGCCTAATTTTGGGTCATTATGTCAAATTTTCAGTCTGTATTTTCAATAAAGTCATGATTCCCAACCTTCCCCACCATAGTCTCTAGCAACACCTCTTTGTACTCTCGATCCAGAAACCACTCTTGTTGAGATTATTCCAGGAAAATATTTACATATTAGCTCAGACCTGGATGCATCCCAACAAAAGCAACTTGTAAAGTTGTTGCAAAGCCATCTTGATGCCTTTGCATGGGGATACGAAGACATGAGAGGCATCCCTCCTGAAACTTGTACTCATCACATTTATATTTAAGATGGATCCCGACCTGTTCGAAAAACCCAGAGGCGCATGAACCCAACTCTAAGAGAATTTTTGAAGGAAGAATTGCAAAATCTCTTAGATGCTGATTTTATCTATTCTATATACAATAGCCAATGGGTCTCTTCGTTGTGTTAGCCCCAGAGAAATATGGGAGATGGTGCATTTGAATTGATTACCGAGAACTGAACAAAGCCACTCTCAAGGATTCATTTCCCCTTCCTTTCATCTATCAGGTGCTTGATACCCTCGTCGGTAAAAAGTAATTTTCTCTTTTAGATGGATTTAGTGGTTATAACCAGATACAAATCGCACCCAAGGATGAAGATAAAACCACCTTTACATGCCCATGGGGGACATTTGCATGCCGAGTGCTTCCCTTTGGGTTGTGTAATGCCCCAACCACCTTTCAAAGGGCAGTGCTAGCTATTTTTGCTGACCTTGAGTGTGTGGAAATCTATTTAGATGACTTTTCGGTATTTGGTGGTTCATTTTCTGAAGCTCTAAAAAATCTAGAAAAAATGCTTTCTCATTTCCAATAATCTCACCTTGCTTTGAGTGACAAAAAAATTATATTAATGCGCCAAGCAGGAGTAGTTCCTAGCCACCTCATTTTTGAAAAAGCTATCTAGGTTGACCCAGCTAAGATATAGGTTATTTTGTGTCTTCTTGCACCCAAAACACAAAGGGAAGTGATAGGATTCCTAGGACATGCGGGCTACTACAAGAGATTCATTGAGAACTTTTCTAAGATAGCTACCCCCATTTTCCGATTATTAGCCAGGGACAGTGAGTTTTCTTGGTCAAAACTTGCCAACAGTCTCTTGAGACATTAAAGGAAAAATTAGTACAGGCACCAATTTTGAGAAGACCTAACTGGTCCCTTCCATTTCATATTTCCTGATGCCTCAGATACTACTATTGGTGAAACTTCAGGACAAGAAGAAAACAAACAGTCCTATGTTATGTACTTCATCAGTAAAAGCTTGTCACCCGCTGAATTGAATTACACTATGACCTAGAAAGAGTTTTTAGCTGTGGTTTTTGCTATTAATAAATTCAGACACTACATAACATGATATGAAGTCTTTGTGCATATTGACCATTCTGCAATAAGATATTTGATGAATAAACGATTGACTAGTGGTAGAGTGACTAGGTGGTTACTTTTGCTTTAGGAATTTAATGTTACTATTGTTGATAGATCATGAAAGTCTAATATTGTTGCCGATTATCTTTCTAGATTAAATAATCCCGGTGAAGTAATTCCTGTTGATGATGATTTCCCCAACGAACATATTTTTGTTGTTTCAACAAAATCCCCGTGGTTTGCTGACATAACCAACTATTTAGTCACTGGAAATATGCCACCTCACTTGTCCGCTCATGAAAAGTGAAATATCATACATAAAAGTGCTGCATATTCTTGTGTTCAAGGACATCTCTTTTACACCAGACCAGCTATTATTATCCGTAGATGTGTGAGAGAGGATGAAGTGTTTGAAATCTTGAAATCTACTCATGAAAAACCTCGCGGAGGTCATTTTGATGATAAGAGAACTGCATATAAGATTATACGATCTGGATATTTTTGGCCTTCCTTGTTTAAGGATGCCAAACAATATGTCAAGCGATGTGATAGTTGTCAGTGAATGGGCCAACCAAACCAAGCCAATGAAATGCCTTTATGTCCTCAGGTTGTGATTAAGCCCTTTGAAAAATGGGTTATTGATTTTGTAGGACCCATAATTCCGACATCTTTAAATAAAAAACATATATTGGTTTGTACATATTTTGTTACAAAATGAGTAGAAGCTAAAGCTGTTTCTTTTGCTACTGAAAGAGTTGTTGTAGAATTTTTATTTACTGAGATATTTACTAGATTTGGTGTGCCTAGAGAAATTTTTTTCTGAAAATGGGCCGCAGTTTATTTCTAATATGGTATAGCGTGTAATGGATCAACACAAAATTCAGCATAGGAAATATACACCGTATCTCCCGCAAGAAAATGGCTAGGTGGAATCTACAAATAAGGTAATCGAGTCCATCCTCACGAAAATAGTGAACATGCATAGAAAGGATTGGGCTAGAAGATTTCCAAAAGCCTTATGGGCATATCAAACCACTTGTAGGAACAACACGGGACATACACCATATGAGATGGTATATGGGAAACAAGTCCTTTTGTCGATAGAGTTCCATATCAAGACCTGCTGGACTGCAGTTCAGTTGGGACTAGATCTCTCAGAGGCAAAAAAACAACATTTACTACAGTTGAATGAGTTATATGAATTTATAAGGGATGTTGTTCAACATAATATATTGGTTCAACAATAACACAAGAAGTGGCATGACAAATCTATCAAGAAAAATCAATTCCAACTAGGTGATTGGGTACTCCTTTATGACTCCAGATTTAAACATTTCAAAGGGAAATTCCACACACGCTGGATGTGACAAAGTGGTTAAATTTTTTGAAAATGGAGCGGTATAAATCAAAAATATTTATGGGTGAGATTCAATATTCCTTATGAATGTGCATAGACTTACGGTATATTTTCAGCCCCTCACAAAGGAAGATTTTATGCAACAAGTACAACAAAAATCCGAAGAAGATATGGTAGGTGGCTATGCCAACCTATTGTAAATTTGATTCTTTATTTTCCTGAAATTAAAAAGAAAAAATAATAAAAGAAAAAGAAATGACAAAAATTAAAAACAAAAATAAAAAGAAAAAAGAGAAAATTATTTTCCCACGGTAGTGAAAATCAGTTTAATGACATAATCACAGAAGGATCAACTTGAAAACCAACATACTGGCAAGGAGATCAATTTTCAATAAAATGGGAATGTATCTTGATCTTTATATGTGCTAAATGTCACCAGGAAGAAGCAGGTTTTCAGTACGGGAACTGATCCCTTATCCAAGTTTGGGATAGCTGACACAGAAATTTTTATACAAACAACGCTTAATTCGCGCTGCATTTATTTTGGATTCAAAACTACTCAGGTAGATTTTCAAGGTAAAATTCTTCCCTTCTTCTATTCCCGCTTCGTAAATTTCCCTCTATTTTCTTCTTTTAATCCCGTGATTTTCCATCCCTTTCTTGAAAAGAAACTTTCCCTATCCGATTCCGTATTTCCCTTTTTTCCCCTGAATTTTTTTTTCCCAAATCCCTTTTTTGTTATGTCCCTCTTGGTGGTTTCACTCTTGAATTACCTATCGTAATTTCATTCCCATTCTAAGAATTTACCCCTTCACTTCTTTTCTCCCTCATGGATCATATTGTAGGATTTGATGTGAACTCACAAGTCAGATCGGAAGGCATACATTAACACCAAATACTGGAGAATAAAACTTCCCTTGTATATTCAGAATTTTTTTCAAATCTAGCCTGTGAATTATACTCTATCATAATTTTTTTGGGTTCCCTTTCTCTCCTCAGATATGCTACAAATATCCCTAGTGCAGGAATGTGTGTTCAGTGTAGGCATGTTCAGTGTAAGCATGTTAAGTGTAAGCATGTTCAATACAAGATTGTTCAAGTACATACATGTTTAGTGCAAGATCATTCAAGTGCAGGCATGTTCAGTACAAGAATCCGGACTATTGAGCGCGCCTAAATACGAAAACACATGTTCTGGTGTAGGAACAATCGTCTTTACTGCAAAAATGTTGATATAGTGCAGGAATACCTGGTGCAAGAATGTGTATTGAAAATCTTATTTTTTCTTTGTAAAAATCTTGTACAAGCAGAATGACTACACCACCTTTAGACCATGGCATTCAATAATTTATATTATAGTTAAACTTTGTTTTATCATTTACTAAATTAGGAAGAAGTCATTTAAGTACAAAGACATTTTAGGCTATGAAATATTATCTTTTTAATGAGTTCCATGTACACCTTATGTGAGACCATGAAGTGAATTTGGGATGGTACGATTTACCCGAAATCCAATACTTACCTTTTTTTGAAAAAAAATCTCATCACCTGTTAATGATGTCCTTACCTCATATATGACCTCACATGATTTTTACATTGAATCAATATCTTAACCGCCACCCTTTGCCAATAATAATTTCCTGCATGTACTTGAACCAATTCGCGTCACATCCGTCCCAAGGGTGTAATCTTAATGATGGAGCATGACTGTTGGAAGGTGGCCAACATAGCGGCGGATGGATAGCTCGACTATCACAAAATATTTCAACAAATCCTTTGATTTCTTGTTTGTGACATCCTTCTGAGGTTTTAGACAGATATTGAGTGAATTCAAACTGAGAAATGGCACCTGTAATGATCGAACCACAATGTGTGAAGGAGATGGAGCAAACAGATGAACATAGGAACAATCTTGCAATTTTGCAGGAATCCGGGTTCCTCCCATTTCTACAAAAAATTGATGGATTTGACTTGTCCTGGCGCTAAAAATCACTCAAAATTTTGATGGAAGTCGAGTCAAGGTGGGTTCGTTGGAATTCGAGGTCATGAGGAGTCCACATCTCAGGCTACAGGCTTAGCAGCAGCGGGAGAGCAGTGGTTTAAGAAGGAAAATATTGAGAAGAAGATGTGGCGTCAATTCGTGGTCAACCGAAAGCAAAGGGTGGACTAGAATAAAGGTCTATAACATAACGATATTCTCGGGAAATGGAAGGACTTGCTATACATATTACAAAGATTCCTCACCTGCGAGGGTCGTTATTCACTGACCTTCCTGTATCACATACGATTGCTACTACATTTTGAGTCGGGTAAGCTCATTAATTTTCCCTATTATCTGCTCAGGAGCTTGGAGAAAATGTCGAAAGGAATTTAGAAGGGGAGGTCAAGCTAGGTCGCATGCAAGTTATACCATCACGGGTTGATCTCAATTTTAATTAAAAAGGAGTTAGAGGTAAAAATTTGAGCTGGAAAGGATTTTTGAAGGAGTCTCAAGGACGAGGCGCAAGGAAGTCGTCCAAGAAGAAGAGTGCAAGCAGGAAGGGAAAACATGAAACCCCAACCCCACGCCTTGCCGAGAGTAAGAGAAAAGAGAAGTTGGTACAGGCAAAAGAGCAGAGACTTGTCGTGGAAACCCCCTCCTCATAAAAAAGAACAAGCAGGAGTTCGGCTAAGAAGAGGAATACCTATTCAAGGGTGGGTCACGTTAAGTCAACCTCCCCGATACAATTGGATGAATCACCGCCTGCTTCACCAGGTGATAATAACGTCTTGGTACTTGCTGAGGTGGCAGCCCATTCAATGGTCAATGAAGTCTATGCAAAGGAGGAAGATGACACACCCTTTTCAGTCTTCCTTGGTAAGATGAAGAAAAGAAAAATGATGCCGACACCCAGTGTAAGTGCAAGCAAAGACCCAAAAGTTGGTCAGATGGATGATGAGGTGCAGGAAGCCCTCGATAATTTTGAAGTGCAGGGTACTGAAGCCCTTGATTATTTTGAAGTACAAGGTATTGAAGCCCTTGATAATTTTGAATGGCAAGGTACTGAAGCCCTCGATAATTTTGAAGAAAAAGGTATTGAAACCCTTGGTAAGATGGACGTGCAGGGTACTGAGACCCTTGGTGACATTGAAGTTCCGAGTATTGAAGCCCTTGACGATATTGAAATGCAGAAGTTGGTATCCAGGGTAACCTTGACCCTGATGATGCCATCACATGTTTAGAATCAACTGTCGAGAAGATGACTGCACCAGAAGAATTGGGAGAAAAAAACTCTAGCCTCTATCTAGATAGTCAGATAGAAGATCTCAAGCAGCGTATCTACGATTTGGAGACATTAAACCAAACCATGAAAGAGCAAGAGATAGTACATAAGTAGGAAAGTGCAGGGCTAGCAGGAGAAGTGAAGGAGCAGAAAAGGCAAGTAAGGATATGGAAATTTCGAGCATCAAATTGCTACGAATGTCTTAAAAAGGTGACCAAGAAACTCAAGAAGGCTCAAGGCAAGAAGGTGAAAACATTGAAAGCAGGGATCAACATACAAGTTCAGGACTGGAGGAAGGCTCCCTTGTTTTGGTTTTTTTGCAGCATGTAAAGGTTGTTTGAAGACACACAACAACATGGGGCTGGGAGGATGTTGGTAGGCTAAATTGCTCTAATTTTAACCACTTTCCTACTTCAAACTCAGGACCTAAGAACTTTGTTTTAACCTCGAAACCTCCCCATTCCTACACTATTTCAAGAATCGTGTCCATTCCTGCACTAGATTTTTGTTTTCATATTTAAGGTTTGCAATGGACTTAATTAATTATTTTATGGATTTTATACCTTTAATATTCTTTGCAAATAATATTTTATTTCCTAAAGTATTTGGTAAGAAACATATTAATCATTGTGTTAGTATGGTCAAGTGCAGGTAAGATTCATGCATCGCTGGAAATACTTGCACTCCCGTGAAAACTCACTACATATGCAGATATCTCATTCAGGATCGGTCATCTTGAGTTGGGATCGGAGCGGAGATAAATCAAGAATATGATAGAGATTAGGACATCAACCGAATGCTTAGATTAGTATTTCGTTACAGCGGAACAACTTAGTTTGTAACGCTGTTGTAATTTTGTTACGGCCGTAGGCCTAAAGGGTTGTATATAATGTAGAATTCATATAGGTGGTAGCTAGAGATAACGATGCTACTCTGATTTTGGTAATTGGAATTTTGTTGGTATCGCCCTCAGGCTGGATTTGACTTCAGTATGCACATTTTCTTATTAGAAATATAATATAAAGGGAATGTGCCATGTTATTTCAATTCTGCATTTTAAATCTATGTTGATGCATTGTTGAAGGCTGAGTTTCCAGGTTTCTTAAATAGGGAAACGAGTTGGTTGGGTAGGGCCCAGCCAACCCAGCTCATTCTCCCTCTCATTTTCTTTCTCGGCAAATGTGTGTTAATTTCGTCTAAATGGAAAGTGTGAATTAAGTATTTTTTTTTAATTCTTTCACAAAGTACATGTTCGATTTCATTTACAGTTATCATGTGATGGATCCATGGTGTGCATGCTTAACTAAGTTTGATTTTACCTTATGTAATTTTCCTTTTCGAAGATTATTTTATTTCTGTGTGGATCATGCAAGAAAATTTTTCCTGTACTAGTGCATTTCCAATTTTGCAATTTGATTCCTTTGGTTCATTTCAACAAAGTCCTTTTGTTTCTTTTCTTTCATAAGATCTCGATGCGTTTATGCAAGTGAGTGTTCATTTCTAGACAAAAGTATTTTTAATATTAAGAGTGAAAACTTAAGAATTAAAGGTGCTTTGATGAATAAGGAACAAACACTGTCATAACACATAAATCTGTACCTGCACTTTACACTCTTAAGGAAAGGATCGAACTTCATATTAAATTATTAAGTGAACCTTTTTGAATTAAAAATATTAAAGAGGAATATCTGATCTATATGAATAATCCATCACAGGAATAAGCCTTCTGTCATAATTACACGATTCCTTTAATTGCATGAAAGAATTCCTTGTTTAAAGAAAAGTGTGCCTTGACTTTCAAAGTTAATTCGTGTTTTGAGATTAAGTTTGGTTGAAGCATATTTTTGTTTGTGGAAGTTATTTCAGAGTTTTGTTCACATTTGAAAATTATTTTCTTAGTTAACACACTCTTTATTCTTTTTTTAAAGTAATTTGAAACCTTGGTGGAGGAATCTCTGTTCTGGTACAGGAATCAATATCCTGATACATGAATAGAGTGCTCTAGTCCTAAGACTTAGAGCTCCTTCATGAGGATTAAAATCTTCAGTACAAGTATTGAATATACTTCCAACCTATAAAATTTATTCCAATACTGGTGCAAGAACATTTCTGAAGTACAAGAATAATAGTTTAGTGCAGGAAGGAATATCTTTAAAGAAGACAGACATCTTCAAGGGTCCAATTATCAATCTGTCATACAACTATATTGAAGATAAAAATAGATATTCATTCCAACAATCATGATTGTTCTCAAAAGTTTGAGAGTTCCTTTTATTTATTTCTTTGCAAAGTACTTTATTTAATATTCTAGCACCATAATTTATTTGGTGTTACTTGCCATGTGATCTTTCTTTTTGATTATGAAAGATTGTAATTAAGGAAGTAGGAATAGAGTTAGGAAAAATTCATATCATTATGGAATTTCCTGTGCTCCGCCTCTAAGTTTTAATAAACCCCCGAGTTGATAATTAAGTGTTGAAAGAGTCTGCCTAATCGCAATTCCTGCACCCAACAATGAGAATCTGCAACCTTAACAAAATTCCGCAGTTGACTTGATTTGACAGGATTCAATCACGACATGGAAGATTCAAGCACCAAGGAACAATGATCAAGCTTACAGCTAAGGCATCCTGCAGGGGAAAAATTGAAACATTAGAAGCAAGAATTTAAAGGTATGCAAATGTTAAATTAGATAATCAAGGAAACAAAACATTGGATTATCAAGTAAAGTAGACCATCCATACTCTGTTTTCCCCCAAAACCATACTCATTCCATAAACCCTGTTTCTTTGATAATTCCGCCTCATCCACACCATCATCATCACACCATAAACTTGTCAAAGGAAGAAATTATGGGTGAAGACTTCACTGACATGGGGGTTATTGTAAGAACATATCCAGATGGAAGAAAATTTATGGAAGGTTAACCTCAGGTCAAACAAATGCTGCAACAAGCGCAATGGTTGGAATTCATAGAAAAATTCAATGGTCATGATAAAGAATTTACTAAATCATTTGCTCGAGCATTCGATGGAGTCGAAGGTGAAATTAGGGATGTAAAGATGGTATTAACATAATATTTCATAGCAGAAATAAATGGCCTACCCAAAGAAGGTAAAAAAAGGTTCAAAAATAGAGGAATTGATGAAAGTGGATGGAAAACATTTCTCAAAAACCCTATGTATACTTCAGTATTTAAGAAAGGCATTCCAGTTTTAGCTCTTAAAAATAAATGGAGACATTTATTGTTGATCATTCAAAAATTTATTACTTGTGAGGGCAGATTTGGAAACATGTTTTTCTATCATGTGAATTTAATGATGCATTTCCTTGAGGGTAATGAAATCAACTTGCCTTATTTATTACTCCAAAGTTTGAAAAAAATGTCCAATAGCACTAAGAAGAAAATACAGTTTAATGAAAACACCATATATCATCATGGTTTAATAAAAATGTTAATTGAAGGTCACCTTAAAACCAAAGGGGATAACTGGGAAATTTTCTTAGTCAGGAATCATTTTTATTAAGAACAACAGGAAGAATCCATTAGTAAAATCAAGAGAAGTAGGAAGAACTACCTGCAAACCCTAGTAATGACTTACATATACAAATGGAGCAACCTTCAGTAGATGACAATCCTCTTATGGTTCTATAGAAAAACTTAAAGAGAAGAATGTTAGAAGAAAGAAAGCCAGTGAAAAGAAAGGAATAACATCCAAAAAGAAAACATAAAAATAAGAGAGAAATAAGGAAGAACAAGGGAAGATTTAAAATAAAGCTTCTACTATTAAGTCAATTTCCAAAACTCCATCCACCTTGAGAAGAAACACAAGAATGAAAAAAACCATACATGAACTGATGCAGTGATTCTGCTAGAAAGCAAATCCTAGCATATAAAAAAAAACATTGCTTCGCTCAATACGAAAATGCTCAATTTTTCTTCAAATAAAACCATGAAACGTTCAGCTCAAAATTTACATGAAGTGAAAAGAGCTATTCAAAACAACTACAGATATAAAACACAAAATTTCTCTGGCCAAATATTACATTGGGCAACCTCTTGGCTCTTGGCCCTTCAAACCACTCCTCACTCTTCCTGTACTCCTCACGCACTCAACTCTTGTTCTTCCTCACAAAAACACTCCTATTTATACATAAATAATGTATTTATTTCACCCCACAAATTTCTCCACCCAATCTCAACTAAATCTAATTTAGATTCATTTTAGGTGTGGACTTAACAAAGTCCCGTACATAGAATTCCTACTCCCTAAATTTGCTACCTAATCCTATTTCACTCATATCCTTTTAATTATTAAAAGAATATACAAAAAAATCCTCACATTTATAATTTCTCTCCTAATTTTTTTAAAAATAACAATTTGATTAATAAAATAATTAAAATGTCTCACCCCCCTTATTACATAATTAAATAATGAAAATTGAGCTTGATGCTCCTGCATCAGACTCCCAAGGTTGAAATTAGCCATGATCGCCTGATCATGTGTTTCGGATCTCTGTCTCCCTGGATCCCATATCTTGTGCTGAAATTCTCCATTTGTTGCTTCTTCTGTCTGTTGTTCTTCTCTAGGTCTCCACACTTTATGCTGTATTTCCCCACTGGCTATGCTTTCACAATCTTCTGCTGTCTTCCTCTTGCTGCTTCTTCTTTGTTTTACTGCTGCTGGCTTCTCCCGGAATACTTTCATCATTATCTGCCTTATCAGTTCAATTTCTCTATCCAATATATTTTCACCACTATTTGCAATAAAACATGTACTCACAAACAATTGATAAAATAAAAAACATAAGGCCTCAGTGCCTCTTCCTCTTCTGGAAACATTTCAGTATGCTGCTATGAAATTTCCTCGTCCATCAGTACATCAATATGATGATTTAATTTCTCTATGAGACTATCAGTTAATCCCTCCTCCATATCATCTATTTCAAGAATGTCTCCCTGTTCTGGCTCACAATAATGAACTTCTTCGAATTGCTGAATCATTCCTACCTCCTTACTTTTTGTTTCCTGATTATTATTCAGAACAATTTCTTTGTCTTTCTCTTTCAACAACTCACCCTGAGCATAGATCCTCTACTTTTCCAACTCTCTTCTCTGAAGATCTAAATTTCTATATAACTTAACAATCTCAGTTGGAGTAGAACTTGGAAATTTTACACAACTTTCCATACCTTCATTTGCTGTTGACTGATCATCAAATGGTCCTTCTTCCCCTGCTTCAATATTCTGTTGAATATTTCCATGATACCCCTCTGTCTTCATTTCTTTCTGAGATCTTGCTATCTCAACATCATTCTGAACAAATTTCGGATTCAACTCTTCTTCTTTAACAAACTTCAAAGTTTGTTCGGCACCCTGTGATGTACCTCCTTGGAATTTTTCTTCGGCATTCCACTTTTTTCCTGTTCCATAACAACTCCGATTTGTTGTCTCACCCCAAATAAGAATTCATTTATGATTTCTTCCTATTGTAACCAATCAATGCTTTCCTTCTCTGAAAGGAGTTCTCTACCAGACTTTACCTCAAGATTATCATTCTCCTTTGTGACATTTCTATCACACTGCTCACTGTCTTTCGCACATCCTGCAAACATACATAAACTGTGAGAAAAAATGTAAGGCTTCATGGCCTTATCTGTTTCCCTCACCAACACATCTTCAGATGCTTTTGAACTATCCCAATAGTTCATGAGATCTTCCTCACTGATCTCTTCACCCAGAATTTGACCATGTTCCGGGCCACAAATGGAAACATCCATTTTTAACTTAGCCTCTTTGAGTTCTTCACAACTCAACATCTACTCGAGCTTCCTTAGATCTTCCATCAAATGTATGTTTACCTGCTTTTCCCTCTTTGCGTGTAGCTTCTGCCGCTTCACCTTCTTTCTCATGGTCCAACCATGTGTCTGGTTTTCCACATTTTCCTGCAGCAACTCCATTAAAAATTCAAGGTGAATTGTTATCTTAGCCTTCTCCCACTCGTACTCTTCATCAGATCTCTGGAAATGACTATGAACAATCATATTCCCCTTCTTTGTGAACTGCCTCTGTTCACGTGTGGACTTCATTTAATCCACTTCTCCGCAATCCTTCACACTTTTCATTTATCAAAATGCAACTTCTCCTCTTGCGCTTGGCTTCTCTTGGTTCTCTGTCTTGGAATCAATTTCTGGCAACCCTCTTGCTGCAAACAACACTTTAGTAATTCATGTGTTACAATAACCAATTCTTTGGGTGTCAGGCTCTGCCGATCATGCACCCAATTACATTCAGACTTTGGACCTATCTTACGACTCTTTGACTTCAGAATTACACCAATTTTTCATTTTGGATGAAAATACTCAATCTCAATTCAAACTATCCAAAATTTTATCTAGCATCTGTTTTCACTTCAAGCTTGCCTCAATAACAATGATAGTGGATATTTTGACTTAATTGAAGTTATACAATTCTTCAATAAACACACACCCTTAATACATTTAGGATGTAAATCCTCTTTCATACTTCATTCTTATAAAAAATCATCAATTGGCCTTATCATGATACTGAAGTCTTTAGTTGAATTGCAATTTAGGTTTTCCAATAATTATTTTAAGGTGAAAATAAATAAACCATTCAATCTTCAACAAATATCTTCTTGTATTATCATACCTCATGCCCTGTTAAGGTTATTAATAAACCTTTCTCTCTGCAACTCAACCCTCTAGTTTCCATTCTTCTGTTCCATCTTTGTCACTGTCAATACTTGCATGCTCACAAGTTCGTCATCTTAATGCAAACATTTCCCTGCACTTATATACACCATGCAACGTCAATTCACATATCTTTACCTGCGTAAAAATAAAAAGCAACTTCTTCCATGAATGATGTACAACTCGTACATTGTTTCATCCTGAATATCTCCTCCTTAAATGCTGTCACATGATGGTAAAAAAAGGTTTACAACATCAAGCAATTATATTTCCAATCACCAATGAAAAGAATTCTTCTTTTCCCACTACAGGCTTTGTCCAAAATAACTTAACCAAACTGTGAAGAATCCACATTATGCATAATAAATTATCACACTATGCATAAAACCTCCTCAAATAAACATGCATATTTCTCTTTGTGTCATCTAGGATTAGCACATTTTCATTCATTTTCCATTCAATTTTACCTCAATATCTGCAACAATAGTCTTCCCTGCTGCCACTCACCCAACTTGACACAAATTTCATTCACCCAAATGTCAAAACCCACATATTATGCATATAAAAATGCTTTTTCAATTAAAAACCCCAAACTAAAGTTACATTTCTATTTTCCCCAATTTGATGTTATCTTCCATGACCTGCTCGTTCTCCCATGGAGTGGTTCCTCTCGTTTGAAAGTCTAGATAGACCTTCCTTTCACAAAGGATTAAGACAGAAAAAATTTCCGAAAGTACCCACACAAAACAGGCATAGGAAATTAGCATTCCTCATCACAGTTGTTGTTGTTGGTACGAATTATATTTCTGACGGAAGCCATATTTTCAAAGACGACTCTTTTGACTCGGTGAAAATGATATTTTCCTCACCTGCCTCTGATTTTTCACTTCCCTGGCTTGCTTACATCACACTTCAGCTGGACATTGTATCAAAATATCCATGATGCAAGATGACCATCACCATATAACACACAGAAGATTTTACTGTATGCATTCAAATATTCATTACCAACAACCGTGACTAAGGGATTCTCAAGCTTGCATTTCACAACATTAATTCGACTACCAAATAATCATAGCCTAGCAACGCACTTACCAACCCACATGAAATGTTAACGCATCATTTTGACGGAGTCTCTGCTATGGATCATCACCCAATAACGCAAAGATAATTGGACTGTCTCGTCATTTTTCTTGGAGGAATTCACTACCGGTTGCTCTACTTCATCCGATTTAAACCTCATCACACAGGAGAGAAATTCCTCTTTTTTCTCTGGGTGTGTTTTGCAATAGATTTCTCGTCTTTCGTTGGCACAAGCTGCTGTACCTTCTGATCAACTTTAAATACCGAGCTCTAAACTGCGTAGATAGATCTACTGTCCCCATATTCTCTGCATCCGAACAAGATGGATGTTACCAAGTTGCATCCACTTTCTCTAGAGGTCATTTCTCGTTAGGTTACAATAAACATTGGTACAACTAGGCATGTGGCACATGGGAAATCAACAGTTGTTAAAGCAATAGACAGTTTGTTTCAAGAATGAACTAGAGAGAAACATTATTATTAAGTTGGGATATGCTAATGTAAAAATATATAAATGTGAAGATGATTGCTGTCCTTGACCAATGGCCTACAAGGCATATGGAAGTGGGAAGGAAGATAGTCCTTTGTGTGATGTCGTTGGATTTGAAAACACTCATACGAAGCTTTTAAGACATGTGTCTTTTGTTGATTGTCTGGGTCATGATATTCTCATGTATACTATGCTCAATGGTGCTGCTATCATGGATGGGCACTGCTTTTGATTGCTAGAAACGAGAGCTATCCTTAACCTCAAACTTCAGAGCATCTTGCTACGGTGGAGATCACACGTATTAAGCATATAATTATTTTACAAAACAAAATTGACCTTATCCAGGAGAGTGTAGCTATTAACCAACATGAGGAAATTCAGAATTTTATTCAGGGTACCATTGCGGATGGAGCACCTTCAATACACAGTAGCGTCCCTCGAAACACCATGCTTCAAGCCATCGCTCGTAGTTTTTAAGCTACTTACTCCTCGATGTATTCGTGATTCTTGTGTTTTCATTTCACTCCACACCTTTGGAAGGAAGGTATCACTGATTACTCAGTCAGTTGAATGATAAATCAATTAATTTACGGCGCTTCCTTGATATGATGTCCATGAAACGAATGGCTCCATTACTACTTGGACTGGAATACCACGGCATCTGTTCAGCGATTGAACTTCCATTCAGTGACTTGTAGTTGTGACTTGCCTGTGTACGCACAGCTCCACAAACCGATGCTGCTTCACCTTCGACAATACAGCTCTACCTGCGCGCTAATAGGTTTGCTACACCATCCCATGCGATGTCCAACACTACTACAACATTGCCAATCGATCACCTGTGTTCAAGTTTTTCTCACATTGCATGCATACTGTTGTACATATTCCCTCCTCCATTTAAATTTTGACCATCGGTCCCATTAAAATTTGCTGCAAACATCCTTCGCGATCAAAATCTCCATATCGTGCTCATCACCACCTTTTCCGCTCCGAAATACACTGTCCAAATGTTAAAAACCCTCTATTTAAATATATCGGGCCGAAGCCCCCAAGTTCTAAGCCCCTCCCCCTTGCTGCTGTCATATGAACCGAGCCCTAGGACCATAGGCCAAAGAAGGGGGGACTTATCATTTGTGTTTCGGGCGCAATATCCACCGTCCGATCTAATTAAATCAACGAAGCGGACACCTCCTTATATGGCGGCCCCCACATATGTACCCCGCGTGCCTGAAACAGGTGGTATTCCCCCGCACCACTCTCATCGGGACGGCGGTATTTACCGCGGGGCAGCGATCCCATACAAAAGATGCCGCGTGTCTTTGGTACGGGTGGGAAACCGCTTTTCCCCGCGCGTTAAATTTTGAATGATCGCCGGGCAGCGGGATTCGTTGGAGCCGTTGGATCTACCGAGCCAGATTTGACGGTGGATTTTCTCCGGAGTTGCTCGCCTGTTATTTCGTCTCCACCACGTTCTAGGGCCCGCCACCGTGTTGCTCTCACCCACTTCCGCTCGTTGACTTTGCCACGTCGTCCTCCTGCTTGTTCCCCCGTACTCCCATGTGTCGTGCCCCCATGTTTTCGTGATGTCATCCCATCGTATATATATATATGTATGTGTGCATATAATCTCATCCATACCCGTAGTCTTAATTCACTACTCGTGTCCAGGCTGTGTTACATAAGAAATTTGCGCTCCGCCTGTTCTAATCCACGCCTCCACTGCTTCTCTTCCGCCACTCTGCATATATATTTTCCTTGTCGACCATGTACACCTCGTTCCCGCCTCCACCCGTGTCAGTTTTTCTAATTTTTGCGGGTTTTGCAGGTTCTAATATAACAGGAGGGCATTTTAATTCGCTGTCGCTGTTACAAAGGTTTGGGGCCCATGAAAGATAATGTTCTGTGGATGAAATTTAATGAAGAAGCGGAGGGTAGGTGCACGAAATGACCACCATTAAAGAAGATTAAGATATGGAGCTACAGAGCCCTTTAGAGAAATTCGCCCCGCATTTAAGATCCAGAATTCAAATCCAAAATCAAGGGCCGAGAGTACAGTACAGAAATGCAGATTATTTCAAATCTCTTACGGCAGCAGATTTTCCCTCAACCGCGGGCAACATATTGTATATATTTTATTATTTCTATCTTGTATATAAGGAGATTTTTATCTCCCAGCATTTATTTCCATAGACAGGTTGTCTAGTACAGTTATTTATAGTTAGTCATTCAGAGTTGGGCGCGAATGCTTTCCGCCATTCTATTCAAAATAAGTCATTAAATGTTTTTCATCTACCTCCTCCTCTAGAATTTTCGATCTCCTCTATAAAAGTGAAAAAGGAAGACATTGTTAGGGTTCCAGATTTCTATCAGCAAACTGTGCAGCGAGAAGACTTCTGTATACATTTTTGTAATATTTCTGTATGAAGCTTCAGAGCCCATAGGGTCTCAGTGAGGAGGGGTTGTAGATGTAATGAGGATTCTGGTCTTTGGTATCTCACAGTATGTAATTTCTCTCATGTGTTAATACAATATCTCTTTCATGCTCATTATCTTCTTGTATCATGTTCTAGAATGCGAGTGGCTCACTAGTTTGCATTAAGGATTCATCCTCGTTGATGCCCTTTCTGGAATTAGTCAAGCGCTTTAAATAGGCCTAGTCATGGTATACTGTTCCATGTTCACTCTCTCCATATTTTCTGCTATATTAGTTGCTTGAGGAGGGTGCTTTTAAAACGCCATTTTCATATAAGGATTCATAAATTGGTGCGCCCTTATATGGTTCTGTTGTGTATCTGGGTATCAGTATCATGCCAGCTAATATCTTCTTATGTTTCCTCACTGCACTCACTTCCTGATATCTGATTTCTGTGATATATTATTTGAATCGGCCCTCTTTACAGTAAGCGGTCTCTTAACTGTCTAATGCTTTCATGCTTAAGTTTTACAATGATGTTCCTACATTATTATTATCTTTGTGTCAGCTTCTGAGAGAGATTGGTCCCATTCAAAACTAATTTCCTTGATTAAACAAGAGATAGTAGGTGAGTTCTTGGACTGACAACCCAAACTATAAAGGGCTCCTTGCTATATTAAGATGTCCTAGGCATTGGTCTATGGAAACTCTAGGCTGTCTCTAGGAGGGTGACAAAATCATCCACAACATCTTTCTGGCGCCGTTGTCGGGGAACGAATTCAAGAATATCAGTTTCCCTGGGTTTTCGACAAATTGTTTTCACTCTCCAATAAGGTGAGCACAGAGAGTTGAAGAGTTGCATATCTCTCACCTTGGCGACTCCACTGGTCTCTTTTGATAAATCTTATTGGTAGTCCTGGCTCCTCGTAAGCCACATTTGAGGTCAGATACAGCTCAACTGAAAACACCCTACGTGTCTGACCCAGAGAAGATTATTCATAAAAGAGTTTGGAAAGAGAGGAAGTCAGCCCGTGCTGAAAACCATGAATATTCCGTTGAAGATTATCCGCCCTCTTCTTCTCAAGAAGTTAGAACAGAAAATCCCGAGTTTTATTCAGAGACTCCACAGTTCCTGAATAATTAAAAGACCCCACTGGTGGAAGACTCTGAGTAGCTTGCAAAATGCATCCGAATTTTATAGCAGAGTGCAGAGATGAAATGTCACGTGGCTTAGCAAAAATGGAAGTGGAGGACCTTCCACGGATCACTCTTCTCATCCCAAGTTGCACGCCCGTGCTTAAGAAAATCCTTCTAAGAGTGATGATTGAAAGATACGAAGCTGAGATCAAACTCTTGCAATCACAAGAACAAGCCCAAGATGCAGACAATGAGAAAGATATGTATGATGCTTTAAAACCTATGGAAGATGAGGAAGAAAGTGATCAGAAACCGCCTGATTGCTTACCTACATCTTGTATTATGCTGATCAGAGAGTATCACGATCTGATAGCCATGGAAAATAGGGAGCGCTGCCTCGAGGAAGCAAGAAACCACATAGAAGAGGCAGAATCCAATGTAAAAGAAGAGGCTCAAGAGAACATCTTGCCTCCCAATCAGCTAGTACAAGAAACTGAGAGATGCTGCTCTTCTACGCAAAGAAATACAAAACAATCATCTCCTTGGACAGAAGAAGGGGTCGACCGAATATCAAATCAGCAGCCTGCCTCCGAAATTTTCTATGGAACACCTACTCTTGCCCATTCGTCATTTGAGTTTGATAATTTGGATCCAGGAAATTCCTCTAAGGATCTAGATGAAGAAGGACCTACTGAGAATCCAACAGGTTTGATTGGTGACATTGCTTATGACTGCGACTTTCCTAGTTATGATTTATTTGATGATAATTTTCTCCAGAGAAGCAGTGAACCCAGCCAGCCTATCTATGACACTGATGGGGAAAGTTATGAAAGCATCAGTGATGAGTGTCATGAGAGCAGAGATCAACAGTATTTCTTTTCAGAAGAGGAGGAGAGCAAAGAAGAAGCTCTTGAGCAAGATGAAAATAACGAGCCTTCTCTTGGAAAAGAGGAAGCAAAGGTACAAGCCCCTGCTCAAGAAAACATAGATCTTTTCATGGAGCTCAGCACAGCAGAGCAGAATATACCAGAGTTCCAAAAGGACTTAGCTCCAATATATGATGAGTCCCCCAGTTCATAAAAGGAAGAAAACCAAGAAGCCACCATTTCTCAAGAGAATTTCCTTCTCCATCCAGTGGAAAAAGAACAAATCCTGGTTAAAGCCTCCCTGCCAGATATTCTTAATCAGGTATCATCTCATGATCCTCATGTGCATTTCTTGCAAATATTTGAACAAGGATCAAGGGTCTTTTCTAGCAGCATGTTGTCAGCAGAAGGAAGATTTTTTGAAGCTGCTATCCAAGAACAAGAAGAAGAGATCCCACTGCCTTTCAAAATACAAGAAGAAGGTGATCAGGCTTACGAGAGCCATATTGAAGATGCAGTGGAAAGTGAAAAAATAAAAGTTGCCCAGGATGAAGATGGCAGTGAGCAAAGTCAGTTCCAGATAAAAGAAGGGCTGGGCACAGGAATTGACAGCATTAGAAGACTAATGACGAAGATGCCTCGGAAAAAGCAGATGACAGTAAGAAAGCAAAGAAAATTTGGCAATGGAAAAACAAGAACAGAATATGAAAGCAGAGTATGGGACCCAGGAGGCGAAGACAGCCTAGTGTATTATATTGTACATTAGTTTTCTTTTGTTTTATCATTCTTTTAATAAGGAATGGGTGCTAATGAGTTTTGAAGAAAATGCAAGGGGATTGAAGAATAAAAGTCACATACAGGAGGGTGAGGTCTACGTGTTCTCGACATGTCCGAGGACGACCATGCCGTCCCCAGATGGAGCCGATGTTGTACATATTCCCTCCTCCATTTAAATTTTTACCATCGGTCCCATTAAAATTTGCTGCAAACATCCTTCGCGATCAAAATCTCCATATCGTGCTCATCACCACCTTTTCCGCTCCGAAATACACTGTCAAAATGTTAAAAACCCTCTATTTAAATATATCGGGCCGAAGCCCCCAAGTTCTAAGCCCCTCCCCCTTGCTGCTGTCATATGACCCGAGCCCTAGGACCACAGGCCAAAGAAGGGGGGACTTATCATTTGTGTTTCGGGCGCAATATCCACCATCCGATCTAATTAAATCAACGAAGCGGACACCTCCTTATATGGCGGCCCCCACATATGTACCCCGTGTGCCTGAAACAGGTGGTATTCCCCCGCACCACTCTCATCGGGACGACGGTATTTACCGCGGGGCAGCGATCCCATACAAAAGATGCCGCGTGTCTTTGGTACGGGCGGGAAACCGCTTTTCCCCGTGCGTTAAAGTTTGAACGATCGCCGGGCAGCGGGATTCGTTGGAGCCGTTGGATCTACTGAGCCAGATATGACGGTGGATTTTCTCCGGAGTTGCTCGCCTGTTATTTCGTCTCCGCCACGTTCTAGGGCCCACCACCGTGTTGCTCTCACCCACTTCTGCTCGTTGACTTCGCCACGTCGTCCTCCTGCTTGTTCCCCCGTACTCCCATGTGTCGTGCCCCCATGTTTCCGTGATGTCATCCCATCGTATATATATATGTATGTGCGCATATAATCTCATCCATACCCGTAGTCTTAATTCACTACTCGCGTCCAGGCTGTGTTACATAAGAAATTTGCGCTCTACCTGTTCTAATCCACGCCTCCACTGCTTCTCTTCCGCCACTCTGCATATATATTTTCCCTTTCGACCATGTACACCTCGTTCCCGCCTCCACCTGTGTCAGTTTTTCTAATTTTTGCGGGTTTTGCAGGTTCTAATATAACAGGAGGGCATTTTAATTCGCTGCCGCTGTTACAAAGGTTTGGGGCCCATGAAAGATAATGTTCTGTGGATGAAATTTAATGAAGAAGCGGAGGGTAGGTGCACGAAATGACCACCATTAAAGAAGATTAAGATATGGAGCTACAGAGCCCTCCAGAGAAATTCGCCCCGCATTTAAGATCCAGAATTCAAATCCAAAATCAAGGGCCGAGAGTACAGTACAGAAATGCAGATTATTTCAAATCTCTTACGGCAGCAGATTTTCCCTCAACCGCGGGCAACATATTGTATATATTTTATTATTTCTATCTTGTATATAAGGAAATTTTATCTCCTAGCATTTATTTCATGAACAGGTTGTCTAGTACAGTCATTTACAGTTAGTCATTCATAGAACGGGCGCGAATGTTTTCCGCCAGATTATTCAAATTGAGTCATTAATTGTGTTTCAGCTACCTCCTCCTCTAGAATTTTCGATCTCCTCTATAAAAGTGAAAAAGGAAGACATTGTTAGGGTTCCGGATTTCTATCGGCAAAGCTGTGCGGTGAGAAGACCTGTTGTACATTTTTGTAATATTTACTGTATGAAGCTTGAACGTAGGGTCTCGGTGAGGAGGGGTTATAGGTTTGTAATGAGGATTCTGGTCTTTGGTATCTCACAGTATGTAATTTCTCTTATGTGTTAATACAATCTCTCATTTCATGCTATTTACCTTCTTGTATCATGTTCTAGAATGTGAGTGGCTCACTAGTTTGCAGTAAGGATTCATCCTCGTTGGTGCCCTTTCTGGAATTAGTCTAGCGCTTTAAATAGGCCTAGTCGTGATATACTATTCCATGTTCACTCTTTCCATATTTTCTGCTATATTAGTTGCTTGAGGAGGGTGCTTTTAAAACGCCATTTTCATATAAGGATTCGTAAATTGGTGCGCCCTTATATGGTTCTATTGTGTATCTGGGTATCAGTCTCATGCCGGCTAATATCTTCTTATGTTTCCTCACTGCACTCATTTTCTGATATCTGATTTCTGTGATATATTATTTGAATCGGCCCTCTTTACAGTAAGCGGTCTCTTAACTGTCTGATGCTTTCATGCTGAAGTTTTACATGATGTTCCTACATTATTCTTATCTTTGTTTCAGCTTCTGAGAGAGATTGGTCCCATTCAAATCTAGTTTCCTTGATTAAACAAGAGATAGTAGGTGAGTTCTTGGACTGACAACCCAAACTATAAAGGGCTCCTTGCTATATTAAGATGTCCTAGGCACTGGTCTATGGCAACTCTAGGCTGTCTCTAGGAGGGTGACAAAATCATCCACAACACATACATTGAAAACTTAAACAAAAAGTATAATATATCAATCAAATCTTTTCCTTGCAGGAAATTATGTCCAGCTCTGATACCAAATGATGCAGGTATTCTACTAGAAAGCAGATCCTAGCATATAAAACTCACTGCATCACCCAATTATGAAAATGCTCAAATTTTCTTTAAATAAAATCATGAAAACATTCAACTCAAAATTTACATGAATGAGAAAGAGCTATTCAAAACAACTACAAATATAAAATATACAATTTCTCTGGCCAAATATTACATTGGGCGGCCTCTTGGCTCTTGGCCCTTCAAACCACTCCTCACTCTTCCTGTACTCCTCACGCACTCAGCTCTTGTTCTTCCTCACAAAAACACTCCTATTTATACATAAATAGTGTATTTATTTCACCCCACAAATTTCTCCACCCAATCCTCAACTAAATCTAATTTAGATTCATTTTAGGTGTGGACTCAACAAAGTCCCGTACATAGAATTCCTACTCCCTAAATTTGCTACCTAATCCTATTTCACTCATATCCTTTTAATTATTAAAAGAATATATACAAAAATCCTCACATTTATAATTTCTCTCCTAATTTATTTAAAAATAACAATTTAATTAATAAAATAATTAAAATGTCTCACCCCCCCTTATTACATAATTAAATAATGAAAATTGAGCTTGATGCTCCTGCATCATGAACAGTCAAGGAAGTCCCCAAAATTGGTCAATTTAGAAAAAGAGTAAATGGAATTCAGTATTCCATCTCCAAAAGTTCCATCACTTACAACTGTGTCACCAATATTAAGTCTAGCAAGAAGAACACTTGAAATAGAACCAATTCAACAAGAAATATATGATTATATAGAATCCCTCGATAATAAATCCTCAAACAAAGCCACTACATCTATTTCAAATCAGAAAGAAGAATTTTGTACTGCACCAGAATCTCCAATAGGCAAAACCCTAAAGGAAGAAATTTATGAACTGGAGATATTAAATAGGAATTTGAAGAAAGAACATGATGCATTAATAGTGCATAGTGAAATTGAAAAGACCATAAGTGAAAATATCTTATTGGACCTTAGACTATGGTATGAAAAGAACAAAAGTTGAAGGCCAAAAACAAATTACTCAATTTAAAGGAAAGTCATAATTCTACAACATAAAATTCCGATGAAGAAACCAAGGATGTCAATTCTTATCAAGGAGGCAAGCATAACTAATTTGGATGTCCTTTCTCAGGTATTAGAGGAGATTCAATGACAGAAAAGGGTACAAATTTTGAATTTTTGGCATGAGGACATGCAATGGTATCTGTGTGGAGGAATGTTGAACCCCATAATTGCTTCTTTTTTACACCATCCTTTACCTCATTTCTTTCTTTTTGACCTCCATAACAATGCATTGGACATCAAGTTACAGGATTTATGACATGACATGTATGAAATTGTCTCTTACTTCGTAAAGTGAAAATGTCCTTTATTATTTAGCTTAACGTTTAGTGTGGCTACTGAATTCTAATGATTCTGTAGCTAATTCACAATTCCACAACCAAGTCCATTGTTTGACAAGCTCTAGAATTTCAGTTGGGGAGCTAAATATATGGATAGGTGGCAATAAATATACATAGTGATTTCTTCTGATTTCCACAATCTAAAGCGATTGAGCATATCCTACTTACACGATCAAAGGCAAGGTCAACCACCAAAGTCCGCAACAAGCGTTGAGAACGAGATCTGTGCCTCGTGATTTTTCTTTGCTAATATAAAATCATGAGAAAATCATGATATTATATTTTCTAGATTAAATTTAGCTTCTGTTGATTAGGCTTAGGCTTAAAGCTCTGAACATTAATTTCTATGAGCTATATAAGTAATTCCTCTCAGTAGAAATGAAACATAGTGAGTAAAATCGAAACTTTGTTATTGAAACTCTGTTTTAAAGAAGACATTTTGTTTCCACTGTGCTTTGATGTGTGGTTAAGTGTTTGATAAATAGCATAATTATGGTTTATTGCTTCTCATGGAGGCCCCCCTTGAGGAAGTAAGGATTTTTATGTTGTTTTTCATTACTAAATAGTTAATTCTTTAACTGTGTTTTCGATTTCTCTTATTTAAATTTCTAATTGTAATTATCAATTTCCTTTCAGCTAATTCATTTTCTCAGTCTTTTTAAATTATTCATTTATTTCACAGAGTATGAATGCACATGGGCAGATAGGATTTTTATGAAAGCAAGTTTCTTTATAAGTGTGAAGAGTGATTTTCATTAAGTACAATTTCATTCATGCAACTGTGTGGTTTTCTTTAAGAATTGAGATTTCGGGATTGAGAGTGATTTCCTTTTTCTGCAATTAAATATGATTTTTTTTTCATTCATGTAAAGTGTGAAATTGATTTCATTTATGCAAGGGTGTGAGATTTCCATTTCAAAGCAAAGTGTAGAATTTATAAACAGAAATAGTTTTAGCAGAGAGTGTGACCATCATTGGAGTTTCCTAGGAATTATTAAATTGTTTATGAAAACCATGTGCATTTCGATAAAACTCAATTTCATTAAGAATTGTTTAAATAATCGAGACTCCTAGCACATCCAATGAATTTACACTTCATCATTTTACTAGCCCTAGTTGACAATTTATATAAGTAATTTAAAACTAATTAAATTACCAAACAAGAACATAACACTATTGAATGCTTTTTTCACTCCCAACCACCTCATGTAGAGACATATGCCACTCTTCACAAATGTGACTGGTGCCTTGATTGCACATGGGGCTAAATTTTAGATATTTTTTACTTTGATCTTATTTACAAACTCCTTGGTGTTGAATACTTGGGTGTAATTGTTGAGAAGTTGGTTTCTCGGTTAATGGAATTCATGCCACCACAAGAGGAAGGGAGTTCATTTTTCCTAAATATTTCTTTATCCCATCCAAATGTCTGCACATAAATGAGACCTTTTCCACTACTTTTTGAGAAACCAAACATTGGTTAGATGGCCCCTTGAGTATTTTCACAATTAACTACTACCATCCTAGTGAAGTTTCTACAATATTTATGGTTTAAAGTAATTTGTGTGAAACTAACATCACTCTTCCTCAGGTTCCCCTATATCATGCATTCATAGATATGCACTTGCATATGTTTGATATCAACTCCTTGAGCCTCGTGTCTTCATTGTAATGAAGAACTGTTTTGATGATCACTTCTTAGTGAGTACTCTCCATATAAGGGCCCTTTACCAGTGGTAGAAGTAGAACTCACACTAGCCACATTCTAAGAGTTTTGCAATAAGTTACAAAAGAAATAGAGTCACATGATATATTTGTGGACATATATCCCTATATTTATCAACATTTTTTGGAAACCAAGAGTCTTTGGTGAATTTTGATAATATTTTAAGACAAATATTTGAATGAATCATAAAATATACCTGAGAGACAAAATACATTTAATAGTTGTTATATTCCTTTCCTCTAGTGGTTTACATCATTTTACAATGTATGGACCCATAATAATTATCTATATTCTTTGCAAAATATCTCATATTTTTTTGGTAATGCTCTAGAATCATTTTCTATTGTGAATGTTTAATCCTTGGGATTCAAGCAAAAAAAAAACACATTACACCAATATGTGACCAAATTATCTATTCAAAAAACATAGAGGACATTCTCTCACTACCTATAGAATTATTTACCTAAATAATTATCTGCTACATATTATACACTCCATGTGTTGGTACTTTCCAAGCTAATCAATACTCCCTTGGATTGAAGACTACAAAAATCACTACTTCATCTACAATTGATGAAAACACAACTAGCACCAATGTTTTACTTTGATGGGTGCATACATGTGCTTGATCAATGTAATGAATGAAACCATCAAGCTCCCCATTCCAATGCAATCCTTATTTACATTACTGAGCATTCCCAACCCCATCTAGTTTTTTTTAACTATACAACTTGCTTTTAACATCGCGAACTTTATGCAATATATTCCACCATCCTAATTCAAAATCACACCTCAACCTTAATCTATGGGTGAACATATGATACTGGGTTGCAACAACGTTGATCCTAATTACGTCACTATCTATGATGTACTAGTAGGTAATCCTATAAGAACTTAATTGGTGCACACATGCCAAACCAAAACTAACAATTCAATGTCATTGAAGATTTTGACGATGTTTTGGATGTGGTATGTGAGTTCAGAACTAAGTAAAATATTATTCAAAAGTCTCAATGAATTAGTAGATTTATTCTAAGGACATAAAACACATAACTATTCACATTAACCAATGATCAAAGCTAAGAATGTAAATAATTTTCACAAAGTTCCCCTCTCTTACGAGCAAAAAAATACAAATTTTCACACTTTTAGACCACTAGTCTCCTCAGAGTTTATGTCCAAGTAGTCATGCATACTTATTTTTTTTTTCCCCAAGGATAATATTGTGGGAAACCAAAGGGGTGCTTCCCCATATTCGTGGATGGAATCCCTAGTAAATCTGTTGGTGTAGATTGGAGCATCTAACCTAGGCAGATTCAAACTTGGAATTTGTTTGCATGAAACTAACCGAATTCCAAAAACAGTGGATGAAAATAAGTTGAGCTAATACCTTTGGTTTCATGTTTGCTAACCTATAAGAATAAGGAAACATTTAAATTACTTCTCCCATAGATGAATCTCTTATCACATCCCTTGTATTCAAACAAAAATCAAGTATGAATCCCAGTCTGAATGTTCCTAATAATGATGAATTAGACAAGATACATCAAATGGTAAATATTACTCTTTACTAAGAAATTATTAGACTATGAGTCCTTAAAAAATCACAAAGTCCAAGACCATAATTGTTAGAAGTTGTAAAATTGGTCTTTGATGAGGTTTTTTCATGATCCATTGATAAGTTTTCCGTGATATCTAAATCTACAATGGTCAAATTGATGTATTATAAATTCATATAATGAGATCAATACACTGTGTTGAAGAAATCTTAAGCCTTTTCTACCATATTTTGTCTCACCTATGTTCAAGTTCTAATTATTGACATGGTATTAAATCCATGGTTAAGAGAGGCTAATAATATCAGATCAATATTATGAAGTGATAATCGTAAAAATAATCCATGGTTTTATAGAATGGAAAATATAAGGAATAAAAAAGATTTGATTTTTTTCTTGGATCTAGTTTTGGATTCCTATTATTAGTAAGCTGGGTGGTTTCATCAATGATCTAGAAAATGAGTATACATGGAAAGGAAATGCATTGAGCCTTGATTGCTAATATATATCCATAACGGAGCATAATGATTCCTCATTTTTTGTTGTGCCTTTTTCATTTCCTTTATATCGAGGCTTTCCATGAACTTCGACAAAAGAATAAGATCAAGGGGAAATTCATATACATTTACTACACTATGATCATAGATCTGGTAATGTCCCTATAGTGGAGGAGAAATCTATATATTTGTTTAATTATTTGGAAATACATTATTATAAAACATTATATATTTTTGGATTATTATAAGAATATGTGCAATTTTTTATATATATGTCATGTAGCATCAATATAGAAAATTAGATCTGCCAAGCACACAAATCTATTGAATTTTAGCAACATCTACCAACCATTCCATTAAGGAAGGCCATATCATAATACAAGTATTCCACCCAGGTCCTTTCCAGTGGAGAACCCAATCTTGTCCGAGCCCATGTTATCGATGAAAAATTATGAGCTAAACAATGTGATTGGGATGACATTTTCAACCTTGAGCTTTGCACAATGAGCTTTATTTTATTTTTGTTTACAAATAAGGATGAGGGCCCATTTTTGTTTGTTCCACACACCGATATTCACACAAAAAATGTGTACATATTTGAATTTATTAACATACATAAACCTTAACCATTTTATTTGCTGCTAAAGGAAATAAATCACCTAGAGTTCAATCCTCAGATTACCTGAATAAACCCAAACGAATGATCTACTTCCCATTTCAAAAAATCTTAGGAAATCCATGAAGTCTGATATGAAAAATAAAACTAGAAATAGTGGTAGAAATGTGGGCACTTATCTCCCTCTATACATTCCAATGCAAATGATCATCTTGATTCTTATAATGACCTCTGAAGACCTTTTCTTGAAATTCCTCTTGGATCTTTCTAGAAAACATTTTGTCTTCTTCTATTTGTCTAGCCTTGGCATATGCCTCACCATTACTTGGGTTCATGTTTAAAATTCCTGTTGGATCCATTTTTTTCTCTAACCCAAGCACAATAACACCAAATTACACCTCTAGACATGCCAAAGACGATAGCCTCAGATTCAAAAGTTTGTTTGGATGCAAATCCATATGACATTTTTTTTGTTTCTTTTTGTGCTTTTTGAAGAATCAGAGAAGAAAGAAATCTAGATCTCATTTTCAATCTGGAATTTGGGAAGAAGATAGATTAAATATATAAGTGGAGAAAAAAAATGATTCTCCCCTACATTCCCAAGGTGAGTATTGCAACTTGATCGTCTTTTAGATATACTCGAAATCTGAACAAGGGGATCTACATATACTTGTATTATTGTGTATAATTTTGGATGTGTGATAGTCTATTTGGTATATAACTTTGGCACATCATTGTTGTCACATCACACATGGAGTAATAAGGAGTTAAAATAAAATTAATTGAAGCATGATCAAAATAAAATTGCTTGGAACCCTTTCAAGTCAAAAAGTGCATTCAAGACAAATTGTAAAAACACCTTCATGAAATTGAATAAGTAGGTCAAGCGAGTCATCAAAATACGTCATTGTAGTTACACTTTTGGGGTGCATGATTGGTAATACCTAACACCATAATGTGACTTAAAATCAAGTGAGAATGACACATAAACATATAATAAAGGTATCAAGTGCAGGTAAGTGTGAAAAATGAGCATCAAAATTATATGAAATGGTTTAAATTAGGAAAATGTTTACAAAATGTCTCTTAGGAAATCAATGAATTACAAGATTATAAAAATGAATTTATTAATTGGCTTATTGATTTTAAATATCAAATAAATATGAAGGATCAATTAATTGATGAACTCTAGATAAAATTAAAAGAAAAGCGAAATCAAACTAATAACATGCTTGATACAAAATCTAAAACCAATAAACTCATACAAAAGGTTAATGCAATTTGTGATAGAAAGGATCTCATAAAAGAGATTAATTCAACTTGTGATATAAATTAATTCATCCAAAAGGTTGATCTAAGTTGTAATATGGATGATATTATCCAAAAAAATCATGCAACATGTAATATAGATGAAATCATGCAAAAGGTTGATGCAATTTTTGACAAACAAGACACAATATAGTTGGTTGATGCCCACTGAGATATAAAAGAATTGATAGAGATGGATTCTTCTAGTCTTTATTAATGAAGGAAATCATTGATTGAAGATGAGTAACATAAGCAACACAAAATGACAACAACAACAACAAATGTGAAGAACCAAAATAAAAACAATAAGAGATTTACAAGATGGTTATCAGACATTGGAATAATAGTCATTCAACAAAATTAGACATGTCTTATGATATGACAAAGGAAATAAATTTTATATTCTAGATTACGCCAAACCATTTTAGTTTATGAGTGCAGGATTTCTTGGATATGTTCAAAATATTGGTAATGACTGACAAGATTGTCAAAGAGTTGGTCACATGAAGAGTTAGTGTTTTAATCTCCACTATTGTTTTTATTGTGGGAAGAAAAATCACCTATCTAAAAAATGTCGAAAGTAAAAGCACATGAAGAAGACAATTCATTCTGGATGGATAAATTAATGGAGATGGAATCAAAAAGTAAATAATTTACATAAGTCTTACTGTCTATTCAAGATATTAGTAAAGGAAAATTTGGATGAAGGAATAACCGAAGCAAAATGATTTCATGATCAAAGACTCATTGTATTAAGCTCAAAAATAAAAGTGCTAAGAATTGATTTAAAACTAAACGAAAACTACCGAACCATCTCCAGGAATTTGGCACAATTCATTTCATCGAAAACTAACTCCGGATGAAGAAGTTATAACCTGCTGACCGCCGTTTAGAACAGACAATTAAAAAAATAAAATTGTAGAGCAGTGAAAGGTTGATGACATGGCAGCTCAGTTAGCATGCAGGGAATATTATTCAGTTTATGCGCAGTGGCACTGTGACAAGTGTCACAAAAAGATTCACCAGTTTGGGTTTGAGAAGGTGAAATTGCCGAATGTCCTCCAAGGTTGACTTGGGTTCATGATGAATTATTATGTGTTGGAATTATTTTTTAATTATTAAGGTCGGATATATATATATATATATATATTATTATTATTATTAAATCCAAACCTTAGAATTAAATTCCGCATATTTTATATTAAATCCAAACTTCCGCACATTTTATTATATCCAAGGTTCATGGTTTAATATTCGGTTTGAATTGTTTTTTTTTTGTTTTTGTTTTTTTTATTATCTAAATAAGACTAAATTCTATTTATGAAACATATAATACATGGAGGCTTGGGTCTCTGCAATTCAAGCCTATTCCAGAGGCATAGTTATACAAAATACCAAAACAGTGACTACCCCTGAAGGGGAAACCAACCAA